>CM046445.1:11859694-12459694 GCA_025506515.1 Flaveria trinervia
CGACCCGACCTATGTTCCAGGGTCAATCAGCAGGGTCGGAGGGGGGAACATCCACCTCGAAGGGAACGAGGAGAAAACGGATGGCTCAACCCCATGGGCAGAAACCTAAGAAGAAGCGGCGTTTGACATTCATCACTACTACCTCAGCCACTACCACCACTACCACCTCTTCAGACACACCATCCACCACCATAGCCACCACAGCCCCCACAGCAACCGCAGACACCACCAGACCGACCACCACAAGACAGATCCCAGCCACCACTACATCATTACCCCCACACTCACCACCAATATCATCCTGACCTGACCTGATATTCACCACCAACCACCACCACCACTAGCCACCAAACCGAGCCCTCAGCCTATCCCTCATTCACCTACAGATCACCTCTACCTACAGTCACGGTAGAAGAAAACAGTTGTCGGCACTAAACAGAATGGTAATGCGTTGCTGGCTGCCGATGAGGAAAAGGCCTCCCAAATCCGCCAGCTTACTGACCTGACTGCTGCACAATCTCACCAATCACAGAGCAGGCTCAAGTGATAGAAAGGCAGGCCCGACAGATGACTGCCCAGAGCAACGAGATAGCCATCTCCAAGCTCAAAGCGTCACCTCAGGGAAGAAAATAGAGAGTTGGAAAAGGCTAAAAAGACCATTTTGCTAAAGCTGAAAGGATCAAAGGAGGAGCCTTTAAAGATAAGGGATGGGGACAGAAATGATGATGATAATGAAGATGATGAAGACGATGATGATAATGAGAGTGAAACTGATGAAGAGAAAACCAAAGAATGGCATGAAGATGAAGACACTGACGGGGGAGAAGCAGCTAAATCTGTCTCAGCTCTTGGGCAAGAGAAAAGATCAAAGAACAGACAAGATCAGTCAGCTTCTGCTTCTACACCTTCACGTGATGAGCGAGTATTCTGGATAAAAGTAAATAGAGAGTTTATGTATTTATACTTTTGTATTCTATATTGAAAAACCATGTATTAAATGTTTATATTAAGTTAATGCATTTCGTTTGATAAATACTAATGATTGAGTGTGAAATGTGTAAATCAAACAGATCCAAAGTACAAAAGAGATGAGTTGATATTGCTCCCCTTCAACAGGTCAAGTCTCAACTCACAATGATTCTTGATCTGCAAGGGATTATCAGAAGGTCAGTGAGTTATAACCCTGAGAAGGGAAAACTCATCATGATCTATCAAACGAGCAACTGGCAGAATTTTCAAGCTAAATCCTGATGAAATAGTGAAAGATGCTCCAACATGTAATGCTACCTGTGATGACGAGCTAAATGACATTGATGAAATAGAGATAGAATATATCACTACAGAGCACTATCCTCAATATGCTGACAATGAGGGTAATGTGGTCCCCAATTTGGGTGAATCCCTGGTCGGTGATACATTTGAGATGTTAGACAAAATGGAGCAAGAGTCAGAGAAAACAGAGGGAATGGCCCAAGCTGCAAAGGATGATGTTGATATCCGTAAGGCTGAGTGGGCTACCTGTTTTGAAGAAGTTAGAGCCCAGCGTGCTGCACCAAAGAAAGATGCCACACCAAGCTCTACAGAGTCAAGAAACACCATAAGGTTTCAGGCAGGATTATTGCATGGGCTTATTTTGATGACCTTAACGCATATGCAGTTAAGAGGGAACATGGCATAGAGTACTTCAGATTTCCACATGATCTGAAGACTCTACCTAGTTTTGAGCTAACCAGCTGGCTAAGCTAAAGCTGCTGTATGCTGACCCACGAAAAATGTCAGGCTGGTTCGAGGCTGCCCTGAAGAAGGAGTACCACACCAGATGGGTTAACTTCAGACCACAACAGCCTAAGAGGTATATAAGAAGGGCTGAGGTTGATGCCAGTACTGGCAAGCCTAAGATGTGTTGAAGTGGAGTCCTCGCGCACTATGTCGAGAATCCCTCTCAGGGAAATGACACAGGACTTCACTCCACACTTCAAATGGTGGTATATGATTGGAGAACGGCTGAAGCTGTCATAGTTCTGGATAAAGAGGGCAAATGGATACTATCACGGTATTCGACCCGATGTGGCTAACCAACTTGTCTGCTAATGATGTCTATACATATACAAGTGGCCACTGTTCTATGACACACAAGACATTGTACAAGCCCTCCAGTTCCAAAACGTTATACGACTTTGTTTTGCGTTTGAGATTCACGCAGGAGTCACTAAGGAGGAGAAGTACAAGAAGTATAAGGAGGTTATGCAGAAGACAAGAGAGTAGATAGATCTAGGTCCAAGGAGGAGTTTGTTGATGCATGTATGTCCCTAGATCATGATTTGAAATGTAATGAATCTTGTCTGTCTGAGTATGATGTAATTTGTATTGATTAATGAAATGACATAAATTGTTTGTTACTTGTGATGTTTAATATTTCATTAATGAGTCGTGATTGAATTGATGGGTTTATGAGTGTTTGAATGGTGCACATTATGTTATATTAATTAAAACATTCAACTTAACTTAATGAAGTTCTCATGCGAATGGCTCATGCGAATGAACCATACGCATAAATAACCTCACACGATTGACTCAGTCGCACGACTGAACCAGGAGACTGGATCAGTCGTACGATTGTAATAAGATTGACTCAGTCGCACGACTGAACACTCAGTCGTACGAATGAATCAACCGCATGTTTCAATCGCACGACTGAACCAAACTAATGGTTCAGTCGCACGATTGAATAATACCAACCTATAAATACAACTCAATTCGTGAAAAATAAAGCTCTCGAAAAATTACGATTCCAGACGTACCCTAGCCGTCAGAAACCTTCCAATTCGTTCTCCAAGTTCATAGAACACATTAGATCGATTCCCAATCGATTTCTAATGTTAGTTTCAATTCTTGATTGATTCTTCGTGTGTTCTCACTGATTGGATCGCCAATCAAATAGGATTCCGCACTATTGATCTGGTTTACACGTTAATCTCTAGGTATTTCGATCAAATACCAGGTCCTAACAATACCAAAGCCAGATCGAACACTAGACTTCGTAAAATTCCCATGTCAAGCACTTGTGAAAACCCTAACATAAACTTGGCAACCAAGGAACCATTTCATTGGTTGCAAAGGAATAAGAAAGAAGACAAAACGGATGAAGCCAAAACAATGGCAGGAAGTCAGAACAGCCATTATATCCCCAGGTCAACTATCAAGACAAACTCATTAATGTTAGTCAGAAACCCTTTACACCAGAAGGGTATGAAACTCTAGTTAGGGAATTTCAGTCCCAGATCATTGACCACAGGCTTCCAAAAATAAAGCCATGCTATGTTCAATCCCCATGTTTCAACACTATAAATACTTCTGAAATTCCATAAGAAGAGGGAGGGGAGATATCCATACACCCACACATTCACACAACGTTAGTTACAAACCATTTACTTATTAATCCTCTCGAAGCTCTCTGATACAAATACTGATTCTCACGCCGAAGTGTGGTCTCGGGGAGAAATCCTTTTCTGTCCGAGGCGAGGCTCACGGTTGTGTTGTTGTCTCACAGGTATTCCAGTCAGCTGAAGCTCGCGTCAAGCCCCTGCCTAATCCACAACAGCAACCTCATTCACGCACTGTTCCCGAGTCTTAATCCCTTGATTAAGATCCGTGTAGCAACATTTGGCGCCATCCGTGGGACCCAGACGTTACTCAAACAATTGTCATGGATTCAGGCCAGGGAACCCCTCACCGTAAGGATACTAATGACGCCGAAAATCCACATACCACCGCTTCCCCGTTAGCAGCCCCACAGGGGATGGTAACAAATGTGGTAGCGTCATCACCCCAGAATTCATCAACAAAAATCGAGAACAAATCCTCTCCATGCTAGAGCAAGAAGAAAGGGAGCGACGTCTCAGGGACATCCGAACAGTCTCGAATATGAAGAAACCCCAGAGGAAAGGAATCATGAAGAAGGATAGGGCGGTCGAAGAGGCAAGGTAGAGAATGCCGAAGATAGTCCAAAAGCAAAGAAAAGTCAAGGCACCACCGCAATCGGAGAGAAAGCGGGAGTCGATGACGACTGTTGGACCAAAAGAACCAATGAGCCAAGATCAGAAAACCTCTAAGTCCCACATGGTATCACAACAACTGCTGAAAGACTCATTAGCAGTTTGAAAAGTGCTGAAGACCTCAACAGCTGAAGATCAAGTGCTGAAGACTTCAACAGCTGAAGAACTAAAGTGCTGAAGTACAACAGCTGAAGAACACAAGTGCTGAAGCTGAAAGACCAAGTACTGAAGTACAACAGCTGAAGAGTTTACAAGTGCTGAAGATCAACAACTGATGTACAAAGTCTGAAGACAAAGACTGAAGACATCAGCTGATGATATCTACTGAAGTCATCAGCTGATGAAACATCTGAAGGTCAAAGTCTGAAGATCAAGTACTGAAGCCTTAGTAGTTTGTCACAACTGCTGAAGAGTACTTCTTCAGTAGTTGTGATATCAGTAGTTTTATATTTCTAGTTTCAGTAGTTTTATGTTTCAGTAGTTTTGTAAAACGACTGAAGAGCTTGTTCTTCAGTCGTTGTAGTTTCAGTAGTTTCTATCAGTAGTTTTATATTCTGTACTTAACACTCTGATATGTTCTCAGTAGTTGTGAACATTTCAGTAGTTTGTTAGAGTTAGTTATTTTTGTATTTGATCTGCCAGTTGTCACTTTCCGTGATAACAGCAGTGATTGTTGCACTCTATATAAGGAGTGACAACCTATTGTAATAATGGGAGTGAATGAATGGAATGAATGATGATTTGATTAGAAATATTCTACATCTATAAACATTCCTTGAAATCAGAAATAATATTCTCTCCCTATAACCGTATGTGCTCTTAATGCATACAAGTATCGATTGCTTGCTACAATTTGTCTAATTCTTGTTCGTATTCCGCTGCTTTGAACTCTAATACATCAAACTTGTGATCGCTGATCCTGTCAAATGGTATCAGAGCAGGTTAATCATTGATCGATCTAATAATTGATCATTGAAACTGCTATTCAAGATCTAAGTTTGATTGAATTAGCTTTTGTTTTTGCAAGAAACGGTTATAGAGATTGAATTTTCTGTATTTCTGGTCATTCATCCTGAGATCTTCTCTTGGTTTTCATTGAGTTTGTTGTGGTCTGTTTAAAACTTTTAAAAGCTTGAATTAAATTGTTTTGAACTGAAAATGACCACTCCTCCAATGATCCTCACAATACTGGTTCCTCAACCAAGCCACCAATGCTGGTTAGGAATGAGTAAACATATGGCAAAGACGTATGCTCCATCACCTGTCTGTTAACAGCGCAGGTTGTTGGACATCAGTGGTACATGGTCCACACAAGCCTATGGTGAATAACCCGAAACCAATCAAATGGTTCCGAAGAGGAGGAGCAATACTCAGATGAGGATAAGAAGTTGCTTGAAATTGATGCAAAAGCCCATGGAATTCTGGCCATGGCACTGCCAATGAAATCTATTCTGGGCTAATGCATCATGAAACTGCCCATGACCTCTGGAATGCCTTGAAAGACAATTTGGAGGAACAGATGAGGTCTTGGCAAATAATAGAGAAATTCTTGCCCAACAATATGAGACATTCTCTCATAGAAAGGGTGAGACACTGACTCAACAATATGAGCGGTTCTCTTGTTTGATCTCTGAACTAAAAATGGTCAAACTTGAGTACACAAATATTCAGATGAATAACAGATTTCTCAGATCACTGCCTGAGAGATGGGACACATATACTATTGTCCTACGCTCCAGTGCAAGTTTGGACAAACTATCTCTCACCCAACTCCATGGGAAACTTGCTCACGTTGAGAGAGAGATAGAACAGAAGAGAAAGCTGTCTTCATCTGGAAAGCTCACTGAAGACTTTGTACCAGGCAACACTGCCTTGGTGGGTCATGAGTCAGAATATGCTTCATCTGAATGCCAGTATGATGAGCATATTAATTTCTCTTCAAGCACTTCTGATTCTGCATTTGTGAGTGTTGATGGTCAGTTTACTGGGTAATAATGACAATCTATGCTTCATTATGGATGATCTCAAGGGGATTGCTGATGATGACTTAGAGGAGATGGATATTTTGAGCCAAATGGCCCTGATAAATATCAGATCTCAGAAGTTCTATAAAAGAACTGGAAGAAAATTCCCAGGACTCTCTGGCAAAACAAAGTTGGTTTTGACAAGAGCAAGTTGAGGTGTCACAAATGCCAAAGGCTTGGACACTTTGCAAGAGAGTGTAGATCAACTGGATCTAACTCCACTGCACCCTTTGTGACTTTTCCTGGCAATAGTCAACAACACAGAGGGCAACATCCTGTCACTTCTAGTCATCATCCTCAACAACAATCTCCGGCATATTTTGTTCCTCAGGGTCAAATGCCATATCCGTACCCTTGTTATTACATGCCACAGTCAAATCAAGTTCAAGTTCCTATGGCACCACAACCTCATGCACTACCAGAACCTCAGCCATCCCAATCTCATCAACAAACTCAACCTCAACAACACAGCTTCTTCACCCAGGAGTTGTTGACTGGAGCAGTTTACCAGATGACATGTCTGGTCATGATCAACTGTTCTCAGGTGCTGGTCAACATGGTGGTGACAGTCCTTTTGGGAATCTAGCTCTTATGGCTTTGGAGTCTGCTGATACTTCATTTTCTAATGCCTCTACACCTCAGGTATCACAGGTATCCTCTGAGGCAAAAGCCAAATATGTTCTGAACCATGCATAGCAGCATTTGCTTCCATTAGAGAAGCAAATGTAGCTCTAATTAATAAGAACATTGAGCTAGAACAAATAATTTCCAAAAACAAAGCTGAGTTTGAGTCTGTGCTTAAGATAAAAATGATGAGATTTATAAACTGAATTGCCAAATAATTGATGATAAGGCTAGAGAAGAGGTACTTCTAGAGAAGTACAAAGATCTCAAAGAAACCCTTGCAGTTACCCAGGTCGAGTGTGATAGATGGGTACAATCATGCAAAGGTTTTGAAATGCTTCTTAGTAAGCAATCTGCTTCCAATGTGAAGTTTGGAATTGGTTACAATCACACTGCTCCACCTACAGATTTTACCCCAAGAGCAGAGGTAGAATCTGATGGTGAGAGTGATAACCAATCCATCACATCATGTGATCTACCTTCTGATACAGCACAATCAGAAGTAGCAGTCAGCATCAAGCCCTCTTTGAACTTATCAGCTGATGTTGATGGTTCAAATGCTGACATTCACATGATTAATGAGTTGATCAACTCAGGAGTTAATTCTGAAGGTCCTGAAAGGACTAGAGAGCAGGATCTAACCCTGAAGTTCAAACTTCAACTGCTGTCAGTACTGAAGAGAAGAAAACTGCAGTAGAAAGAGTTTGAAGACTACTAAAGAGGCAGTCAAGAAAGCAAACAATGCTTCCAAAGCATTGAAGAACAAGTCTTCTGTTGCTTCACCCTCTTTAGTTGATGATCAACCTAAGATGAAGAAGAAACCATGTGAAGTATGTGGTTTGTTCAATCATCTTACAGATGATTGTTGGTACAAAAGAGGTTCCAAACTCAAAAAAGAAGAAAATTAAAGAGAAAATGGTAAAAATGAAAACTGAGTTTGAGACCACATTTGTATCAGCAACATCAAATCCTGTAACCCTTAAGTCCTCAAAGAAATCCAAAAGGAAGGGTTAAACAGGTGACAGCTGAGAGTGCTCAGAAGAAGAAGGGCAACATAGGACTTATCAAACTCCACTGGCAATGTGTCTGATGAGCTGAAAGCTTTATCACAAATCAGACACAGCTGGTTATGATGTTCACATCTGTTGGGTAGAGTTAACCAACTAGATGCTCCTATGTTGAAACCACAGAAAGGAGGTCCAAGCCAAAGGACTCCTCTTCTACACCATCTTCTTCCTCTCAGGCTGTTGTTTCAAATAAACCTGTTAGTTTACCATCTATTGATGAGACCAGGCCCAAAACCAAAAGGTTTGGGTCTCTAAAACTAACTGATTGTTTATTATTGCAGGGTTCTTCAACATGCCAAAGTAGCATCTGGTATGTAGACAGTGGGGGATCTATGCACATGACTGGGAACAGCTCTCTTCTTCATGACTACTCTCAAGGAAAGAAGGGATTTGTTTCTTTTGGCAATGATGCTAGGGTTACATCATTGGTAAGGGCTTTGTCTCCAATGGAGAAATCAAATTTGATGATGTTAATCATGTGGAAAATCTCAAGTACAATCTCTTGAGTGTCAGTCAAATGTGTGATAAAGCCATGTTGCTCTTTTCACCAGTCAAAACTGTAGGATTCTGTCATCCAAAGTTTTGCACTTGATTGACAAGGTGTTGGATGATCACACTCTCCTGAGAGCCAACAGACAGGAAGAGTGTATGCCTTAGATCTTTCTAAGAAAATAGATCTCAAAGGCAATCCTTGCCTATTTTCCAAAGCCTCTTCTCAAGAATCTAAACTGTGGCACAGAAGGCTTGGTCATGTTAATCTCAAAAACATGAATCAGCTTACCCACATAGTTTAGTCAGAGGCTTACCAATAAAGGAGTTCCACTGTGATGAAACCTGCACTGCTTGTTTAAAAGGAAAACAACACAAAGTCTCATTCCCTCCTATTGAAGTGCCTAAGTCCACTGCCTGCTTGCAATTACTGCATATGGATCTATTTGGTCCTGTGAGAGTAATGAGCATGGCAAAGAAGAAATACTGTCTGGTAATTGTGATGATTACTCCAGATTTGTATGGACTTTCTTTCTACATTCAAAGGATGAGGCTGCTCAGAAGATTATTCACTTTGTGTTGTATATTGAGAAGCAGTATTCCCTTCCAGTCAAGTGTATTAGGAGTGACATGGAACTGAGTTCAGATCATACACTTGATGACTTCTATCTTTCAAAGGAATCACACCGGACTTCCATCGTGGCAGTAGTGGACTCCAGAACAAAGGAAAGAAAGAACAGACCCTCATTGAAGCTGCAAGGTCCATGCTGGCTGACTCTGGTTTGCCACTGACCTTTTGGGCTGAAGCTGTCAACACAGCTTGCTATGTGCAAAATAGAGTTTTAGTAAATCAGAGGTTGATGAAGACTCCATATGAAGTTCTCCATCATTTGGCTCCTCTGATTTCATTTTTCAAAGCATTTGGGTGTCCCTGTTTTATTCTCAACACAAAGGATCAACTCCATAAATTTGATCCTAAGGTGGATGCAGGGTATTTTGTTGGTTATTCATCTACTTGCAAGGCATACAGAGTCTTCAACTGCAGAACAAAGAGTTTGAAGAAACTCTACATGTTAAGTTCAATGAATCTCCAAAGGACAAGATTCCACAAAGCCCTGTGGAGTTATTTGATTTGGACATACTGCAATATGTTCCTTATCAACTCCTGCTGTTGCTCCTGTCAACAGTCACACCACCTGGTGGTACTGCTGATGATGATGATGATTGCAGTACTCACCTCTTCAGGTTTAGTGATCAGCTGCCTGATTCAGCTAGACCTGATGTTCCTGTAGCTCCAGTAGCACCATCCACAACAATGCTGATGAGATCTCTTCGAATTCAACTTCCTTTGAATTACCATCCACTGATTGGTTTCAAGGAAATGATTCACCATCACCATCTGTTACTGCTGAGCCTGCTACAAACACTTGCACAGATCTCATTGTGTATCAAGATCTGAAGAATCACCCTATGTCTCAAATCATTGGTGATATCACTGCTGGAGTATCAACAAGTCAATTGTCAAATTTCTGCTTCTATGCTCTCTTCATCAGTCAGCAAGAGCCAAAGAATTATCACATTGCTTTAAAGGACAATGGATGGGTTGATGCCATGCAGCTTGAGCTTCTTCAGTTCAAGAAACAGCAAGTGTGGGAACTGGTTCCTCTACCTCCAGGTAAGTGTGCAATAGGCACTAAATGGGTGTTTAGGAACAAAACTGATGAAAATGGGCTTATTGTTAAGAACAAGGCCAGACTGGTTGTTCAGGGGTTTGCACAAGAAGAAGGTATTGATTATGATGAAACCTTTGCCCCTGTAGCCAGACTGGAAGCAATTCGATTGTTTTTAGCTTATGCTGCTATCAAAACCTTAAAGTTTTTCAAATGGATGTCAAAAGTGCATTTTTGTATGGAAAATTAAAGAAGAGGTTTGTATGTCAACCTCCAGGCTTTGAGGACAATAAACATCCTAATTGGGTGTATAAGCTTGATAAGGCTCTTTATGGGTTAAAACAAGCTCCTAGAGCCTGGTATGAGACATTATCAAACTTTCTTCTGGAAAACAATTTCACTAGAGGCTCCATAGATAAGACTTTATTCATTAAGAAAGCTGGGCAGCATAATCTACTTGTTCAAATTTATGTAGATGATATCATTTTTGCATCCTCTGATCCAAAGTTGTGTGATGCCTTTACAAAGTTGATGCAACAGAAGTTTGAAATGAGTGCCATGGGAGAATTACAGTTCTTTCTGGGGTTGCAAATCAAACAAAAGCTGATGGAATTTTCATTCATCAGTCCAAATACACAAAAGATCTTTTGCAAAAGTTTGATTTACAAAACTGTAAGCCCTGTTCTACCCCCATGTGCAGCACCACACAACTGGATACAGATCAGAAAGGTAAAGTGGTTGATGAAACACTTTACAGATGTATGATTGGGTCCTTGATGTATTTAACAGCTTCTAGACCATATTATGTTTGCTACATGTGTTTGTGCTAGATTTCAGGCTGCACCTAAAGAGTCTCATCTGATTGCAGTCAAGAGGATCTTTAGATATCTGCAAGGCACTCCATCTCTAGGTTTATGGTATTCTACTGGACATTCTGGTAAATTAGTTGCTTTTTCTGACAGTGACTATGCAGGGTGTAAGTTGACCAGGAATCAACTTCTGGTGGATGTCAATTCCTAGGCAACTGCTTGATTTCTTGGCAGAGCAAGAACAGACCTCAGTTGCTACATCAACTGCTGAAGCAGAGTACATTGCTGCTGCAAGTTGTACATCTCAGGTACTCTGGCTTCAAACCAACTTTTGATTATGGCATTACAGAGACTAAGACTCCATTGTTAATGGATAGTGCTTCAGCTCTTTGCATTGTCAAAAATCCAGTCCAGCACTCTAGGACCAACATATAGAGATCAGACATCATTTTATAAGGGATTGTTTTGAAAAAGGTCTGATTGATCCTAAGTTTGTGCCTAGTGCTGATGAGCTTGCAGACATTTTTACTAAGCCTTTGGATAGTTCAACTTTCCAAACCTGGTGTTAAGGCTTGGTATGCTGCAGCTAGAATAAGTGACAACTACTGATGATCTTAGTAATAAGTACTGATGATCATTAGTAATATGTCACATATAAGTACTGATGAGCTCTTTACCCTCAGCAGTTTTTATAACTACTGAAGGCTAAATGTCTCACAAGTACTGAAGTACTTCATCTGTTCTAAACTACTGATGTAGTTACAACTACTGATGCAGTTACAACTACTGCAATCAGTAAAACAGATAAGTACTGATGTCCTATGAAACAACTGAAATCAGCCAAAAAGGCTGATGAATGTGTTGAGGACAGTATGAAACAGCTGAAAAGCTAAGAATTGACGAAAACAGCTGATGAGAAATTTCTTTCAGTCGTTTGTACAACTGCTGTTTCATTCTAAACAACTGAAGCAAACCATGTCTTCAGTAGTTTTATAACTACTGATGACTAATACCAAGTCTTCAGTTGTTTACAACAGCTGATGACAAAACCACTGTCTTCAGTAGTTTCATAACTACTGATGACAAACCCAAGTCCTCAGTTGTTTCAATCATCTGAAGTCAAAACCACGGTCTTCAGTAGTTTTCTAACTTCTGATGCCTAACACCACGACTTCAGCTGTTTCAACGTCTGAAAGGATAATACCATGTCAACGGTCGTTTAAAACTACTGATGACTAACACCACATCCTTCAGTCGTTTTCTTACCCGTACCCTATAAATACCTGACCTAAGCTCTCAATGCTTCATCTTCTTCAAACCTAACGTTCCTCTCCAAAACTTCCCTCTTCTCAATGGCGTCCATGCAAATTAAACCGCGACACAACTGTGTTGCCTACCTCACTAAATCGCCCATCTGGACTAAGTTCGATACTGCTATCGATCTTATGGTTCAGTCCCAATACAATACGGCATTTCTTCTGAATCCCATACTACATGCCGAATCCCTTCAACAATTTTGGATGAACGTTACTATTACCACTGGGAGAACACACCCATCTCTCCAGTCGGTCGTAAACCAAAGAAGTAGTCATCACTCCTGCAATAATCCGCAAATTCTTCATCTGAATGATGCTAGTTCTCCTGCTGGATATCCGAAGGGCACCACAGATCTATCCTTTGCCCAACATGGATATCAAGGCGATCTCAGTGCCTCCACTATCTGAAGAAACACTTTAATGACGCTGAGCGCCTAATCTTTTCACATGGTGAATGTATGTTTGGCCCCTAAGACGTCGTCTTGGGATCAAATGTCGACGAAATGGCAGCAGGTAATGTATTCTATTCTTGAGCAACAACCGCTAAACTTTTCAGAAATAATATTTTCAGAGCTCAAGGATATGGCTCAAAAAACTAACTGCCAACCGTTGGATACTATATCCACGGTTCATAATGGCCATCATTACAAACCAGCTTAATGCTGAGGGACTTGTTGGCTTGGGAGTCCCTGCTACGGCTGTTCTGCCGGAAGTATACTCCCGGCACAACTCTGACCAGACACTAAAATGGCTGCCAAGCTGCGAAAACCCACGCAGCTGGAACCCACAGCCACCACCTCCAAATCAAAGTCCCCACCAAACCCACCAAAAAGAAACCAAAACGGCTACTCAGGGAATTGAGTCCCCTGAGGATGCCCCTGCAACACAAACGCAGGATATATCCACTAGTCCAAACCCCCTAGTGGATACAATGACTCTTCCAGCCATAGCCGCTCAGGCTTCCTCTCAACAGGAGCCTGCAGCAACCACACAAGGGGTACCTACATATCTGGGATCTTCCTCACTTGAGGGGATTGCCATTGAAGAGCACCAACCTCCCCAGGTGCACACTGCTTCTATCCCTTCACCCCAAACAACCGCCCCTCACAGCCCAACTTTAATAGTTGCACAAGTGCTGACTCAACTGCACTCCTCACCCCCTCCCCAGAAACCACTTACTACTGGGAATACCTCTACAATTGAGGGGAGGAACACAGTGCACTTGAGAACCCACAGCACAGGGGTTTACCACTTCTATCTCCTGGTGTAGACAAGGAGCTTAGAATATCTAGTGAGGCTGCCACCTCCTCTGACTCAGCACATGATCAGAATGAGGCTGGTAACATTGCTAAGACCTCACTAGAGGCAACAGCTGATGATGGACACTGTCCTGAGGCTGGAAGTCCCCAGTACCAAGCACAAGGGGCACATGCATCAACTGGTCTACACCCAGTGCATGTAAATCCTGCTCTAAGCAGGAGGTCAGATGATTCAGCTTCGGCTGATGATGACCTGGGCTTTTTCTACGATGTTCTTGCCCAGAACACAATCCTTGAAGAGAAAGTCAGTAGGCTGCAAACCTACTTGATCAACTCTCACAAGGAGAAAGACCATCTGCCTCTACCCACCCACAGATGGCACCTTCACTTGAAGGTTCCCCAAACACTGAGCCACTCCAAACTCAACCACCTGCCTCTGCTTCAGGCCCTACTTCTCAGGAACAGAACCCTCCTGAGCAAATAGGTTTGTACTTCAAAATTCCCTCCCTCTCATCACACCCATAATCACTGATATTGTGACTAAAGCCATTGATGAGAGGCTTTCCTCAACTTTACAGCCCTTGATTGATGCTGCTGTACAAAAGACTCTTTCTGCGGTACAAACCCCTTCCTCCAATGCATCCAAAAAGGGGGAGAGTACTGCAGTGAAAGAAAGAAGAGAAAAAGATCAGAGGAAAGAAGGAAGAGAAGCAAGCCCAAGAGGAGGAGAAAGAAAGCAACTCTGCTCACTTACAAGCGAAAGAAAAGTGCTGATGATCATACTGCTGAAGACAAATCCTTGGAGGAGCTGGTAAAAGAAGCTGACACTACACACCACCGATCCATGGATAAAATAATTGAACAACTCTTCAGGCAGGGTTTGCACAGCCACACTGGATAGTGAGATCAGAAGTTGGAAGTGCAAGAGATACAACCCGATGGGCAGGGTATGATGCTCTGGAAAAAGAGAGTTTGGAAATAATGATCCGCTTTATTGCAAAATACTTAGGAAGATCATTATGGAGATCCGCGCGTGGACCAGGGACAGCATTCTGGCTATAGCCACCAGATCTGTCTGTCTGAGCATTCAACAAAGGGATTATTGTGGAAGCCCTTGATGAGGCTGGGGCTGGTAAAGGTTGAGATGGCTAAACTCACAAAGGCGAAACTAACTACAAAGATGCTGGATCAACCTCCCTTCCACCCACTCAAACAGATCCTATCCCTCAAATCTCCAACCATCTCTAAGCCAAAATCCAAACATCCTCATTCTTCAAAACCAATTCCTTCACCAACCCAACCATCATCCAGTGATGCACCCAGAAGGGGAGAAGGGGTGCTGAGGATGGAAGAAGAAGAAGAAGAGGAGGATGAAGATGATAGTCTGCCACTCTCTGCTGTTCTAAAGCTACCAAAACCCCGAGTCAACCCATGATCACACCTGACTCTCAAAGGGAAATGGTCAGAGTCAAGATAGAAGAAGAAGAACAGCAGAAACAGCACGATGAGCAATGTTGAAGATGGTTGACAAGGAATTTCCTCAGTCATCATCTATTCAAGCCATGAAGGGCATGCTCAAAGGCTGTACACTCTCAGGCACACTTTCAGTATCAGAAGGAGAGAGTGAGAGTATGGCCGGACCCCAGGGTGAGTTCTAGAATCCATAAAAGAACTATTCCTCACAGATACAATGGCCAGGTACGAAAAACAATAGATTCTACCATCATGTTGGCCGTTGTAGTCTCACCTTGGGAAATCATTGATGAATTCAAGAAAGTCACCAAGCAAAGAAGACCTCAAGCTTTACTAGAAAACAGATGATTAAGAAGGGGTTGTTATATAAAAAGCTTGAAGACATCCAGAAGAATGAGCTCCAGTTACTCCTTGAAGGCAACCATCCTGATGAATTTGTATATAGGGAGGTAACTACGGTGGAGCTGAAAAATGGCAGACCATGAAGTACTTATCAGAGTACTATGGTCCAGAGTTCTCTTCGAAGGAGGAGTAGAAGAACTCTCTCAGGAGGAACAAGTTGTTCTCCTTGAGGCCTATGTTCGAGAGTCATACAGACTCATTATGGGGAAGTAAATCTCATGAATGGGATAACAACTCTGTGTCCAGTTCCCCAAAACAGAGTTCCCATTCATACTCTGCCAAACAAATATTTGAGATTTCTTCCCAGGCCGGAGCTTACATGGGTCATCTTCTCTACTGATCAAGAAGGAAAAAGACCAACACTTTGCCAACAATAAGTGGGATAATGAATAATTTAGAGGTTTTGGCTGCATTGGTTCAGGGGGAGTTTGTTGGACCAAAAGAACCAATGAGCCAAGATCAGAAAACCTCTAAGTCCCACATGGTATCACAACAACTGCTGAAACTCATCAGCAGTTTGACAAGTGCTGAAGACTTCAACAGCTGAAGATCAAGTGCTGAAGACTTCAACAGCTGAAGACTAAAGTGCTGAAGTACAACAGCTGAAGAACACAAGTGCTGAAGCTGAAAGACCAAAGTACTGAAGTACAACAGCTGAAGAGTTTACAAGTGCTGAAGATCAACAACTGATGTACAAAGTCTGAAGACAAAGACTGAAGACATCAGCTGATGATATCTACTGAAGTCATCAGCTGATGAAACATCTGAAGGTCAAAGTCTGAAGATCAAGTACTGAAGCCTCAGTAGTTTGTCACAACTGCTGAAGAGTACTTCTTCAGTAGTTGTGATATCAGTAGTTTTATATTTCTAGTTTCAGTAGTTTTTGTTTCAGTAGTTTTTTAAAACGACTGAAGAGCTTGTTCTTCAGTCGTTGTAGTTTCAGTAGTTTCTAATCAGTAGTTTTATATTCTGTACTTAACACTCTGATATGTTCTCAGTAGTTGTGAACATTTCAGTAGTTTGTTAAGAGTTAGTTATTTTTGTATTAGATCTGCCAGTTGTCACTTTCCGTGATAACAGCAGTGATTGTTGCACTCTATATAAGGAGTGACAACCTATTGTAATAATGGATGAATGAATGGAATGATGAATGATTTGATTAGAAATATTCTACATCTATAAACATTCCTTGAAATCAGAAATATATATTCTCTCCCTATAACCGTATGTGCTCTTAATGCATACAAGTATCGATTGCTTGCTACAATTTGTCTAATTCTTGTTCGTATTCCGCTGCTTTGAACTCTAATACATCAAACTTGTGATCGCTGATCCTGTCAACGACTTTAGCAAGCCATACCGCCCATCCACGCGAGAGCCAGATCCAAGTTCATCCAAGATAGCAGAGTTTACTTTCCTCAAGACTCAAAATCCATCCAATTAGGAAAGTACAATGGCACAGGGCGATCCAGACGACCATCTTGCAATTTTCCTAGTGCTGCTGAATGGAACATGGTCGACCCCGTTGGTGCCACTGTTTTGCTCAGACTCGCCGGTGGCAGCTGGGTCTGGTTTGACATCCCTTCCAGTTGGGAGGGATGAAGCTTCGAGGAACTAGAGGAAGACTTCTTAGGAATTTCATCAAGCAAGGTTATCCGCCAAAGATCCAACAGAACTGCATACATCAAAAGAGGCGACGTGAGTCCATCGAAAACTTATCACAAGGTTTCGCAAGAAGCATGCAGGTATGAGGGTCCGGGGAGACGATCAGAATTCGGCCTTCATTCCACGTGTAAGGAATGATCTTGGTGGAAAGATTTCACGAACATCTCCCAAGACCGTAGATGAAATGTTGGAGAGAGCCAAAGCGTTCGTATAGGGAAGAAGGCCTTTGAGCAATTGAAGACAGGACGCCAGAAACTTGTGTCCCCTATGTGGGGACTTGCCAAAAAGGCGGGTGGGTCAAGTCGTGGAGAACCACGTTTCCACCGCGTTCCCACACGAAGCCCGCCTTTTCAACCTCGTTTCACGCCCCAAATTCGGAACCTGCAAGGTCCCAATGTAACCCTTCACCTTCTGATTAAAACCAAGTGAAATTCTAGCCACAGAAAACATCACTTCCCAACCCACACCTTTGAAGCCAGAGTGAAAAGAGACACGCAAGTACTGTGATTCCATAAAGAAACGGGCATGCAACAGAGATCTTTCTTCTCTCGCTAAAGCGACAGATAGAATTGGCATAAAGACAGGAAAGATCGCCCCATGTTGAGAGAGTTGAAAAAAGCACCCCAAGCAGGGGATAAAAGGAAGAGATATTCATGATAAGGGTCGCAGAGTGTAGCGTCAAACGTCATTCTGATCATATGGAGCCTTGGATGGCACAAGAAATTTCGTTTTCCTCCAATACATGGTGGAAGCTTTGCCAACGGCCCTCTGACAATTTCAGCCATCATCGCAGGACACAAGGTACACAGAATATGTAGATAGTGGGGTAGTTCGGAATTATGTATGAACACGTTTCTTGCAGCCTTGACGAGGAAATCAGGAGACTCTAGATACAAGGACACACCTCCTCGCTGGTTTCGCGGGAGAGGTATGCAGACCCTGGGCCAGATACAATTACCAGTTGCCATAGGAAACCACACAGATGGCGGGAGGTCACCATGATTTTCTGGTTGTGAGATCCCAATCGTCTCACAATGTTTTACTTGGAAGGCCAGGTCTATGTATGCTTGGAGCAGTCATATCCACAGTCCATGCCGCGATCAAATTCCCCACTACCCAACTGGAGTTGTCACCATATACTCCAGTAAAAATGCAAAGACGTGAAACAACTTGAACAACTTGATGTTTTCGCGTGGCAACCCACCGACATGGAGGGTGTCCCACGCAACACAGCAGAACATAGATTGAACCACGAGCGTCAAAGGAGCCAGTCGCTCAGAAGCGTCGGCACATGGGCCAGGAATGAGGTCGGGCTGTGGATTGAAGAGTCAAGAAACTACTTGAGGCAGGTATTATTCGAGAGGTACGTTACCAACCTGGTTTGCTATCCGGTTATGGTAAAAAAAGAGCGATGGCACATGGAGAATGTGCATTGACTTTAAAGATCTCCCAACGCGTGCCCTAAGGATTGCTATCCACTCCTGGATATCGATCTGAAGTGGATTCTCTGGCAAGCTTTCCTTTGAAGTTTTCCTTATGCTTACAAGGATACCACCAGGTGCAAATGGCCCCCGAAGATGAAGACAAGATGCCGTTTACACAGATGTTGGCATCTTCTGCTTCACGAAAATGCCATTGGTTTGAAGAAGCGCGGGCTACTTACCAACGATTAATGGATAAAGCTTTTCTCAGCAGACAGGAAGGAACATCGAAATTTACGTGGACGACGTAGTGATAAAGAGTCGCGACGAGGAGGCCTTGCTTGCCGATATCGCTGAAACTTTTCAAATTTTAAAAGCGATAACCATGAAGTTAAATCTCAAGAAGTGCTTTTTGGAGTAGAAGAAGGGAAGTTTCTAGGAGTAGTGGTGACAAGAAAGGTTAGAGGCCAACCCTGAGAAGGTGGCAGCTGTCCTTAATATGCCATCCCCAAAATCAGTCAAGAAGTGCAAACCTCATGGGCGACTGGTAGCCCTGAACAGGTTCCTTCGAAACATGCTGAGCGTGCTTTGCCTTTCATGACCACTTTGCGAAACTGCTTGAGCAAGAAGGATTTTTTATGGATGAACGAAGCAGAAGCAGCATTTCAACAAATGAAGGTATACTTAAGCAACATGCCCAGGCTGGTAGCTCCTTTCCCTAAGGAGCGACTGTAATGTACTTATCCGCAGGAGAAGAAGCTGTAAGCGCTGTGTTGATGACGAACAGAGAGGAAGAGCAGACCCCGATTTACTTCATCAGCGGGCCCTCAAGATCCAGAAACCAGGTATTCGCCCATGGAAAAACTAACTCTTGCTTTAGTGTATGCTTCAGGAGACCGCGAAGATACTTCCAGGCCCATGTGTGAGGTTTGGACCAGCCAACCCATACAACAAATTTTGAGAAAGCCAGAGATATCAGGAAGGTTGGCGAAATGGGCAATAGAATTGGGAGTTTTCGAGATAGAGTACAAGCCAAGAGTAGCAATCAAGGGGCAAGTCGTGGCTGATTTTCTAACAGAAATGCCACAGGAGAAAGGAAATAGTGATGCCAACGAAAATCTGTGGGTCAAAACAATGGAAAATGGTGTTTGCATACCGATGGAGCGTCAAATGATGAGGGGTCAGGTGCTGGAATGATACTGATAGGGCCGGAGAAGGAAGAGGTAACTTACGCCTTGAGGTTGGCTTTCAAGAGTTCCAATAATGAGGCGGAATATGAGGCACTGTTGGCTGGCTTGAGGTTGGCCAAACAAATGGGAATAAAGAAAACTCATGCCCACAGTAGACTCATTACTGGTTGCAAATCAGATTAATGGGTCTTACGATGCCAAAGAAGCAACAATGAAGCAATACCTCGGTAAAGCAAGAGATCTTGTCAGCAGCTTTGAGGAATGTAATGTCTTGCACGTTCCGGAAGCCAAACAAAAGGCAGACGCTCTTAGCAAGCTTGCCTCAGTCACTTTCAGCCATCTGGCCAAAGATGTAGAGTTGAAGTATTACAGTCCCCGTCAATTGAAGAAAAGGAGGTGTCTCAGTGAACGCAGTAGCGCAGGAATCTTGGATGGGTCCAATTGTCAAATTCCTGGAAAGCGGTGATCTACCTGAGGAAAAGGGAGATGCCAGAGCAATTCAAACAAAGTCACTGCAGTACGAGCTGCGACAAGGGATCCTGTACCGCAAGTCCTATATGGGGCCACTATTACGATGCCTACACCAGACGAGGCAAGTTATGTCGTAAGAGAGATACATGAAGGCATCTGTGGCATTCACGCGGGACCAAGAATGGTAGTAGTGAAAGCAATGGGGGTGGGATATTATTGCCCGGGATGCACAAGAGTGCCACCAAGGAGATCCAAGATGTGACAGCTGCCAGAGGCACGCGCCAATGTGCCACATCCCAAGGTGATCTAATCCCAGTCCATGCTGCGTGGCCTTTCCAGAAGTGGGGGATGGATATTGTAGGCCCCTTCCCGTTACAGCTGGGGGAGTTAAATTTCTCTTAGTGGCCGTGGATTATTTCACCAAGTGGGTGGAAGCCAAGGCTCTGAAGTCAATCACAGGCAGCAAGTAAAGAAATTCACGTGGGAAAACAGTATATGTCGTTTTGGACTTCCGTTATTCATCGTGACAGACAACGGAAAGCAGTTTGCGGAGAATCCATTCAAATCATGGTGTAGAGAGCTGCAAGTCCACACAATTTTCACGTCAGTGGCACACCCACAAGGTAATGGTCAGGTCGAGAGAGTTAACCGCAACATCGTGGAAGGAATAAAAACGAGATTGGGTGTTGAAGGAAAGAATTGGGTGGAAGAGCTACCCAATGTCTTGTGGGCCCATCGGACCATGCCAAAACCAGCCATGGTGAAACCCCATTTAGTCTAACTTACGGGTCGAAGCCATGATACCCGTTGAGATAGGCATACCAACAACTCGGGTCGCACAAGCCCCTGAACAAGAGAATGAAGACAACCTGCGGCTTAATTTGGATTTGCTGGAGGAAAGAAGAATGGTGGCAGCAATCCGAGAGGCAAGACACAAGAAGGAAGTTGAACGATACTATAACTCTCGTGTAAACACCAAACATTCAGGATAGGTGATTACGTCTTGAGAAGTATGAGGCAGCAGAGTTCAAGATCAGGGGAAGCTGAGCCCGCGTTGGGAGGGACCTTACCAAGTCATTGAAGTAGGGAACAATGGGGCTTACAAGCTCAGCCATCTAGATGGCAGTTATCCCAAGAACGTGGAACGGAGCTCAGCTCCGACGTGCTACATGTAGTTTTTATTTTTAGACAAGTGTAACTCGTTTTTTCAGAAAGAAGGTGCATACGAGCACTAGCAGTACACCCAGTTATTGAATCTTTTTATAACCAGTGTCTTATTGAGTTTTGAAACCTCAATAACGTGAGAGCAAAGAAGGAAACATGAGACCAATACTCGAGCGACATTCGCAAACAAGTAACCAAACAATGAAAACATTGGTCAAGCTAAGTTAAACACAACCATGATTAAACACAACTCGTTGTTAGTAACCAGTCAGAGACATGCATCCTTATGCATGGTCATGTATCGGCAAATAGTTAGAGCCACTCCACGTTATGCATTTTTTATTAGGCTGTAAAACCAAAGCCAGAAAAACAGTTAACTCGAAATCAAAACGAGTGAGAGGCAACATACGCGGACTATATAGTGACGATAACAAATTTTATAAGTTGAATGACAAACGATAACCAAACTATACAATGTTGTATGAAGTCGCGGCCAAAATTGTAACCAAGAACAAGCCGCGGCATAGCAACAAGCAAGTAGAAACCAAGGGGAATTCACGGCCAAAACAAAGTCGCGCCCTAGGCCATAGTCACGGCTGAAATTACGAATCGCTGCTAGAAATTTAACCATAGTGATTTTGTGAGCAAGTGGGGTCATACCATGAAGTGATATATAGTCGAAAGCCGCGGCCAACGTCACTGAGATGAGCCGCGCCAGAAGTGCTTTATAGTCAAAAGCCGCGGCCAACAGCATTAAAACGAGCCGCGACAGACAAGTGGTTTGTGGTCAAGAGTCGCGGCCATCAGCATCATAACGAGGCGCGGCCGAGAAATGGTTTGTGGTCAAGAGCCGCGGCCATCAGCATCATAACGAGCCGCGACCGAGAAATGGTTGTGGTCAGAGTTGCGGCCATCAGCATCATACCGAGCCGCGGCCGAGAAATGGTTTGTGGTCAAGAGCCGCGGCCATCAGCACCATAACGAGCTGCGGCCGAGAAATGGTTCGTGGTCAAAAACCGCGGCGAACAACATTAAAACGAGCCGCGGCCGAGAAGTGGTTTGTGGTCAAAAGCACGGCCAATAGCATTTAAGGGAAGTCGTGGTAAGGTTCAAGACTCACGTTGACCAGAGGGACACCCATAGCCAAACCTCGAGTTGTGCCGAAGCCTCGGGTACAAGTCGCAAAGCCATTGAAACAATCGTGGCCAAAGCCGCACGGCCCCGCGGTCATGGTGAGGCATCAACATTCGCAAAGTCAACAATCAACACAAAGACATGGAGTTATAAAAGCAATACTCATTACGAAACACATCGAGTCAGGGTACAAGTCTAATAACATCACAAAACAATATCCAACAAACAAGCTAACTACGTTGGAGCAGGCCTTCAACCGGGGTGGTCAAGAATGACTTGATCTCCTCAAGAGGTGAATCATGCATTGCAACAATGGTCTTGGTCATGGGAATGTGGCCTTGTCAAAACGAGTCTGATTCAGCTCGTAGCTTCTTCAATGCATTTTTTATCAAAGTTCTGTGCCATCTCCGTTTCTTGCCCTCGGCAGCAAGGCGTGCACCATCCACAATCCAGCATTGTAACCAACTTTGTCTGACAAACTGTTAATCTTTGCCAACGCATCAAGGAACTCGTCGCTGTCACGAACTTATTGAAAGCCAAGGCAACCCTTCTGAAATGATCCATTTCTTCTCAGATGTGAGAAGAGACACTTTGTCCTCAAGGTTTGCAATTCGGTTTTCAGAGACAAGTTGATTATCCTTCAAATCCGAGGTAAGTTTCCTCACTGCAGCCCGCTGAATACACAACTCCTCCTGGGCACCACTAAGATCCATAGTAAGCTTTTCCTTAACAAGGTCAGACGCATCACAACGAGACTTGAGAGAAGCGTTTTCAACCTCCAGCTTGGACACTTGCTTCTTGAGGTCACGAACCTCATTAACACTGTCCACCCAACGACCGTGAATCTCAACAAATGAAACAAACTGTTCACCATAGACAAACAACCGGCATTCGACAGTGCCCTATTTTTCAAAGCTTCCCCACGAAAGAATTCTGCAGGTGTGCGGATGCAAACAAAATCCCTACACGCATCTGGGGTCTCGAAAGTTGTTCCGTTGGTCAGCTCCCAATCGGGAATAAACTTATCCTCCGTGTTCAGCTCGGAGTCCTCAAAGAAGCAGCCGTTTTTTCGTTACCTGAACCACCACTGAATGATCACCAAGATGAGAAAGGTTAACATATATACATATGAATGTGAATAATGTTTGAGTATGAGGAACAGCTCTCACCAGGAGACGAAGCAGAACCCCGACTGCCAGAATGCGAACCCAAAGCCGCCCAGCCCGCGGGAGGAGTTGAGGGCTCTCCTTGAGGAGCCGCGGCAGGCGAGGGGGGGGGTGACGCCGCGGCCGCAATCCTGGCCGCCCAACCCCTGTTTGCGCTTCATCTTGGGGCGACTAGTGGGAACAGAAGCTTCATCAACACCTTTCCGCTTACGGTAGGCGGTGGTGGTTTCACCAGGTTGAACTACGTAGCCGGCGTTGGTATCCAAAACGGAAGTCGCACCCCCAGGTAAAGCTTCAACCTGTTCAAAACATCCTCTTTTGCAGACAATTTCATGCGCTCGAACAGACCCATACCTGTAAAAGCACATCACACAAGCATAATCAGATGGATAAACATGTGCATTAAGACACAATAGGGAAGCAACTTACGTTTCCCTTGATAAATCATAAATGGAACGCGTTAGGGTCAGCCCAGTTACGACTAACACCGACCATCACAAGGAAATGCTCTGAATAACTACGGAGTGGAGTAGGCTCGGTCTCAAGAGGTCATAAGCGAACAGATCAAATGTGTCAGGCTTGGGAAAGGGATCCTGAATGGGTTTACTAGTTTCCAACCAATGCATCTCAAATGGAATTATGCTAGATGAAATAAAAAAGAAGTGATCTTTCCAATGCTTTAGGCTAGTTATGGTTCGAGAAATCAATGGAGGCTTAGGAGCTTTTCTCTTCTCAAAAGTTAGCCAATCGCCTATCCGATTCAACTTATAAAAAGCCCTAAACAAGTTAACTTCAGGTTCCAAGTTACGAGCACGGCAACGTATCTCAAAATGATATACCTTAATAAGTCCTAGGGGAACAAGTTGTGATAGATGAATATTAATGCCTAACGAGCAAACACAAAAACCGACTAACCGGGATGCGAAAGTTACAAAAGCTAAAAAATGAGGTGTAAAGAGCTATCGTCCCCACCGGTGCATCCCTCACGGTCGACGAGGGGGGAGGGACGGTAGGGCCAAGCTCAGGAGAAATACATAGTGAAACGTAAAGTTGTTTAAAAAATCTTGAGAGATGACCGAGTGTCGAAGAACAACGTCATTTCTACACTCCATTGAAACACGAAAGATGAGAAGAATAACGTACCGGAGAAATTTGTGGTCCCAAACAAGAAGGTGGGGAGAAAACTTGAAGTGAGAAAGGATGATAAAGAATGAAGGAACATGAGACAATTTATAGAAGAAGCCCTAGGGAGGGGGCGGTTAGGGCCGCGTGTCAAGGGATATCGGCCCAAAGGCCGAGGCATGGGCGCTAGGCCGCAGCACGAGGAGAACGCGGCTCGAGGCCGAAGTGACATCTCCCGTCCGGTTTTCAAAATGCGAATGGGTCACCAAAGGTCGTGTCATGTAGACAGCGCGTGGCTCAAGGAGAAAGAGAATGATTTGATTGATGTTAATCGATCTGGGGCTCGAGGCACAAATAGTTTAAGAGTTGATGGTGACAAATGGGCACGTCAATAGAAAGTACAAAGGTCATAATTATTCCATGACATGGTTGTAACCATGACATTGGACTGGGGGGACATGAAGGGGTATCACCCTAAATAAAGTTCAGCCGCGGCTCACTAAGGCTAAGAGCCCAGCCGCAGCCCATTCAGGCTGATATGTTTTCACGGCGACCCAAGTTCCCGCGGCACACTAGGGCTAGGGGCCCGGCCGCGGCTCTCTCGGCTAGAGGCCCCTCTCGGCAATCCAAGTTCAGCCGCGGCTGCTCGGACTAGAGGCCTAGACGCGGCCCAACCTCCGTCCCGTATAGGCCGGGACCCCAAGCTACGATCCGTGACGCCCAACTTACGTAACGTACCTAGCCGCGACTAGCTTATCACGGAACAAGCAGGAGAGGCCTAGAGCCGCGGCACTGGGTATGTACCCCCAGCCGCGACTCAGTATACCAAAGCCAGATCGAACACTAGACTTCATAATTCCCTTGTCAAGCACTTGTGAAAACCCTCACATAAACTTGGCAACCAGGAACCATTTCAATGGTTGCAAAGGAATAAGAAAGAAGACAAACGGATAAAGCCAAAACAATGGCAGGAAGTCAGAACAGCCACCATATCCCCAGGTCAACTATCAAGACAACCTCATTAATGTTAGTCAGAAACCCTTTACACCAGAAGGGTATGAACTCTAAGTTAGGGAATTTCAGTCCCAGATCATTGACCACAGGCTTCTAAAAATAAGCCATGCTATGTTCATCCCCATGTTTCAACACTATAAATACTTCTGAAATTCATAAGAAGGGAGGGGAGATATCCATACACCCCCACATTCACACAACGTTAGTTACAAACCATTTCTTATTAATCCTCTCGAAGCTCTCTGATACAAATACTTATTCTCACGCCGGAGTGTGGTCTCGGGAGAAATCCTTTCTGTCCGAGGCGAGGCTCACGGGTGTTGTTGTTGTCTCACAGGTATTCCAGTCAGCTGAAGCTCGCGTCAAGCCCCTGCCTAATCCATAACAGCAACCTCATTCACGCACTGTTCTCGAGTCTTAATCCCTTGATTAAGATCCGTGTAGCAACAATATATATATATATATATATATATATATATATTATATATATGTATATATATATATACATGTATATACATGTATATATATACACATGTATAATACATGTATATATATATACAGTTATACATAACTATATATATACATACATATATGATATGTGTATATATATATTCATATATATATACATATATGTATATGTTATATACATATATATATATATATACATATATAACATATACATATATGTATATGTTATATATATATATATATATGTATGTATATATATATATATATATATATATATATATATATATATAATTATATAATATATATATTAAGATCCATGTACACGTTGGTCAAGGTATGAAGATAGTTACATAAGGCGCACAACGTATAACGCTGTTTAAATGTACGATCGAGGAGTATAACGAGTTCAATATTAATGGAAACATTCTGTAAGATAGGAATGAGAAGATATTTTAGAGTTTCGATGATAAACCAGTTCAAGAATCAAGGATTTTTTATATTTCAAATATAAACCGGATGGTTCCATTTGGTAACGCATTACCATTTGGAAAAGTTGACACGTCAAGGTAAATAGTTCCATTTGCCTTACCAACTTGTGTATGTTGACTATATTTTCACTCATCCTAGAGATCCCCAGGTAATCATAACTAGTACCGTAGGATTTATGCTTTATGCTTGCCTTAGCCCGAGGGCCTTTTGCCAGGAAATCCAAATACAGGTGTCTATGTGTCCACACACCTTCTTAGGTAATGAAATCAAAACCTTGATGAGATTTATATAGATTAGACATAACGTCTAAAGATCCAAGTCATAAGCTGTAACCCCGGTTATTTTTTAAAGACAAGAAATAAGAATAAAAGGAAGAAAGACAATTCAGTCCAGTGGAGGGCTAAAGTGTAAAAATGACAAAATCTTTGAAAAGTTGGTGTAAAGGGCCTAAAGTGAAAATGCTTAAGTGTTGCTGATACGCTTACATAGTGATGAAACGCCCGAACAGGCTCATGCCCCCAAATAGTTCCCATGCGCCTAAGCACTTAGAATTTTTTACAGAATTTTCTAGGAGTCTGTGCTTTAGGGTTTGACCGAGGTTGACTAAGGACATATTAATGATGATGTTTCATGCATGATATGATTACTTATGATTGTTCCTTATTATTGTTATTGCTATTATTATATAATTACTTATAGTATGTGACTTTACGTGGTATGTTATTATCGTAATGTAAAGTATATCGTAATAATAAAGTGAAAGAGCAATAAAGAAAAGAAGAGGAACATTAATGAAAATGTTAACAAGTCTTGCAAGCTTACAGGAGGTACGTGACCATGTTGTCGTTAGCTCAACTGTGCTGCGGGTTAGTTACCCTATTATGCACACAGGGTCGATCAATTAAGATTGGCAGGACCTTTGCAGCGTGCCCTGGGTGATTGGTTGGCCTTGTACATAGTACACAGAACCCTTTCGAGGGATACAATTGACCTTTTCGAGGGATACAGTTGACCCTTTCGAGGGATACAGTTGACCTTTTCGAGGGATATAGTTGACCCTTTCGAGGGATATAGATGGCCCATCACTCGTTTTCCATTGCGCATATAGTTGGGGTATTGCTCACTGGTCCATACAGAAAGTGAAACATAAAGATAAAAGTTTATAGAACAGACAAGGCCTGCAGTAAAGAGAACGAACAATATTTGTTCATATGGTTGATGCGTGCTCGCATATACAGTACAAAATTGTATTTTTTTTTCAGAAAAGAGTATTTTCATATACAACATATAGAAGGTATTTTTTTACTTATAAAACTAGAGCTCACTCAGCAACGCTATTGGTAAGTCCACTAGAATTACTGATGTAGAAACTGCTATTGGTTAGTCCACTAGAATTACTGATGTAGAAATACAACATATAGTTTTATTTCTACTACTTTCTGTGCTAAGTTGCTGGTTATCAGTAGAAAGGTCAGTGCATCATTTGATGTAGAAACTACTATTGGTAAGTCCACTAGAATTACTGATGTGATAGAGGACTGTGCCATAGAACTAGAAGGCCATATGTTTGCTGCTAGGTTATACGTGATACCCCTAGGTGGATTTGATGTAGTACCAGGGATGGACTGGCTAGCAACCTATGAAGCAAATATATGTGCCGCAACAAGATGATTCGAACAGTTGCGTCCGATGGGAGTTTAGTTACGATTTATGGAAATCGCGTCACGACGATTCTGAAAGTGATTTCGATGGCGGTGGCGGGAAAGTGCATGAGGCGTGGATGTAGTGCCTACTTGGCCTACGTAAAGGATGCGGACGCGCCAACACCGCAACTACCTGATGTACCAGTTGTGTGTGACTTTCCGGATGTATTCCCGGAAGACTTACCCGGCGTGCCACCAGATCGCGAGATTGAGTTCCAAATTGACCTGATACCCGGTGCTCAACCCGTTGCCAAAGCACCGTCTCGATTAGCTCCCACATAAATGAAAGAACTCATGGGGCAGTTGCAAGAGCTGTTCAATAAGGGGTCATTAGGCCGAGTATCTCTCCCTGGGGTGCTCCGGTCCTATTTGTGAAGAAGAAAGACGGTAGTATGAGGATGTGTATTGACTACTGAGAGCTGAACAAGTTAATGGTGAAGAACCGATACCCCCTACCAATGATAGATGATCTGTTTGATCAGCTCCAAGGTGCCAGTTGGTTTTCGAGGATAGATCTTCGATCTGGTTACCATCAGCTGAAGGTGAAGGAGCAGGATATCCCTAAAATAGCATGGTCACTATGAATTCCTTGTTATGTCATTTGGTCTGACCAATGCGCCATCTGCTTTTATGGACTTGATGAATCGAGTGTGTCGGCCAATGTTAGATAAATCAATAATTGTGTTTATTGATGATATCCTGATTTATTCAAGGAGCAAGGAGGAGCATGCCGATCACATTCAGGAGGTGTTAGAGACCTTGAGAAGGGAGAATTTGTATCCAAATTCTCTAAATGCGCGTTCTGGTTACGCGAAGTTCAATTCTTGGGTCACGTGATACACCCAGAGGGGATTATGGTAGACCCTGCTAAGGTGGAGGCGGTGATGCAATGGAAGTCTCCGAGGACGCCATCCGAGATTCGTAGTTTCTTGGGGTTGGCGGGTTATTATCAAAGGTTCATTCAGGACTTTTCCAAGATCGCTTCTCCACTGACCAAGTTGACCCGAAAGGATGTAAAAGTTTACGTGGGGTCAAGCTCAAGAACATGCGTTCAATGAGTTTAAGGTAAGGTTGACTCAAGCTCCTGTCTTGTCGTTACCCGAAGGAAGCGAGGATTTGGTAGTATACTCAGATGCTTCTTACTTAGGGTTGGGGTGTGTATTAATGCAAAGGGGGAAGCTTATAGCCTATGCATCCCGATAGTTGAAAGTTCATGAGCTCAACTACCCTACTCATGACCTGAAGCTAGCGGCCGTGGTCTTTGCACTAAAGATTTGGAGGCACTATCTGTACGGGACGAAGTGCACCATTTTCACGGACCACAAGAGCTTGAAGTACTTCTTCGAGCAAAAAGTTTTAAACATGAGGCAGAGGCGATGGTTGGAGCTTGTAAAGGATTATGATTGTGAGATCCATTACCATCCGGGCAAAGCCAACGTGGTGGCTGATGCTCTTAGCCGGAAGGAGAGGCCCGAGCCGATTCGGGTGAAAGCATACTAACTAATCATGACCTCTGATGTAATGAAGCAAGTCAAGGAGTTTCAGGTTGAGGCATTAAAAGAAGATCATCTAAACTCTAAAAGAATGAGAGGTCTGGTTGGGGAATTGAGTGAAAACACACTTGGTGTTAAAACTCGATTTGGACGGGTGTGGATTCCTCGTTTCGGGGATCTATGTGTGAGGATTATGGATGAGGCTCACAAGACTCGATACTCCATTCACCCTGGTGCCACAAAGATGTATCAAGATATGAAGAAAGATTATTGGTGGCTGGGTATGAAGCGTGACGTGGTGGAGTATGTGAGTAAGTGTCTTACTTGCCTACAGGTGAAGGCAGAACATCAGAAGCCGTATGGGAAGATCCAACCTTTGGATATACTGGAATGGAAATGGGAGCACATCACCATGGATTTCATTACAAAGCTACCATGTACCCCGAAGGGGTACGATGCCATATGGGTGATTGTTGACCGCTTGACAAATAGTGCTCACTTCCTACCGATCCGTGAGACATATTCATCCGAGAGGCTGGTTGACCTGTTCATCTGGGAGATTGTAACTCATCATGGTGTGCCGGTGTCCATTGTGTCCGATCGTGACTTCCGGTTTACGTCTAAATTCTGGAAGAAATTCCACGACACCATGGGGACGAGGTTACATATTAGCACGGCTTATCATCCCCGAACTGACGGTCGGTCAGAAAGGACCATTCAGACGTTGGAAGACATGCTTCGGGCATGTGTAATCGATTTTGGTGTAAGTTGGGACGACTACTTACCGTTAGCTGAATTCTCATACAACAACAGCTATCATGCTAGCATTGGTATGCCACCATATGAGATGCTATACGGCAGGAGATGCAGAACACCCGTTTGTTGGGGTGACATTGGTAGAAAGAGTTGGAAAGCGTCGAGGTAATCGAGGCTACGACTGAGAAGCTTGAGAGGATCAAAGCCTTCATGAAGGCAGCCAAAGATAGACAGAAGTCGTATGCCGATAAACGACGTAGACCAATTGAGTTCCAGGTGGGTGACCGAGTTATGTTGAAGGTCTCACCTTGGAAGGGTATTACCAGATTTAGGAAGCGAGGCAAGTTGAGCCCATTGTATATAGGCCCTTTCTGAATCATTGCTCGAGTAGGAGAGGTGGCCTATAGATTGGAGTTGCCAGATGAGTTGAGTGGAATTCACCCGACATTCCATGTATCTCATTTGAGAAAGTGCTTAGCCGATAAAGACATGATTGTTCCATTGGAGGACATTGAAGTTGATGAAAGGCTCAATTATGTGGAGCAACCAGTGGCAATCATCGATCGTAAAGAGAAGAGGCTGAGAAATAAAGTGGTTCCTCTTGTGCGTGTACAGTGGAAGCACAGGAAGGGATCCGAATCTACGTGGGAAACTGAGGAGGAGATGGGGCAGCATTATCCTCGTTTGTTTGAGGAATAACAGGTTTCGGGAACGAAACATATATAAGGGGGGTGGACTAGTAACACTCGGTTATTTTTAAAAGACAAGAAATAAAGAATAAAAGGAAAAAAGGCAATTCAGTCCAAGTGGAGGGACTAAAAGTGTAAATAGGACAAAAATCTTTGAAAAGTTGGTGTAAAGGTGGGCATGGCCCCCCACCCTCACTTCACATCAACATATCTTCGGTTGTAGAGAGAGAGAGAGCAGAAGAGAACTCTCGGCTAGTGAAGAAGAAGAAGAAGTGAACGAATTCAAGGTAAGAATTTGTGGTTTTTATGTGTTTATGATGGGTTATATCTCGGTTATGTGTTTATGTGCTTATGAGTTGTGTTTGTGCTCGGGTGTGTGTGTTTTTGGATGTTGTTTCTAGGTGTTTTGAACTCATAGCAAGCGGGTACAAAGGAAGAACACCCAAGTTGCACCAGGTGAGTTCTAGACCCTGATTTTACTTGTTTTTAAACATCTTTGGGGCTGAAAATGTATTTAAATGATTTTCAATGTTTGAGTATGTATGCCCGTATGTATTGTGCATGAATGAATGTGATTCTTGAATGCTCATAGGTTATTCATGTTTAGAATAGCCACATTAAGCTTAGAACAGATGGATTTGATAATTGGGTTGAAAACATACTTGAAACATGTTGAGCAGAAGGTCCATGCGCCTAGATAAGGCTCATGCGCCTGAAAATGCCTTAGAAAGAATTAAGAGTAATCCATGCGCCTAAACAGTAGCCAATGCGCCTAAGATTACCTTAGAAATGATTAAGTACAGCCCATGCGCCTGAACAGTGGCCCATGCGCCTGAACAATGGCCCATGCGTCTAGAAATGTTAGCTGGACGACTAAGTGTAGGGCCATGCGCCCCAATAGTGCCCATGCGCCCAAGTGTTCATACGCACAAATAGCGCCCATGCGCCCAAGTGTTCATACACACAAATAGTGCCAATGCGTCTGAATAGTTCATGCGCCTAAAGTGAAAATGCTTAAGTGTTGGCTGATGCGCCTACATAGTGGTGAAACGCCCGAAGAGGGCTCATGCGCCCAAATAGTTCCCATGCGCCTAAGCACTTAGAAATTTTTACAGAATTTTCTCGGAGTCTGTGCTTTAGGGTTTTGACCGAGGTTGACTAAGGACTTATTAATGACGATGTTTCATGCATGATATGATTACTTATGATTGTTCCTTATTATTGTTATTGCTAATATTACTATTATTTATAGTATGTGACTTTACGTGGTATGTTATTATCGTAACGTAAAGTATACCGTAATAATAAAGTGAAAGAGCAATAAAGAAAAGAAGAGGAACATTAATGAAAATGTTAACAAGTCTTGCAAGCTTACAGGAGGTACGCGACCATGTTGTCGTTAGCTCAACTGTGCTGCGGGTTAACTACCCTATTATGCACACATGGTCAATCAATTAAGATTGGCAGGACCTTTGCAGCGTGCCCTGGGTGATTGGGTTGGCCTTGTACATAGTACACAGAACCCTTTCGAGGGATACAATTGACCTTTTCGAGGGATACAGTTGACCCTTTCGAGGGATACAGTTGACCCTTTCGAGGGATATAGTTGACCCTTTCGAGGGATATAGATGGCCCATCACTCGTTTTCCATTGCGCATATAGTTGGGGTATTGCTCACTGGTCCATACAGAAAGTGAAACATAAAGATAAAAGTTTATAGAATAGACAAGGCCTGCAGTAAAGAGAACGAACAATATTTGTTCATATGGTTGATACGTGCTCGCATATACAGTACAAAATTGTATTTTTTTTTCAGAAAAGAGTATTTTCATATACAACATATAGAAGGTATTTTATTACTTATAAAACTAGAGCTCACTCAGCAACGCTGACTTTTATACATTTTCAGTTGGCAGATAGTTATTGCTGAGGATGGCACGAGGGTGAAGCTACTCGGCAGGAAAAGTCTGACATCCATTCGTACTCTGCGTTGCTATTGTTTTGTAATTCATATAAAGAAGTTTTTTGTAAACAGTCAATGATGATGTATTGCTTAACAACAGTGTTTTAAATGAAGTGAATGACTTTTGATAAATTATTTCCGCTGCTTAAGCTTGTTTACTGTTTTAATTGCCATGATTGACCAACTGTGAGGTTTCCGGGAACGAGGCCTTACAAGTTGGTATCAGAGCGAAAGTTTAAGAGAATTGGGTTAAATAAATTTTTAAAACCTAAACTTAAACTGAAAATGGGACAAATGGAGGGATGTCAACCCGAGTAGCTACGTGCCATCAGTATGTCTTTTCCTAATGATTAACTGGTATTATGTGCGCATGCTAGTTGATTATGTGCTCTTAGTAGATTTAGATACTAATTAAGTCAGGATAGGGGATGCTTGGGGTATGAAGAGTAAAGTAAGTGGCTAATCACAACTGGCCATTGTAATTAGGGACTTACTATATGTAACATCTCGTATTTCCATTAATTAAAAGTTAATTTTGTTAATTCTTATATGGTTCATTTATGCCATTTACAAAAACTTTGAGGGCTTGTTGAGTTAATTCGGGAGTTAATGAACTATTTTGCTTAATAATAATAATAATAATAATAATAATAATAAAGTAAATGACAAATTATTAAAAAGTTAACAATTAGTTTAATGATAAGCTTGAGGTTAGTAAAGAGGGCTTATTTTGTCAATTTGGAAACTTAACATATAAATTTTAAGCATAAAATGACAACTATTAAACTACAAGGGGGTTTAATGTCAAAGTTAGAAACTTTAAATATTAAGGTTTGTACGTATTATGCCAATTGATAAAACTTCAGGGACCAAAACTGCAAAAATTACAAAACCTTTTTCCTTCTTTTCTTTTTTCCCGATTTCCCGGCCGGCCTCCGGCCACCGCGGTCGCGGCCTCCGGCGAGACCTAAAACCGCTTCAAGCGGCCGATTTTTAATCCAAAAATCATCCCGAACCTCGCTAAAGCATGATTCGAACCTAAATACAACAATTAATAGCATTTAAACGTCGGTTAACAAGTTCAATCGAAGTAGTAACCGAAACCTTAAAACCCCGTAATCATTCGAGCCTTAATCACCAATAATAAGTCAATTAATTCAACTCTAACGAACGTTTATGTAAGTCTAATCGATTGCAAGTGCCAATTACACCTGAAACCCACAAATTCACCTTGTTCGATTACCATCTTCGTCGCGACCTGCAACTCAACCTAACATCATCTTCCGAGCTTCAATTGACGAAATTCGCAAAGGGCTTTGCATCGAGGTCATCACGCGAAGCTTCCCACAAGTTTAATTTGATTATCGTTGAGGTTTGCCTATCCATCAAGACTTCCACGTCCGCAACGTTTCTTCGGGTGTTCAAACACCAATTCAATAACAATTCGGGTAATTAAAACTATCTTTATACTCGATTTCACATGGGCAATCAAAGCCCTATGATTGATTTCATTAACAATATCAATTCGATGTTCAATTGGAATCAAATCGATTCTAGGGTTCTTATGAAATTGGGGGTTTTGTTTATATGGGTTTTAATGTTTTAAAACCAAGATCTACCGCGGCTGGATGCCTTGGTTCGCTGGTTAAACGCTCTCATCACCACTTAGAGGTTCCGGGTTCGAACCGGGCACCCTAAAACATTTTTTTAAGGCTTTTCAGCCCTTAAATAAATTATACAAAATTTTTAATAAATATAAAAAGGGTTTTTGTAAACTTTAAATATTTTTCAAAGACATCAAATTATTTTCTATAATTTTTCTAAATTTAATTAATTAATTCTCTTTTTAATAAAGAATTTTAACAAAGGATGTTCTTGGATAATTTCTATTAAAATGGATTTTGAATAAGAATTAATAAATTATTATTGGTCCAAATATTACCATTAAGTTATTGTCGTTAAAATCATGATTATTTCAAATATTTATTCAAGTTTATAATTAAACTTCACTAGCTATTATCGATGATTTAATGTTATTTTCTTTATAATAATTTACACAAATGGTATATTCCTTTGTTACATTATTTAGACTACTACAAAGATCCCCAAACTTCACTTGAAATTTTAGCTCTCGTTAAATCAATAATTCAATTATTAAACTTAAATCTGGTAATTACATATGTTTAGGTGCCTTGTGACGTTCATCTTGGAACGACGTTTTCTATTCTTAAATAATCTCCATTATATACATATTATCACGTGAGTTTTCTTGCCCCTTTTTCATATTTTTACACTAACTTGGGGTGAAACATGATAGCGTATACATGATACACTTATACACATTTGAAACTTGTAAATCACGTGCAATTCAACTTATTATTTTGTCATGGTTATTTGTTTATTGTAAGTGTTTATATGAGATACATAGTTTGTTTACAATCATTAACTATTGCTAGCCTGGCGACGTCTTAGATCTTTGGGCCTGACAAGCCTATTTGGTGCTAAAGTTGATGTATTGCCGACTCCTAGGAGCCATATGCTTGTGCACTAGGGAACCAAATACACTTAGCCAATCTTTTATACTTGTAATCAAGTCGAGGTTTGGTTGTAACGATATGTGTTCTATAACCTTACTAGCTTATAACCTATGACATGAATTGCTACTTGTAACTTTCTTTTTCATATTATGTATGAAAACCTTGGAAACTCACCAACTATTTTTAGTTGACTCTTATTTTTATCATGTTTCAGGTCAACCTCAAGCTTAAAGTGATCTTTTTTGAAGCATGCCATAATCTAGGATTTGGACCTAGTAAATGAAATACAAAGTTTACCTTATGTTTTGTTGCATTCGAACTTATTACTTGTTTGGGAATTATGATTGTATTTTTATTTCAAGACTTATGATAATAATATTCACAATTTAATATAGCGTTATGTGGCTGTGAACAATCTTAACCCTCACATCTCGACGTTTCCGCCGTCAAGGTTGGGGTGTGACCGATTGGTATCAGAGCCCATAAACTATAGGGATTTAGGTTATTAGTAATGGTGACCTAGACTATAGCTTATGCATGAACCTCATAGGATAATATTATATTCTTGGAAATATATATATTGTTACATGCTACATAATGCTATACTTTATGTGCAATTTGATGCCTTAGCATAGGTTGCCTTGTAATTGCCTAAACTTTGTTACTTGTCTCCCTAAACTTAACTTTGACTCATTGACTCTCCCCGACAAATGAAACTTCCTAATCTTATTCTCGTCAACACGTGGAATTGTATACTTATGCTTAAGAATTGAATCTTTAGACTTATGTCTAATCTATGTAAATCTCATCATGGTTTTGATTTCATGAACCTAAGAAATTTGTGTGACACATGGACACCTGTATTCTAGATTTCCTGGCAAAAGGCCCTCGGGCTAAGGCAAGCATATCGCATAAATCCTACGGGACTAGTTATGCTTACCTGGGGATTTCTGGGATGAGTGATAAACCATGGTCAACATACACAAATTTCTAAGGTGAATGGGTCAACTTACCTTGACGTGTCAACGTTTCCAAATGGTAATGCGTTGCCAAATGGAACCATTCCATGTGCCTTACAACTTTTTGCCTTATCCTTGTTGAACATTAATCCTTGTTATTCCAATTCTCATATCTAACTCATTTGTATATTCCAGCATGTCTCGTCATCATGGAAAGCGTGGAAGTTCCGATCGTAAGTTAGCCGCCATGATTGCTCGACAAATGGCTGCTGTCATTCCGACTATGGTTGCTGAACTTAATAGCACCATGTCTGTGAAGGGTGCAAAGAAGGTGGAGAAGACGGCTACCGAGGCGGTTAAGGAGACCAAAGCTGAACCGTCTAACAACCACAACAACAACAAGAAGCGCAAGTTCACACCGGCGCGTAACTATGCCGTGGCTGCACCCAAACAACCCCAAAGACAACTTGTACCTGTGGCTACATCTGTGGCACAAGTGCCTGGGGCTAGGGCTTATGCTGGTCCTCAACCGATGTGCAGCACGTGTAGGTATCATCATCCGGGGAATCAACTATGCCGCATTTGCACCTTATGCGGTAAATATGGTCATTTGGTGGCAACTTGCCACCGTGCACCTAACAATGCCGCTGTGGTCACAAACCATGTTTGCTACAACTGTGGGGAACCTGGCCACTTTCGCCCACAATGCCCTCGTCTTGTGGGTAATGTTCCACAAGCCCGAGGACGTGCTTTCAACATCAACGCTAACCAAGCACAAGCAAACAACGATGTGGTGAATGGTACGTTAACTCACCCTTAAATTTTGTGATCAAATTCCTTTCATATTTTACCTGTATTGTTAAATACCTTAAAAATTGAATAGGTATGTTCCTTATTAACAAAACTTATGCCTATGTCCTATTTGATTCTGGAGCCGATAAAAGTTTTGTTTCATTAGAGTTTGAACCCATACTTGCTAAGCCACATACGAAACTAGAAAGACCTCTTACTGTTGAAGTTGCCGATGGAGAACCAATTACCGTTGACGTTATCGTTTGTGATTGCATCTTAAGTCTTGACACGCATGATTTTCTTATCGATCTTATCCCTATGAAACTTGGGAGCTTGACGTCATCATTGGTATGGATTGGTTAGCCAAACACCATGCTGAGATCATTTGTTTCGAGAAGTGCATTCGTATACCGTTACCCTCTGGAGATACGTTGAAGGTGTTCGGTGAAAAATCTTCTAAAGGGCTTAAACTCATGTCTTGCACTCAAGCCCGAAAGTGCTTAAACAAGAAGTATATGGCCTTCTTGGCTTATGTGGTCAACACGAAGGTCAAAGGGAAAGAACTTAAGGATGTCCCTATCGTACGAGACTTTCCTGAAGTATTTCCCGATGACCTTAGTGGTTTACCTCCCGTGCGTGAAGTCGAGTTTAAAATTGACTTGATACCGGGAGCAACCCCGTGGCCAAGTCACCGTATCGGCTTGCACCATCGGAAATGCAAGAACTCTCTTGTCAACTGCAAGAGCTGTCCGAGAAGGGCTTCATTCGTCCTAGTTCTTCGCCTTGGGGTGCACCTGTTCTTTTCGTGAAGAAGAAAGATGGATCGTTTCGTATGTGCATCGATTATCGCAAGCTTAACAAACTTACCATCAAGAATCGTTATCCTCTTCCTCGCATTGATGACTTGTTTGATCAACTTCAAGGAGCTGCCATATTCTCGAAAATCGATCTACGTTCTGGATATCATCAATTACGAGTTCACGAGGATGACATCCCAAAGACCGCTTTTCGTACTCGTTATGGACACTATGAGTTTATGGTGATGCCTTTTGGTTTAACCAATGCTCCTGCTGTCTTCATGGATCTCATGAACCGAGTATGCAAGCCTTATCTAGACAAGTTTGTGATATTTTTTATTGATGACATACTTATCTATTCCAAGTCCAACAACAATCATGAGCTGCATTTGAGATTGGTTCTTGAGTTGTTAAAGAAAGAGCAATTGTACGCAAAATTCTCGAAGTGTGATTTCTGGCTCGAAGAAGTTCAATTTCTAGGACACGTGGTGAATAGCCAAGGAATTCACGTTGATCCTGCAAAGGTGGAAGCTGTGAAGAATTGGTGTGTTCCTACAACTCCTACCGAAGTTCGTTCTTTTCTTGGTCTTGCTGGTTATTATCGGCGATTCATCGCCAATTTCTCGAGGATCGCGAAGCCGCTCACTACTTTGACACAAAAAAATAAACCATTCGAGTGGGGTTCCGAGCAAGAAGAAGCTTTTGAAGCGTTAAAGCATAAGTTGTGCAATGCTCCTATATTGACCCTACCCGATGGAAACGACGATTTCACCGTGTATTGTGATGCATCTAAGCAAGGCCTCGGTTGTGTTCTCATGCAATGAGGGAAGGTCATAGCTTATGCGTCGAGACAATTGAAAGTTCACGAGGTGAATTATACAACCCACGATCTCGAGCTTGGTGCTGTTGTATTTGCTTTGAAGATTTGGAGGCACTACCTGTATGGTACGCAATGTATAGTCTACACCGATCACAAAAGCCTTCAACACGTTTTCAATCAAAAAGATCTCAACATGAGACAACGTCGTTGGGTGGAGTTGATTAGTGACTATGATTGTGACATTCGTTACCATCCTGGTAAGGCAAACGTTGTGGCCGATGCACTGAGCCGAAAGATTCACAACAAGATGATCTCATTTCAAGAAATTCGAGATCGACGTCAATGGTTTGACACCTTGGGTGAGTTCGATACTGAAATTCGACTAGATGTCAATGAGACCACCGTACTACTACAAAACCTGAGAATAGATAGTGACATCGAGTCTAGCATCCTAGAGGCTCAACAAATGGTTCAACGAGAAGGAGAATGAAGGATGAGTTGGAGCATAATCTTCTAACCCAATTGGAAACGAAATCCAATGGATTGATGTACTTCGCCAATCGTATTTGGGTTCCAATCGCGATAACATTCGTACCTTTATTATGAACGAAGCTCATCAAACTCGTTATTCTATTCATCCTGGTTCCGATAAGATGTACATGGACCTACGTGGTCAATATTGGTGGCCTGGGATGAAGAAAGACATAGCGACTTATGTAGCTAAGTGCCTCACATGTACGAAAGTTAAAGCCGAACATCAACGTCCAAGTGGATTACTTGAGCAACCCGAGATCCCTATGTGGAAATGGGAACACATATCCATGGACTTCATAACAAAGCTACCCTGAACCTCTCGAGGACATGATAGCATATGGGTGATCGTTGACCGATTGACCAAATCGGCACATTTTATACCCATACGTGACACTTACAAGACATCAAAGTTAGCTCGTATATACGTTGATGAGATTGTAAGTCGTCATGGAGTACCTCTGCATATCATATCTGACCGAGATGCTCGTTTCACTTCACATTTTTGGTCGTCTATGCAAGAACTTTTGGGTACACAATTGGATCTAAGCACGGCTTACCATCCTCAAACTGATGGTCAAACCGAGCGAACGATCCAAACTTTGGAGGATTTGCTACGTCTCTGTGTTCTTGACTTTGGTGGCGATTGGGATACGCATCTACCGCTCGCGGAATTTTCGTATAACAATTGTTACCACTCGAGTATCAAGATGGCACCGTTTGAAGCACTTTATGGTCGTAAATGTCGTTCACCGATCTGTTGGACCGACATTGGTGAAAACTTCATCATTGGTCCTGAACTTATACAAGAGACGACCGATAAGGTTTCTATCATTCGCAAGAACCTTGAAGTGGCGAGAAGTCGTCAAAAGAGTTATGCTGACAAGCGACGTAAGCCATTAGAATTCCAGATGGGGAGATGGTTCTTCTCAAGGTCTCACCGTGGAAAGGTGTGGTTCGCTTTGGAAAGAAGGGCAAACTGGCTCCAAGATTTGTAGGACCTTTCAAAATCCTGAAAAGGATTGGGAAAGTGGCTTATAAACTAGAGTTACCTTCCGACCTTAGTGGAATTCATCCTGTGTTCCATGTCTCAAATTTGAGAAAGTGTTTGGCCGACGAAAGTCTGTATGTTCCGCTGGAAGACATTCAGATTGACGAGTCATTACATTTTGTCGAGAAACCTGTGGAGATCATGGATCGTATAATGAAGAAGACTAGAACCACAACAACCCCAATCGTCAAGGTTCGTTGGGAAAATAAACGTGGCGCTGAATTTACTTGGGAACGCGAGGAGCACATGAAGAGGAGATACCCGTTCTTATTTGTATAGTTTCATTTCTTTAAATTTCGGGACGAAATTCTTTTAGTTGGGGAGACTGTAACATCTCGTATTTCCATTAATTAAAAGTTAATTTTGTTAATTCTTATATGGTTCATTTATGCCATTTACAAAAACTTTGAGGGCTTGTTGAGTTAATTCGGAGTTAATGAACTATTTGCTTAATAATAATAATAATAATAATAATATAATAATAAAGTAAATGACAAATTATTAAAAGTTAACAATTAGTTTAATGATAAGCTTGAGGTTAGTAAAGAGGGCTTATTTTGTCAATTTGGAAACTTAACATATAAATTTTAAGAATAAAATGACAACTATTAAACTACAAGGGGGTTTAATGTCAAAGTTAGAAACTTTAAATATTAAGGTTTGTACGTATTATGCCAATTGATAAAACTTCAGGGACCAAAACTGCAAAAATTACAAAACCTTTTTCCTTCTTTTCTTTTTTCCCGATTTCCCGGCCGGCCTCCGGCCACCGCCGGCCGCGGCCTCCGGCGAGACCTAAAACCGCTTCAAGCGGCCGATTTTTAATCCAAAAATCATCCCGAACCTCGCTAAAGCATGATTCGAACCTAAAGACAACAATTAATAGCATTTAAACGTCGGTTAACAAGTTCAATCGAAGTAGTAACCGAAACCTTAAAACCCCGTAATCATTCGAGCCTTAATCACCAATAAGAAGTCAATTAATTCAACTCTAACGAACGTTTATCTAAGTCTAATCGATTGCAAGTGCCAATTACACCTGAAACCCACAAATTCACCTTGTTCGATTACCATCTTTGTCGCGACCTGCAACTCAACCTAACATCATCTTCCGAGCTTCAATTGACGAAATTCGCAAAGGGCTTTGCATCGAGGTCATCACGCGAAGCTTCCCACAAGTTTAATTTGATTATCGTTGAGGTTTGCCTATCCATCAAGACTTCCACGTCCGCAACGTTTCTTCGGGTGTTCAACACCAATTCAATAACAATTCGGGTAATTAAAACTATCTTTATACTCGATTTCACATGGGCAATCAAAGCCCTATGATTGATTTCATTAACAATATCAATTCGATGTTCAATTGGAATCAAATCGATTCTAGGGTTCTTATGAAATTGGGGGTTTTGTTTATATGGGTTTTAATGTTTTAAAACCAAGATCTACCGCGGCTGGATGCCTTGGTTCGCTGGTTAAACGCTCTCATCACCACTTAGAGGTCCCGGGTTTGAACCCGGGCACCCTCAAACATTTTTTAAGGCTTTTCAGCCCTTAAATAAATTATAGAAAATTTTTAATAAATATAAAAAGGGTTTTTGTAAACTTTAAATATTTTTCAAAGACATCAAATTATTTTCTATAATTTTTCTAAATTTAATTAACTAATTCTCTTTTTAATAAAGAATTTTAACAAAGGATGTTCTTGGATAATTTCTATTAAAATGGATTTTGAATAAGAAATTAATAAACTATTATTGGTCCAAATATTACCATTAAGTTATTGTCGTTAAAATCATGATTATTTCAAATATTTATTCAAGTTTATAATTAAACTTCACTAGCTATTATCGATGATTAATGTTATTTTCTTTATAATAATTTACACAAATGGTATATTCCTTTGTTACATTATTTAGACTACTACAAAGATCCCCAAACTTCACTTGAAATTTTAGCTCTCGTTAAATCAATAATTCAATTATTAAACTTAAATCTGGTAATTACATATGTTTAGGTGCCTTGTGACGTTCATCTTGGAACGACGTTTTCTATTCTTAAATAATCTCCATTATATACATATTATCACGTGAGTTTTCTTGCCCCTTTTTCATATTTTTACACTAACTTGGGGTGAAACATGATAGCGTATACATGATACACTTATACACATTTGAAACTTGTAAATCACGTGCAATTCAACTATTATTTTGTCATGGTTATTTGTTTATTGTAAGTGTTTATATGAGATACATAGTTTGTTTACAATCATTAACTATTGCTAGCCTGGTGACGTCTTAGATCTTTGGGCCTGACAAGCCTATTTGGTGCTAAAGTTGATGTATTGCCGACTCCTAGGAGCCGTATGCTTGTGCACTAGGGAACCAAATACACTTAGCCAATCTTTTATACTTGTAATCAAGTCGAGGTTTGGTTGTAACGATATGTGTTCTATAACCTTACTAGCTTATAACCTATGACATGAATTGCTACTTGTAACTTTCTTTTTCATATTATGTATGAAAACCTTGGAAACTCACCAACTATTTTTAGTTGACTCTTATTTTTATCATGTTTCAGGTTAACCTCAAGCTTAAAGTGATCTTTTTTGAAGCATGCCATAATCTAGGATTTGGACCTAGTAAATGAAATAAAAAGTTTACCTTATGTTTTGTTGCATTCGAACTTATTACTTGTTTGGGAATTATGATTGTATTTTTATTTCAAGACTTATGATAATAATATTCACAATTTAATATAGCGTTATGTGGCTGTGAACAATCTTAACCCTCACATCTCGACGTTTCCGCCGTCAAGGTTGGGGTGTGACACTATACTTGACATAAACTGAGTATTACCTTGAATGACCGTGTTAGTGTTTGAATCTTATAGTGTGCTTATAGAGGATGGATGGTGGTAGATCTTCAAAGGCCTCTCATGGTGGAGGTCATGGTGCTGCTCCGCGACCCAAGAGAGGGAGACCTAGAGTCGAGAAAGTGGTTCATGAAGAACCAGAGACCCCTCATCCGGAGGGTGGAGACGAGAGCGCCAATTTGAGGGCCTCAGTAAAGGAGGCTGTGGTGGAAGAGGTTCACCAGGTCATGCAAATGATTCTACCATCTGTGGTGACCAAAGTGATCAAGGCAGTTAGAGAGGGAGAGAGAAAGGAAAGGGGTGGACCTGCGGGCGAAAGAAGACAGCCCGAGACTAAGACGGTTCCGTCCGATGATGAGGATCAGGAAGAAGAGCCTGCGCTGGAGGCGACCCGAGGCTGCAAGTACGGGGTGTTTATGAGATGCAAGCCCCCTACTTTCGATGGAAACAACATTGCGACAACTACTCATCGGTGGGTACGGGAGATGGAGGCTGTCCTTGATATCAATGAGTGCCGTGAGGATCAGAAGGTGAAATTTGCTACCCACTCCTTTGTGGACTCGGCTTTGTGCTGGTGGGACAACATTGTCCAAGCCGAGGGTAGCAGGGACATTGGAAGAATGAGATGGCCAGAACTGAAGAAGGTAGTGATCTAGGAATTCTGTCCTCACAGGGAGATGGACAAGGTAGAAAGAGACTTCCTATAGCTGGAGGCGGGAACGATGACACACCAGCAATACACCACCAAATTCAATGAAATGGCACGGTTGGTGCCCGATCAAGTGACACCATTATCACGAAATATTAAAAGATACATCCAGGGGCTGCCGACGGATATCCGTAGGCATATGATTGCCACCCGGCCGAGCACTTTCAGGTCGGCAGTTGACTTGGCTGGCAGATTATACGATGAGCGCGAGGTGGTGATGGCTGAGGTGGATAAGAAGGATGGTGGCAGTCGGAACTGGAATGGGAAATTGTTTGGACGTGGGAGAACTGCTCCAAACAAGAAGGTGGCAAAGGTGGGTCATCGACGTGTGGTCACATCTGGATCGGGGCTGAGGAGGTGTGACAAATGTTGAAGGGAGCATACTGGTGAGTGCAGAATGGGATGAACGTATGCTTCAGGTGTGGTCAGCCTGGCCACATCACTAGAGACTGTAAGAAGCCGAGGGCAGAGAGCTTTGGGGCAGAGAAGAAGAAGCCGGAGGAAGGAGGGCAGAGGGCAGGTGCTAGAGCTTACACCATGACCTGGAAGGAAGCCAGAGCTGATCCCGATGTTGTGTTAGGTATGTTTCTGGTAAACCAAACTTGTGCCTCTATATTGTTTGATTCTGGTGCTAGTAGGGGTTTTATTTCTACTACTTTCTGTGCTAAGTTACCTATTATTAGTAGAAAGGTCAGTGCACCATTCGATGTAGAAACTGCTATTGGTAAGTCCACTAGAATTACTGATGTGATAGAGGACTGTGCCATAGAACTAGAAGGTCATAGGTTTGCTGCTAGGTTACACATGATACCCCTAGGTGGATTTGATGTAGTACTAGGGATGGACTGGTTAGCAAACTATGAAGCAAACATCGTGTGTCGCAAGAAGATGATTCGATTAGTTGTATCCGATGGGAGTTTGGTTACGATTTATGGAGATCGCGACACGACGATTCCGAAAGTGATTTCGATGGTGGTGGCGGGAAAGTGCATGAGGCGTGGATGTAGTGCCTACTTGGCCTACGTAAAGGATGTGGACGCGCCAACACCGCAATTATCTGATGTACCAGTTTTGTGTGACTTTCCGGATGTATTCCTGTAAGACTTACCCGGCGTGCCATCGGTTCGCGAGATTGAGTTCCAAATTGACCTGATACCCGGTGCTCAACCCTTTGCCAAAGCACCGTATCGATTAGCTCCCACAGAAATGAAAGAACTCATGGAACAGTTGCAAGAGCTGCTCGATAAGGGGTTCATTAGACCGAGTATCTCTCCCTGGGGTGCTCCGGTCCTATTTGTGAAGAAGAAGGATGGCAGTATGAGGATGTGTATTGACTACCGAGAGCTGAACAAGTTAACGGTGAAGAACCGATACCCCCTACCAAGAATAGATGATCTGTTTGATTAGCTCCAAGGTGCCAGTTGGTTTTTGAGGATAGATCTTTGATCTGGTTACCATCAGCTGAAAGTGAAGGAGCAGGATATTCCTAAAACAGCTTTCCGCACGCGCTATGGTCACTTTGAGTTCCTCGTTATGTCGTTTGGATTGACCAATGCGCCAACTGCTTTTATGGAATTGATGAATCGAGTGTGTCAGCCAATGTTAGATAAATCAGTGATTATGTTATTGATGATATCCTGATTTATTCAAGGAGCAAGGAGGAGCATGCCGATCACATTCAGGAGGTGTTAGAGACCTTAAGAAGGGAGAAGTTGTATGCCAAATTCTCCAAATGCGTGTTCTGGTTACGCGAAGTTTAATTCTTGGGTCACGTGATAAACCCAGAGGGGATTATGAAAGACCCTGCTAAGGATGAGGCTGTGATGCAATGGAAGTCTCCAAGGACGCCATCCGAGATTCGTAGTTTCTTGGGGTTGGCGAGTTATTATCGAAGGTTCATTCAGGACTTTTCCAAGATCGCTTCTCCCCTGACCAAGTTGACCCGAAAGGATGTAAAGTTTACGTGGGGTCAAGCTCAAGAACAGGCGTTCGAGGAGTTAAAGGTAAGTTTGACTCAAGCTCATGTCTTGTCATTACCTGAAGGAAGCAAGGATTTGGTAGTATACTCAGATGCTTCTTACTTAGGGTTGGGGTGCGTATTAATGCAAAGGGGGAAGGTTATAGCTTATGCATCCCGACAGTTGAAGGTTTATGAGGTCAACTACCCTACTCATGACCTGGAGCTAGCAGCCGTGGTCTTTGCACTAAAGATTTGGAGGCACTATCTGTACGGGATGAAGTGCACCATTTTCACGGACCACAAGAGCTTGAAGTACTTCTTCGAGCAAAAAGATTTGAACATGCAGCGGAGGCGATGGTTGGAGCTTATAAAGGATTATGACTGCGAGATCCATTGCCATCCGGGCAAAACCAACGTGGTGGACGATGCTCTTAGCCGGAAGGAGGGGCCCGGGCCAATTCGGGTGAAAGCATACCAACTAATCATGACCTCTGACGTAATGAAGCAAGTTAAGGAGTTTCAGAATGAGGCATTAAAAGAAGATCATCTAAACTCTGAAAGAATGAGAGGTCTGGTTGGGGAATTGAGTGAAAACACACTTGGTGTTAAAACTCAATTTGGACGGGTGTGGATTCCTCGTTTTGGGGATCTACGTGTGAGGATTATGGATGAAGCTCACAAGACTCGATACTCCATTCATCCTGGTGCCACAAAGATGTATCAAGACATGAAGAAAGATTATTGGTGGCCGGGTATGAAACGTGACGTGGCGGAGTATGTGAGTAAGTTCCTTACTTGCTTGCAAGTGAAGGCGGAACCTCAGAAGCCGTATGGGAAGATTCAACCTTTGGATATACCGGAATGGAAGTGGGAGCACATCACCATGGATTTCATTACGAAACTGCCTCGTACTCCGAAAGGATACGATGCCATATGGGTGATTGTTGACCGCTTGACGAAGAGTGCTCACTTCTTACCGATCCGCGAGACATATTCATCCGAGAGGTTGGCTGACCTGTTCATCAAGGAGATTGTAACTCATCATGGTGTGCCGGTGTCCATCGTGTCTGATCGCGACACCCGGTTTACATCTAAATTCTGGAAGAAATTCCACGATGCCATGGGGACGAGGTTACATATTAGCACGACTTATCATCCTCAAACTGATGGTCAGTCAGAAAGGACCATTCAGATATTGGAGGACATGCTTCAGGCATGTGTGATCGATTTTGGGGGAAGTTGGGATGACCACTTACCGTTAGCTGAGTTCTCGTACAACAATAGCTATCATGCCAGCATTGGCATGTCACCATACGAGATGCTATACGGTAGGAGATGCAGAACGCCGTTTGTTGGGGTGATATTGGTCAGAAAGAGTTGGGAAGCGTCGAGGTAATCGAGGCTACGACTGAGAAGCTCGAAAAGATTAAGGCCTTCATGAAGGCAGCCAAAGATAGACAGAAGTCCTATGCCGATAAACGACGTAGACCAATTGAGTTCCAGGTGGGTGACCAGGTTATGTTGAAGGTCTCACCTTGGAAGGGCATTATCAGATTCAGGAAGCGGGGCAAGTTGAGCCCAAGGTACATAGGCCCTTTCCGGATCATTGCTCGTGTAGGAGAGGTGGACTATAGATTGGAGTTGCCAGATGAGTTAAGTGGAATTCACCCGACATTCCATGTATCTCATTTGAGAAAGTGCTTAGCCGATGAAGACATGATTGTTCCATTGGAGGACATTGAAGTTGATGAAAGGCTCAATTATGTGGAGCAACCAGTGGCAATCATCGATCGTAAAGAGAAGAGGCTGAGAAATAAAGTAGTTCCTCTTGTGCGCGTACAGTGGAAGCACAGGAAGGGATCCGAGTCTACATGGGAGACTGAGGTGGAGATAAGGCAGCATTATCCTCGTCTGTTTGAGGAATAACATGTTTCGGGGATGAAACCTATATAAGTGGGATGGACTTGTAACACCCAGTTATTTTTCTAAAAAACAATAAATTAAGAAAAAAAGAAAGAAAAACTATAAGGTCCAAGTGGAGGGACCAAAAGTATCCAAAAGGACAAAACTTTGAAAAGTTGGTGTAAAGGGGGCATGGCCGCCCACCCTCACTTCACATCACCATTTTCTTCGGTTCTAGAGAGAGAGCAGAAGAGAACTCTCGGTTTGTGGAAGAAGAAGAAGAAGTGAACGAATTCAAGGTAAGAATTCGTGGTTTTTATGTGTTTATGACGGGTTTTATCCCGGTATGTGTTTGTATGCTCATGGGTTGTGTTTGTGCTCGGGTGTGTGTGTTTTTGGTGTTGTTTCTAGGTGTTTTGAACTCTTTGCAAGCGGGTTAAACGGAAGAAATACCCAAGTTGCATCAGGTGAGTTCTAAACCCTGGTTTTTACTTGTTTTCAAATATCTTTGGGGCTGAAAATGTATGTAAAAGATTTTCAAATGTTTGAGTATGTATCCCGTATGTTTTGTGCATGAAAGATTGTGATTCTTGAATGCTTATAGGTTATTCATGTTTAGAATAGCCACATTAAGCTTAGAACACATGGATTTGATGATTGGGTTGAAAATATACCGGAAACATGTTGAACAGATGGTCCATGCGCCTAGATAAGGCTCATGCGCCTGAAAATGCCTTAGAAAGAATGAAGTGTAATCCACGCGCCCAAACAGTAGCCCATGTGCCTAAGATTACCTTAGAAATGATCAAGTACAGCCCATGCACCTGAACAGTGGCCCATGCGTCTAGAAATGTTAGCTGGACGCCAGGTGTAGGGCCATGCGCCCCAATAGTGCCCATGCGCCCAAGTGGCTCATGCACTAAGTTTTCATGCGCCTGAATAGCTCATGCGCCTAAAGTGAAAATGCTTAAGTGTTGGCTGATGCGCCTACATAATGATGAAACACCCGAATAGGGCTCATGCGCCCAAATAGTTCCCATGCGCCTAAGACTTGGAAATTTTTACGGAATTTTTCTGGGAGTATGTGCCTTAGGGTTGTGACTGAGGTTGACTAAGGGCTTATTAATGATGATGTTTCATGCATGATATGATTGATTATGATTGTTCTTATTACTGTTATTGCTATTATTATTATTACTTATATTATGTGACTTTACGTGGTATGTGATTATCGTAACGTAAAGTATATCGTAATAATAAAGTGAAATAGCAATAAAGAAAAGAAGAGGAACATTAATGAAAATGTTATAAAGTGAAAGAGCAATAAAGAAAAAAAGAGGAACATTAATGAAAATGTTAACAAGTCTTGCAAGCTTACAGGAGGTACATGACCATGTTGTCGTTAGCTCAACTGTGCTGCGGGTTAGCTACCCTACTATGCACACAGGGTCAATCAATTGAGATTGGCAAGACCTTTGCAGCGTGTCCTGGGTGATTGGGTTGGCCTTGTACATAGTACACAGACCCTTTCGAGGGATACAATTGACCCTTTCGGGGGATATAGTTGACCCTTTCGGGGTATATAGTTGACCCTTTCGAGGGATACAGTTGACCCTTTCGAGGGATATAGATGGCCCATCACCTGTTTTCCATCGCGCATATAGTTGGGGTATTGCTCACTGGTGCATACAGAAAGTGAAACATAATGATAAAAGTTTATAGAACAGACAAGGCCTACAGTAAAGAGAACGAACAATATTTGTTCATATAGTTGATGCGTGCTCGCATATACAGTACATAATTATATTCTTTTTCAGAAAAGAGAATTTTCATATACAACATATAGAAGGTATTTTATTACTTATAAAACTAGAGCTCACTCAGCAACGCTGACTTTTATACATTTTCAGTTGGTAGGTAATTATTGCTGAGGATGGCACGAGGGTGAAGCTACTCGGCAGGAAAAGTCTGACATCCATTCATACTCTGTGTTGCTGTTGTTTGTAATGCATATAAACAAAACAGTCAATGATGATGTATTGCTTAACAACAGTGTTTTAAATGAAGCGAATGGCTTTTAATAAATTATTTCCGTTGCTTAAGCTTGTTTAATGTTTTAATTGCCATGATTGACCAACTGTGAGGTTTCCGGGAATGGGGCCTTACAAGGTGCAATTGGAAGGTGTGAACGATTAGTCGTAGTTAGATAGTCGTTTAGGTTCATTTAATTGAATTATTACAGAGGTTTAATGCCCAACGGTTTTGGACTTTAAGATGCTACGGTTATACAATCGAATCATGCTTGTAATCGTTGATTAAACGAAATTAAAGGTGCATTCAAGTTCGAAGTTGTAACTAGAAAGATTGAGGAACGGTTTTGGGTCTCGGAATCAATTAAATTTGCGGTTTTGAAGTGGCCGGAGCTCGGCCGGAGTTTGGCCGGAGCTCTGCCGGTTTTGCGGGGAGAGAGAAAGAGATAAAGATTTGATTCTTTTGAAATTTACACAAATGGTCCCTTTGTTTTTGACTTTATCATTTTATGTCTTAAACCTTGTTTTAAGGTTTATAAATTGACAAAACTAACCCTTGACTTTTTATTAAAGTTTTATACATTTTAAGCTTAATAATTCTTACAAATTAATAACAATATCATTGTTACTGTTATTATTTTTAGTTATTGTTATTATCATTATTATTATTATTATTATTATAGCTCAATTTAATAGTTAAGTTATTAACTTTTACATTAGAACTTAAAGACAAATAAACAAATTAACATAAGTAACCCATAAGTTTCACGAAGGCAATAAAGGCCTTCCAAGAATTTAACGATGCTAATTTTTAATTAACAAAAAAAACAGATGTTACAGTCTCCCCAACTTAAAATAATTTCGTCCCGAAATTAAGAATGAAGCTTAAACGAGAAGGAGACTTATGATGAAAGATATGTGTACTAACGGACAATGGTTGGCGTTAGATTACGGATGAGATGCTTCACTTTGTGAATTATGGAATTTTACACGATGCATCCAAGTGTGAACTCTTCCAGTGGAATGTGGAAGTTATCATTGACAAACAAACTCTTTGAGATTTGATACATGAAACATTGGAAAACGATGATTAGTTCTTGAGGTATATTAGACTTATAAGTCACACTTCTCCCATCATCTGAAATAAAATTGAGTAATAAAGTGATGTCTTGAAGCCAATAAGAAAGAAATAATGCGGAATTTAAGAATCCCAAGTGCCACTATATAATGACACAAGCTTAACGCAATATCTTGTGAATACGTATCGCTCCTCCGGTTAAACCGTCGGGTTAAGAATGATACGATATGCCGAAATTTTGAGCTGGGTTCCCAAAGATGATTAGAGGCATCAGTAATAACAGAAAGTGAATCGATCATCAGAATTTAACGATCGATGTTTAACGACACACCACAATAACCGACTATTTAAGGTAAGTACGAGTCAATTTCTCGACTCGTTATCTCACATGAGTCAATATGAAATGCGCAAAACTAGCCAATCGATCAATAATGTACCAAATGACATCAAGAAATACAAGGCAATTTGAACATATACCAAGCTACGTCAACATTTCCTTTATGCCAAACCATGAATACCAATTGCGAAAATTCATGATCCTTTTTGTTCACCTCGGAATGAATGTAAGAACAAGTCTTGTGAGTCGCAACCAAGATAGAGATTTAGAGATTTTCAAGATTAGGAATTCAAGGTTGTCCAAAATAATGGGAATTTCATTTTTAATTATGGGTAAAGAGTTAAACAAAGACGTCATTCATGATCGGATTGGAATATAAATAATTCAGAATATCGACGATAAAGGCAGCCACAAATAGCTTTCCAAGTACGGCTTGCACACACGGTTCATCAAACCCATGAACACAACCGTGCATTGCTATGAACAGAAGGCATGGCATGAATTCATAATAACATTATCTTGTACGAAAGATTTTTTTAGGAGTGTTATCATCGTGCAATTAGGTTTTGATGATAACTCAGAATGAAGATCGATAAAAAGGTTCCATAAAACTAGATCAAACGTCAAATTGTAGCATAAAAAGCATGAGAGAAGAAATCGATTTAAAATTTAAATGTTCCAGGCTTGGAACTAGGGTTACCCTAAAGTAACAACGACCCCTTTTGAGTTCAAGATTCATGCTTTAGCTTGACTGGCTGGAACACTATCGTCGATAAATCAAATAACAGTGTTCACCCTTCAAGTTATTACATGTTTCTTGTCACTTGAAGTCTTAAAACCTTGGTAAGTTTGAGATCAAGGAATGGGAATACTCACCAAGATATGGTTATCACTCCTAGCTTGGTGGTGTATTTCCCAAAGTATGACTCTTAACTACCAAACGAGAGCTTGATCCTAACTCATTGTTGAGGATCCACAAAAATAAATTAAGGTAACTTACTAATAAGGTAAGGATAATCACTCCTATCTCAACAGTGAAGTTTTATAGAATCAAAATATAGCAAAATGAAAAGTTTTATTAAAGAACGGAATTCACTCCCACTTTGATGGCGTCATTTCATTTGAGGAAAATACCATCCATAAAATTTTAAGCAGGTGATATTATCATCAAGGTATGGATTTCACGCCTATCTTGATGATTGAATTTCATAATAACAAGAAAACAATCGAGAACTGACCTTTGTCACCAAAGTACGGGGTTTAATCCTATTTTGGTGGGGTCATTTCATTCGTGAAATACGAGTTCCAAAGGAAAATGATTGAAATCTATCCTCAAAACAAGGAAATCACCCCGATTCAAGGATGGGATTTCATAAAACACACAATACAAAAATTGAAAACCATCATCAAGATACGAAATTTTACTCCTATTTTAAGGATGTAATTCCATTTGTAAAATACGAATTCATAAAAACAAAAAGGAGGAAATCATCAACAAGGTATGAGGTTCACTTCTGTCTTGACGATAAGATTTCATAAGAACAATGATAGCGAATGGAAAGTCATCACCAAGTAAGGGAGTCACCCTGTTTTGATGAGGTAGAATCATTTAGGGGATACGAGTGTCCTTAGTCATAAGTTGACTTGCGGACTCTTGCATTGCCTACAATATGAAACGGTTTGAAGTTTTTATAAAGCTCGACTTGCAAACGAAGAGAATATCGGCTAGAAATTCAGAAACTTCAAATTACAACAATGTAACATTAACGGGAAAAAGGAAATCATGCTTGCTAGGATTAAGGTTATAGTTTGGGATAACGGAGTTAATTGTGTTAGGTTCTCAAATCTTGAATGGTTTAAGTGAGGAAAACAAGATCAACGATGGAAATGATTTAACACAATAATGAGATGTAAACATTCGGTTCAAAATAAAAAGGGAAATGCGTTGGCTTCTCAAAGTGTTACGTCAACCACAACTTTACGGTAGACACGCATACCTCTAAGTGAACACTCATCTCATGAGTTCCAGGTCAGATAAACGGATCCAATGGTCGAATAAAATTTATGTGTATACCTTGCCTAGACAAGGTATCCCGGGATGCAGGTATTCCACCTTTTGGCTTTGCATGATTTCAAATGTAGGACACACTTTAAGGACATTTGAAAAATCTAAGTAACAATTTTAAGTTTAAAAATAAACATTCGGTTTAGACGACCAATATCTTAGGATATATTAAGATCCATGTACACGTTGGTCAAGGTATGAAGACAGTTACATAAGGCGCACAACGTATAACGTTGTTTAAACGTAGGAATCAAGGAGTATAATGAGTTCAATATTAACGGGAACATTCTGTAAGATAGGAATGAGAAGATATTAGAGTTTTGATGATAAACCAGTTCAAGGAATCAAGGATTTTTGATATTTCAAATATAAACCGGATGGTTCCATTTGGTAACGCAATACCATTTGGAAACGTTGACACGTCATGGTAAATTGTTCCATTTGCCTTAGGAACTTATGTATGTTGACCATAGTTTATCACTCATCCTAGAGATCCCTTGGTAAGCATAACTAGTCCCGTAGGATTTATGCGTTGTGCTTACCTTAGCCCGAGGGCCTTTTGCCAGGAAATCCAGAATATAGGTGTCTATGTGTCACACAAACTTCTTAGGTTCATGAAATTAAAACCTTGATGAGATTTATATAGATTAGACATAACATCTAAAGATCCAAGTCATAAGCATAAGCATAAGATTCCACATGTCGTCGAAAATAAGATTAAGAGGTTTCATGTTCGGGGAGAGTCAAGAGTCAAAGTTAAGTTTAGGGAGACAAGTAACAATGTTTAGGCAATCCTATGCTAAGGCATCAAATTGCACATAAGTGGACATAGTATTATGTAGCATGCAAACTATATAATTTACAAGATAGAATCATAATTCTATAAGATTCATGCATACTATAGTCTAGGTCACCATTTCTAATAACCTAGATCCCTATAGTTATGGGCTCTGATACCAATACGTCACACCCCAACCTTGACGACGGAAACGTCGAGGAGTGAGAGTTAAGACCGTTCACAGCCACATAACGCTATTATTAAATCCAAATATATTATTCATAAGTTTGAAAGGTACATTACAAGCATAAGTCTCAAATAAGAACACATTATAAGAAATATAACAAGCTCATTCATTCAGTTAACTAGGTCCATTCCTAGGTTTGAACAACTTCGAAAAAGGCGATCAAGCTTGAGTATTTCCTGAAACATGTTAAAAATAAAAGGTCAACAATAATGTTGGTGAGATTTCCATAGTTTGAAATACATAAGTATATAAAAGATGGCAATTCATGTTGTGAGTTAGAGAACAAAGTAACTAGGGATGTAAGACAGAATGCACAATCAAACCTCAACAAAGTTTTACAAGTCTCAATTGTTTACAAGTATATACGATTAGCTAAGTGTACTTGGATCAACCAAGCAGGCTTGTCTAGCCCATAGATCTATGACTTCGCTAGGCTAGAAATGGTTAATGATTGTACATATATTCGACATTACATGGTAGCCACAAAGTTTAGTTAACTACAACATACAGGTGAAATGCCATAAGTTTACAAGAATCAAACGAGTTTACAAGTGCAAAGTTTATAATGTAACATGTTTCACCCAAAATAGTGTGAAATAAAGTAAAAAGGGGCAAGGAAACTCACATGATCAAATAATATATTTGGATTTAATAATAGCGTTATGTGGCTGTGAACGATCTTAACTCTCACTTCTCGACATTTCCGCCATCAAGGTTGGGGTGTGACAATAAAATTCAGTATTTTTTATATTTCCAACGCCTACCATATTGATATACTTTTCTAAAAAAAATCGTACATCCGTTGTTTACATATGTGTAAATCTAGTCATGTGTAAATCTGATATTACACATGTGTAAAACGATTTTCGTTAAAAAAACGGGATTTTTTTTATTTTTTATAAATTTATTTATATTTTTTTATGAAAGAGAGAAAGTTGGGGGACATTTTTTGTTTTATTTTTTTATTTTTATAAATTTATTTATATTTTTTTATGAAAGAGAGAAAGTTGGGGGACATTTTTTTGTTTTTATTTTTTTTATTTTTATGTTATTTTTTTATTTATAAATTTTTTAAATATGTTTTTGTTAATTACAATTTTGCCATTGAGAACTAGTGGTTGAGATTGGTTCCTAGAGTTCTCACAAAAAAAGTTAGTTCTCATTTGATCCCTCCCCTATATATATATATATAGGAATGAGATCCGGTGAGAACCCTAAGTATTTGTGAGAACCTTTTAACTCAACCATAATCTTTGATTTAATATAAAATATTTCAGATGCTATTTCAATGGTTGAGATAAGATAAGGGCAATATAGTCATTTTATTAGTTGTACTTTTCTCTGGACAATGACAGCTTCTTTTTTCATACTCTCTAATCAAGAAACCAATCACCATCATAATTTTCTACCACCATGCCTTAAGATATTTAAAATCAACCACCAAAATCCACCCACAACCATCACTACCACTGCACGCCACCGGTTATCTTTACCACGCCGGTAACGTTCGCTCTCTCCGGTGTAAAAAACTTTTGCTCACTCCGACCAGTCAACCTTCGACCAACCAACTTCCGGCCAGTCAACTTTGGCCAGCCAACTTCCAGTCAACCTTCGGCCAACCAACTTTCGGCCAGCCAACTTCCGGCCAGTCAACTTTGGCTAGCCAACTTTCGGCCAGTCAACCTTCGGCCACCCAACTTCCACCAGTCAACCTTCGGTCAACCAACTTCCGCAGGTCAACCACCTTCGACCTCCACCACCTCCTCTCTAACAACAACTTCCTCGAAGTCGACAAGAAAACTCGCCATCTAATCGCACTCGTAGGAGAACCATCACAAAAAACGCGGTTAAGTCTTCTTCTCTGAGGTCTAGTTCATACTTGCTTCAGATCTGAAAACAATCGACAACCTGTGATGAAAAGAGGTTACATCTTCTTCTCTGAATTACCCTCTATCCTCCAATCAAACTCTTTCTAAGCTGTTGTCTCCCCTATGTTTTATATGAATTAAGTTTGTTTTCATTCATGTGTGTCATTCTACTCAACTTTATTCATAAGTGGGCTTTCAAATAAAAGTAGTGGGTCTTGGAATAGTAGTAGTTTAAAAGATGAATTAGTTCATGGTTTTTTAATGATTTCTTGCATAAGTCCATTTTAGTTTTCATTAAAAACATATATTAGTAATTTAATTTATTTCTTTGCAGTTTAATTTAATTAAATTTGTTTCTTGCATAATTAGATTTTCATTTGATAGCATGAGCAAAATTGACTGATTCTAACTTTAATACAAAACAAAATCTTTGTATAAGTTGGTGTTTGGAGAAAATTTAGGTAACTAGATCGATGTGTTCTTTAGTTTAGTTCATTTTTAGTTTGTTAATTTAAATTTTCACATTGTGTTAATGAAATTGATAGAATGTTCCTTTTTTTCTTTTGTTTATCCAATCATGTTATAGGAGCATTATAAGGATCTGAGATCCAAGCCTTTCTTCCCCAAACTCATTAGTTGTAAGCATTAGTATTTGTATTCAAATGAAATGTTACAATATGATGTAATTCACTGTTATTCAATGTAATTAACTATATTATGTATCGTTTTGTGTTATTTCAGGGTTTTTTGTTGTTAATACAACTTGTTTTTTTGATGTAATTCACTCTAAAGAATTACAATATGATGTATTTGTTGTAAGTATTAAGATTTGCATTGATATGAACATGATGTAATTCATTGTTTGTTGGTTCATGATTTGGTTGAGATAAACTTTATGATCGATGTAGTTAGTTTGTTAATTTAATTATTTAATTTTTTTGTAGTGGTGTAATTTTGTATATATCGTTATGTTATAGTTGTGTAATTTAAAGCTTTCTATAGGTTACAACAGTTTATGTATATATATTAATGTAATTCCTAGTTCATCAAAAAAGTTGTTAATTTTAGTGAATTTAGTATGTAGTAGGAGTTAATTTGTTAGTTTTTATATAAGTTTTTTCCGATTTAAGTCACCATAAGAAATTTTAATATGTTGTAATTAATTGTAAATACTAGGATTTGCATATGAATATGATGTAATTCATTGTAATATGTAACGTTCAGATAAAAAATTAAATTTTTTTTAAGATTATATTAGAATTAAAGAAACAAATAAGACGAGTATAATGGTGTAATTTTTATAAAAAGTTAACAATGTATACAATAGTTATAGAGCTTTTAAAACCAAAGTATAATTAATAAATTATTAGATTTTATACATATTATTAGATTATAATTAATAAATTATCAAGATGGGTAGTCCTATAATTTAACATTTTTAAAATAGGTTAGTTGGAAGGATAGTATCTGCTCAATCTTTTTATGTTACACATTTTTACATGACGTTACAGCTTCTTACGTTAGTGTTATGGTTGTTTACGGTAACGTAACACTTAGTTACATCAATAAATTACTCCATGTTACATTAGTACATTAGTATAACCATAGTGTTGCATCAATGTACCCTTTGTGTTGCAGTTGTAATTGTCTTTTTCTTACATCACTATTGAATTTAAATAGATAATTGTAGTGTGATGATATTTTGATTTGTATTGTATTATTTCTTTATTTTTTGGAGTAACACATTAATACATTAGTGTATTACATCATGTTATAGTAATTTTTAACGGTCCTTTTTTGCCAAAAGTGCCATGTTACATTAGTATAATGTAAATGTTACATTATGTAATGACATCTATTGCATTATGACAATAATGTAAGACTTCTTATATATCATTGTTACAAAAAATGATATTGTTAAAGTTTTATTTTTGGGTGGAGGGTTTAAAAAAAGGAAAATTAATTACATTAGTCAAATCCACTTTACACCAAAGAACCTATTAATTACACCGGTGTAAAAATTAATCTTTTAAATTTCCACCCCAAGACTATATGGAAAATAAAGAGAAAAATATAACAATTTTAATTGTATAATTTTTATAAAATAATAATAATGTATAAAAAATATAAAAGTTATAAAAAGAAGGGGGTAAACTTTTAAAGATAAAAAGAAAATATAGGTAGTGACAAGTGTCAAAACAATGTTGAATCTGAATTTTTTATATTATAAGCAAATGTCCAAAAGCCCTTTCAATTTAAAAATTATGATGGGACACTTAGCATCATCTTGTGCATTTGATTATAATCAACCATTAGGATCTAGTTAACAGGTTCTTGCAATTAGTATGGGTTCTTAATAGAATAAAACCCTATATATATGTGTATATACACACACACACACACATATGGTCAGGTTTTTTTCAGAACTTACTTTTAAATGGGAACTCGCAGAACTATTAATAACACTTGATTGTTTTGATCAATGGCTGTTATTAAAGAAGATTAAAAATGTAAACTAATATTTCATTTAATTAGTTTATTTTAGTAAAAAGGGCATATTAGTAAACTATTAATTTATTCTCTTTTTAATTAGTTGTTTAATTAATTAGTTATCTATCTAATTAAATGATTAATTAAATATTTCTCTCTCATCTATTATCTTTCATCTATATAAATTATATATATATATCAAACTATATATATGTCAAACTTACATAAATAATGATTCAGTGAAAATAATGATTTTAATCTATTTGGGTAAATAATCGGTTTTTAAAACTTACATAAATTGTTGAAATATATCAACTTTAAATCATGAATAAATTAACATTAACATATATCTAAAGAACAAAAATAAATAAATCAATGTTTACACATGCACAAATTCATATTGTTTAAAAGTTAAATAGTGTGTTTAACGTAAACATATACATTTTCACCTATTTTCTTTTTTTTCATTGAACTTTGTGGTGTTTTCAAAGTAAGCGAATACCTACAATAAATTGTAAAACATTTTGAAACAGGAATCGCAAAAATTATATTAAAAGCATAAATAAACAGCAGGTGATAAAAAAATAAGTTAAAAGATAACAAACACGATAGAAATTATCTATTTACATATGTGTAAATTAACTTTCTATATATATGTGAATTAACTATTTATATTATGTTTAGTTTTGTTTTACAAATGTGTAAATTAGTTATTTACATATGTGTAAATTAACCATTACATATGAAATTATCTATTTATATATGCGTAAATTAACTATCTATATATGTGAATTAACTATTTATATTATGTTTAGTTTTGTTTTACAAATATATAAATTAGTTACTTACATATGTGTAAATTACTATTACATATATGTAAACTAACTATGTTGAAAGTTATTTTCACATACGTGTATATAAATTTATGTAGGTCTATCATTGTTTTATGTACATGTAATTAGCTATTTACATACATGTAACCTGGTTTATACTTATGTTTAAGTTAACTATATAAATTATATTTACATATATATATATATATTATATATATAATATATGTATGTATGTATATAAATAATTAATTTACATATATGCAAAACAAAGTTAAGAGACTAATATACATCAATTAGAGAAAGACAAAAGATCTAGAAAACACCAAAGTTAAAAGGATTATAACTTTTGATATGTTTGAATTTATAAAAACTCATAATAACTAACTTAAGCACCTTAACAATCCCGATTTGTGACCCTAGAAGACAAATTCTTACATAAAAAATAATTTTGTTTCATGATATGTAGAAGTTAAAGTTATTTCTACAAATTGCACTCTTAAAATCTATATATTGTACACCAAAAGAAATTAAATTCCATTTTGTAATATTTTCATAAGCACATATGGATAACAAAATAGGTAAACAAACTAAAAATAATAATTACTCATGGCATCTACAAAATTACTTGTGCAATATTAGATTTAGATAGCAATCTCCACATATATAACAAATGGAAATAGTACACCGATTACAAATATATATATATATATATATATATATATATATATATATATATATATATATATATATATATATATAAAGCATCTATTGTGTGCACACCTTGTGATATTAGATAAAAATCACTTTATGTAATTGAATACCAACCCATGTGCAATATTGAATATAGAAACCCAATTAAACATTAAACATCCATTATATACAAACACAAAAAATTTACTTTCAACTTATTTTGTGCAAAAGAAAACAAATGGTGTGTTGGTGGTTTCAATTATAGCAGGAGCCAAAGGAGTGTTGAGGGACCTGTGGCGGTGAATCGGTGATGATGCGGTGGTGAGGTTCGTTGATATATTCACCATTATTTTTTGTTGTAGTTCTAAAGAAACGACATCGATATTATAAATGTAAGTGATCTGAAGAATTTTGATATGATATTCTAATAGATAAATTTAACTAAAACACATTTTCACCATAATGATGAGATTTTAAATAAATGATAGATAATTGTAAATTTCCAATTAGAAGGAGGTAAATTAGGCAGTTACAAAATAACAATAATTGTTAATTTACTTTAATACCTTTTTATGTAAAATAAATATAAATCAGTGGCTATGATGAGTTCTCGCAGTTCTGTAACACACGGGTGTTTTTAAAAATCAAGATATAAAGAATAAAAGCAAGAAAGGCAATAAAGTCCAAGTGGAGGGACTAAAAATGTTCAAAAAGGACAAAACTTTCAAAAGTTGATGTAAAGGGAGTATGGCCGCCCACCCTCACCTCACTTCACCATTTGTCTCGGTTTTAGAGAGAGAGATCAGAGAAAAACTCTTGGTTGAAGATAAGAAGAAGAAGAGAAGTCAAATTCAAGGTAAGAATTCAAGGTTTTTATGCTTTTATATCGGGTTTTATCCTAGTTATGTGCTTGTATGCTTTTGGGTTATGTTTGTGCTCGGGTGTGTGTGTTTTTGGTGTTGTGTCTAGGTGTTTTGAACTCTTTGCAAGCGGGTTAAAAGGAAGAACATCCAAGTTGCACCAGGTGAGTTCTAGACCCTGGTTTTTACATGTTTTAAACTATCTTTGGGGCTGAAAATGTATTAAAATGATTTTACAAAGTTTATGTGACTACCCATATGTAATATGTGTGTTGGATGTTAGTTCTGGATGGTTTGTAGGCTACTCATGTTTAGAATAGCCACATTGTGCTTAGAACCGATGGGTTTGATGATTAGGGTTGAAAATATCCTAGAAACATGTTTACAGAATGCTCATGCGCCTAGATAAGTGTTCATATGTCTGAAATTGCCCTAGAAAGAATCAAGTGTAAGTCAAGCGCCTAAACAGTAACTCATGCGCCCAAAATTTACCTTAGAAATGTTTTAGTTCTGCCCATGTGCCTAAACAGTAACTCATGCGCCCAAAATTTACCTTAGAAACGTTTAAGTTCTGCCCATACGCTTGAACAGTGGCCCATGCGCCTAGAAATGTTAGTCGGATGACTAAGGGTAGGGCCATGCGCCCTAATAGTGCCCATGCGCCCAAGTGGCCCATGCGCCCAAGTGTTCATGCGTTTGAATAGTACCCATGCGCCTAGATTGGGCTGGAATTTACTAAGTGTTCAGACGTCCAGAAGTCCCCATGCGCCTGAAAGTGGCCCATGCGCCTAAGTGTTCCCCATGCGCCTGAATAGTGTCCATGTGCCTGCATAGTGTCCATGCGCCTAGGACTTAGATTATTTTTCTAATTTGGAGAACATGTGTAAAGTAGGCTTTGACTTGGGAAATTCCTGGGGACTATAAGTTGACTTTTGGGGTCATAAATATTATGATGGGCATGTTATGATGATGATGATGATGATGATGATGATGTTGCATGACTATGCATGATGTGTGTTATGTATGTATGATGCCCTGTGATGATGTATGTATGGTATATTATGTTATGTTCCTATGATAATGGATATTTCTCTTTCCATGGCTTTACGTGTTATGTTAATGAATGAACCAAAAGTATTATGTAACATAAAGTGAAAGATAATGAAAGAGGAACATGATGAATGAATGCATGCATTAACGAATGAATGAACGTAGAAAGTCTTGCAAGAAAATGTATGGAGGTTCACATCCAATGAAGGGTGTTAGCTCAATTGTGTGCGGGTTAGCTACCCCAGAAGGATGCACACTGGGTCCAATCCTTGTAATTGACCACACGTATGGGATCCTTGCCGCTTGCCCCAGGTACTGGAGTCAGCTTCGTGCACAATGTTCGGGGACTATGAAAGACTTCAGGCCTAGTAACCAGCTTCGTGCACAATGTCGGGGTAGCCTATGGCATTGATTCGGAATAAAACGAAAAGATGAACGGTGAATGTACTTGCCTCAGGTACTGGAGTCAGCTTCGTGCATAATGTTCGGGGTCTATGATAGACCTCAGGCCTAGTAACCAGCTTCCTGCACAATGTTCGGGGTATTGTACATGTCACAAGACGTAATGAATGAACGATGGTTAACGAATGAAATGAAAGATAATAATGATGTTATCTGTATGTACGTATGATGTATGATCACGAACGAACGAAACGTATAGTATGGACTCTGTAAAGGAATAAAAAACTATTTTATGTATGTTTTAATATAAAACTAGAACTCACTTAGCGACACCGACTTTTATACGTTTTTAGTTGGCAGGTAAACGTTGTTGAGGATGGTACGAGGCGACTACTCAGCTCTTTTGGATGGCATCCATTTAATTAAGGCTTTTGTGATGTAATACAACAATGTAATTTTGTAATCGACAAACGATGCATTATTTTGCAAAAGTTTTTAGAATGACATGAAATGCCATTTGTTTTATGTTTTCCGCTGCAATGTTTTGATGAATAAATGTAAAGTATATGTTTTACGTGCGATGAATCACCGGCTGTAAGCGTCCCGGGAACGGGGCCTTACAAGTTGGTATCAGAGCCAAAGTTTAAGTGAAATGGGTAAATTTTCAAAATAAACCTTAACTTAAACTGAGAATGGGACGGAATGGGAATGTGATGCGAATCTGAGTAGCTACGTGCCATGTAATGTTAACCGGTTTATGTGCGCATGGTATGTGGTTATATGTTGTATGTAGATTTAAATACTAATGTAGTCAGGACAGGTAATGCTCGGGGTATGAAGAGTAAAGTGAGTGACTAATCACAACTGGCCACTGTAATTAGGGACTTACTATACTTGACATAAACTGAGCTGTTCCCTTGAATGACCATGTTGGTGTTTGAATCTTTCAGTGTGTTAGGCGATGGCTGGTGGTAGATCTTCGAAGGCCTCTCGTGGTGGAGGTCACGGTGCTGAACCGCGACCCAAGAGGGGGAGACCCGGAGTCGAGAAAGTGGTTCATGAAGAACCAGAAACTCCTCATCCGGAGGCCGGAGATGAGAGTGCTAACATGAGAGCCTCACTGAAGGAGGCGGTTGTGGAAGAAGTGCACCAAGTCATGCAGACGATCCTACCGTCTGTGGTGACTAAAGTGATAAAGGCAGTTAGAGAGGGAGAGAGAAAGGAAAGGAGTGGACCTACGGGCGAAAGAAGACAGCCCTGAGACTAAGACAGTTCCATCCGATGATGAGGACGAGAAAGAAGAGCCTGCGCCGGAGGCAACCCGAGGCTGTAACTACAGGGTGTTTATGAGATGCAAACCCATTACTTTTGATGGAAACGGCACTGCCGCTGCTGCTCACCAGTGGGTGAGGGAAATGGAGGCAGTACTTGATATCAGCGAGTGCCGAGAAGACCAGAAGGTTAAGTTCGCTACCCACTCATTCGTAGACTCGGCTCTGTGCTGGTGGGACAATATCGTCCAAGCGGAGGGTAGTCAGGCGATCGGGAGAATGAGATGGTCGGAGTTGAAGAAGTTGGTGATCGAGGAGTTTTGTCCTTACCGGGAAATGAACAAGGTCGAGAGAGAGTTTCTGCAACTAGAGGCGGGAACTATGACGCACCAAGAGTACACCACAAGGTTCAATGAAATGGCATGACTGGTGCCTGATTAGGTGATGCCACTGTCACGAAAGATTAAGAGATATATTCAGGGACTGCTGGCGGATATCTGTAGGCATATGATCGCCGCCCGGCCAAGCACTTTTAGGTTGGCGGTTGATTTGGCTGGTAGACTATATGATGAGCGTGAGGTGGTAGTGGATGAGGAGAAGAAGATGAGTAGGGATGGGAGAAACTGGAATGGGAAACGGTTTGGGCGTGGTAGAGCCGCTCCAAACAATAAGGCGGCGAGGGTAGGTGACCGACGTGTGGTCACAGCTAGTGCTGGGTTGGAGAAGTGTGGCAAGTGCGGGAAGGAGCACGGTGGTGAGTGTAGATGGGGGTAAAATGTTTGTTTCAAGTGTGGGAAGTCTGGTCATATGGCTAGAGATTGTGGAGGCATGAAGTGTTTCAACTGCGGGGGAAGTGGTCAGATGAGCAGGGAGTGTAAGAAGCCAAGGGTTGAGAGTTCCGGGGTGAAGAAGGTCAGAGGAGAAGGGCAGACGCAAGCGCCCGAGCTTTCATGATGACTCGGGAGGAGGCTAGGACAGATCTTGACGTGGTGTCAGGTATGTTTCTAGTAAACCAAACTCTTGTATCTGTGTTGTTTGATTCTGCTGCTAGTAGGAGTTTCATTTCTACTGCCTTTGGTGCTAAGTTTCCCAATAAGAGTAGATGTATTGGTGAGCCATTCAATGTAGAAACTGCTATTGGTAAGTCCACTAGAATTACGAAGGTGATAAAGGGCCGTGCCATAGAACTAGAAGGCCATAGGTTTGCTGGTAGGTTACATGTGATACCCCTGGGTGAATTTGATGTAGTACTAGGGATGGACTGGTTAGCAACCTATGAGGCAAACATCGTGTGTCGTAAGAAGATGATCCGATTGACAACGCCTAACGGAAATGAGGTGACGGGTTATGGTGATCATGTCACGACAATCCCGAGGGTGATTTGGATGGTGGTGGCGGGAAAGTGCATGAGACGCGGATGTAGTGCCTACTTGGCATACATAAAAGATGTGGATGCGTCAGTACCACAATTATCCGAAGTACCAGTGGTGCGCGACTTTCCATACGTATTCCCGGAAGACTTACCCGGTGTGCCACCAGATCGCGAGGTTGAGTTCCGAATTGACTTGATACCCGATGCTCAACCCGTTGCCAAGGCATCGTACCGGTTGGCTCTGACTGAGATGAAAGAGTTAATGGAGTAGTTGCAAGAACTACTGGATAAGGGGTTCATTAGACCGAGTATCTCTCCATGGGGTGCTCCGGTATTATTTGTGAAGAAGAAAGACGGTAGTATGAGGATGTGTATTGACTACCAAGAGTTGAACAAGTTGACGGTGAAGAACAGATGCCCCCTACCAAGAATAGATGATCTGTTTGATCAGCTCCAAGGTGCCAGTTGGATTTCGAGGATAGATCTCCGATCTGGTTACCATCAACTAAAAGTGAAGGAGTAGGACATTCCTAAAATAGCTTTTCGCACGCGCTACGGTCACTATGAGTTCCTCGTTATGTTGTTTGGATTGACCAATATGCCAGTGCTTTTATGGATCTGATGAATCAAGTGTGTCGGCCAATGTTAGATAAATCGGTGATTGTGTTCATTGATGATATCCTGATTTATTTGAAGAGTGAGATTGAGCATGCCGGTCACATTCGGGAGGTTCTAGAGACATTAAGAAGGGAGAAGTTGTATGCAAAATTCTCCAAGTTCGCGTTTTGGTTACGCGAAGTTCAGTTCTTGGGTCATGTGGTGAATCCCGATGGGTTATGGTGGACCCGGCTAAGGTAGAGGCAGTGACGCAATGGAAGTCTCCAAAGACGCCATGCGAGATTCGTAGTTTCTTGGGTTTGGGGGGCTACTATAGGATATTTATCCAAGAATTCTCTAAGATTGCTTCTCCACTGACTAAGTTGACCTGGAAGGATGTAAAGTATGTATGGGGTCAGCCTCAGGAGAAGGCATTCGTGGAGTTGAAGGCGAGGTTGACTCAAGCTCTTGTCTTGTCGTTACCCGATGGAAGCAAAGATTTGGTGGTGTATTCATACGCTTCTTACACGGGGTTGGGGTGTGTGTTAATGCAAAGAAGAAAAGTTATAGCCTACGCATCCCGACAGCTGAAGGTTCATGAGGTCAACTACCCTACTAATGACTTGGAACTAGCGGCCGTGGTCTTTGCACTAAAGATTTGAACATGAGGTAGAGGGGATGGTTGGAGCTTATAAAGGATTATGATTGCGAGATCCATTACCATCCGGGCAAAGCCAACGTGGTGGCCGATGCTCTTAGCCGGAAGGAGAGGCCCGAGCCAATTCGGATGAAAGCATACCAACTAATCATGACCTCTGACATAATGAAGCAAGTCAAGGAGTTTCAGGATGAGGCATTAAAAGAAGATCATCTAAACTCTGAAAGAATAAGAGGTCTGGTTGGGGAATTGAGTGAAAACACACTTGGTGTTAAAACTCAATTTGGACGGGTGTGGATTCCTCGTTTCGGGAATCTACGTGTGAAGATTATGGACGAAGCTCACAAGACCCGATACTCTATCCATCCTGGTACCACAAAGATGTACCAAGACATGAAGAAGGATTATTGGTGGCCGGGTATGAAGCGTGACGTGGTGGAGTATGTGAGCAAATTCCTTACTTGTTTGCAAGTGAAGGCGGAACATCAAAAGCCGTATGGGAAGATTCAACCTTTGGATATACCAAAATGGAAGTGGGAGCACATCACCATGGATTTCATTACGAAGCTGCCGCGTACTCCGAAAGGATACGATGCCATATGGGTGATTGTTGACCGCTTGACGAATAGTGCTCATTTCCTACCGATCCACGAGACATATTCATCTGAGAGGTTGGCTGACCTGTTCATCAAGGAGATTGTAACTCGTCATGGTGTGCCGGTGTCTATTGTGTCGGATCGTGACACCCGGTTTACATCTAAATTCTGGAAGAAATTCCACGATGCCATGGGGACGAGGTTACATATTAGCACGGCTTATCATCCTCAAACTGATGGTCAGTCAGAAAGGACCATTCAAACGTTGAAAGACATGCTTCGGGCATGTGTGATTGATTTTGGAGGAAGTTGGGACGACCACTTGCCGTTAGCTGAATTCTCGTACAAAAATAGTTATCATGCCAGCATTGGCATGCCACCATACGAGATGCTATATGGTAGGCGATGTAGAACACCCGTTTGTTGGGGTGATATTGGTCAAAAGGAATTGGGGAGCGTTGAAGTAATCGAGGCTACGACAGAGAAGCTTGAGAAGATTAAAGCCTTCATGTAAGGCCCCGTTCCCGGGACGCTTACAGCTGCTGATTCATCGCACCTAAAACATATACATTACATTTACTCATCAAAACATCGCAGCGGAAAACATAAAACAAATGACATTTCATTTGATTCTTAAACTTTTGCAAAATAATGCATCATTTGTTGGTTACAAAATTATATCGTTGTATTACATCACAAAAGCCTTAATTAAATAGATGCCATCCAAAAGAGCTGAGTAGCCACCTCGTGCCATCCTCAGCAATGTTTACCTACCAACTGAAAACGTATAAAAGTCAGCGTTGCTGAGTGAGTTCTAGTTTTATAATAAAACATACATAAAATCATTAATTATTTCTTTACAGGGTCCATTCTATACGTTTCATACGTTCGTGATCATACATCATACGTACATACAGATAATATCATTATTATCTTTCATTACGTTCATTAACCTTCATTCATTCATTACATCTTGTGACATGTACAATACCCCGAACATTGTGCACGAAGCTGGTTACTGGGCCTGAGGTCTATCATAGACCCCGAACATTGTGCACGAAGCTGACTCCAGTACCTGAGGCAAGTACATTCACCGTTCATCTTTCATTCCATTCCGGATCAATGCCATATGCTATACCCCGAACATTGTGCACGAAGCTGGTTACTGGGCCTGAGGTCTTTCATAGACCCCGAACATTGTGCACGAAGCTGACTCCAGTACCTGGGGCAAGCGGTAAGGATCCCATACGTGTGGTCAATCACAAGGATTGAACCCCAGTTTGCATCCTTCTAGGGTAGCTAACCTGCACACAGTTGAGTTAACACCCTTCATTAGGTGTGAACCTCCATACATTTGCTTGGAAGACTTTTTGCGTTCATTCATTCGTTAATGCATGCATTCATTCATCATGTTCCTCTTTCATTATCGTTCACTTTACGTTACATAATACTTTCGGTTCATTCATTAACATAACACGTAAAGCCATGGAAAGATAAACATTCAACATCATAAGGACCATAACATAACATACCATTCATACATCATCATAGGGCATCATACATACATAACATACATCATGCATAGTCATGCAACATCATCATCATCATAACATGCCCATCATACGGTTTATGAACCCAAAAGTCAACTTATAGTCCCCCGAAATTTCCAAGTCAAAGCCTACTTTACACATTTTCCCCAAAAATCAGAAAAATAATCTAAGTCCTAGGCGCATGGGCACTATGCAGGCACATGGACACTATTCAGGCGCATGGGGAACAATTAGGCGCATGGGCCACTTTCAGGCGCATGGGGACTTCTGGACGTCTCAAACACTTAGTAAATTCCAGTCCAATCTAGGGCATGGGTACTATTTAGACGCATGAATACTTAGGCGCATAGGCCACTTGGGCGCATGGGCACTATTGGGGCGCATGGCCCTACCCTTAGTCGTCGAACTAACATTTCTAGGCGCATGGGCCACTGTTCAGGCGCATGAGCTGAACTTAAAAATTTCTAAGGTAAATTTTGCGCACATGAGCTACTGTTTAGGCGCATGACTTACACTTAATTCTTTCTAAGGCAATTTCAGACGTATAAACACTTATCTAGGCGCATGAGCATTCTGTAAACATGTTTCTAGGATATTTTCAATCCTAATCATCGAATCTAACTGTTCTAAGCATAATGTGGCTATTCTAAACATGAGTAGCCTATAAACCATCCAGAACTAACATCCACATACACATATTACATACGGGTAGTCACATAAACTTTGTAAAATCATTTTAATACGTTTTTAGCCCCAAAGATAGTTTAAAACATGTAAAAACCGGGGTCTAGAACTCACCTGGTGCAACTTGGGTGTTCTTCCTTTTAACCCGCTTGCAAAGAGTTCAAAACACCTAGAAACAACACCAAAAACACACACACCCCAGCACAAACACAACCCATAAGCATACAAACACATAACCGGGATAAAACCCGTCATAAACACATAAAACCACAATTCTTACCTTGAATTCGATCTCTTCTGTTCTTCTTCTTCAAAACCGAGTTATGCTCTTCTTCCCTTGTTTCTCTCTCTCTAAAATGACCGAGAATTGGGTGTAGAAAAGGTGATGGGCGGCCATGCCACCTTTATCACCAACTTTTCTAAGTTTTGTCCTTTGGACACTTTTGTTCCCTCCACTTGGACCTTATATCTTTTCTTTCTTTTATTCTTAATTTTCTTGTCTTTTAGAAAAATAACCGGTGTTACACTTCATGAAGGCAGCTAAATATAGACAGAAGTCGTATGCGATAAACGACACAGACCGATCGAGTTCCAGGTGGGTGACCGGGTTATGTTGAAGGTCTCACCTTGGAAGGGAATTATTAGATTCAAGAAGTAGGGCAAGTTGAGCCCAAGATATATAGGCCCTTTCCGAATCATTGCTCGAGTAGGAGAGGTGGCCTATAGGTTGGAATTACCGGATGAGTTAAGTGGGATTCATCCGACGTTCCATGTGTCTCATCTGAGAAAGTGTATAGCTGATGAAGACATGATTGTTCCACTAGAGGATATTAAAGAAGATGAAAGGCTCAATTATGTGGAGCAACCAGTGGCAATCATCGATCATAAAGAGAAGAGGCTGCGAAATAAAGTGGTTCCTCTTGTGCGTGTACAGTGGAAGCACAGGAAGGGATCCGAGTCTACATGGGAGACTGAGGAGGAGATGAGGCAGCATATCCTTATATGTTCGAGGAATAACAGGTTTCGGAGACGAAACCTATATAAGGGGGGTGGACTTGTAACACCCGGCTCTTTTTAAAAATCAAGATATAAAGAATAAAAGCAAGAAAGGCAATAAAGTCCAAGTGGAGGGACTAAAAGTGTCCAAAAAGGGAAAAACTTTAAAAAGTTGGTGTAAAGGGAGTATGGCCGCCCACCCTCATGTCACTTCACCATTTTTCTCGGTTTTAGAGAGAGAGAGCAGAGAAAAACTCTCGGTTGAAGATAAGAAGAAGAAGAGAAGTCGAATTCAAGGTAAGAATTCAAGGTTTTTATGCTTTTATGTTGGGTTTTATCCCGGTTATGTGCTTGTATGTTATGGTTATGTGTGTGTGTGTGTGCTCGGGTGTGTGTGTTTTTGGTGTTGTGTCTAGGTATTTTGAACTCTTTGCAAGCGGGTTAAAAGGAAGAACACCCAAGTTGCACCAGTTGAGTTCTAGACCTTGGTTTTTACATGTTTTAAACTATCTTTGGGGCTGAAAATGTATTAAAATGATTTTACAAAGTTTATGTGAGCACCCGTATGTAATATGTGTTTGGATATATTTCTGGATGGTTTGTAGGCTACTCACGCTTAGAATAGCCACATTATGCTTAGAACCAATGGTTTGATGATTAGGGTTGAAAATATCCTAGAAACATGTTTATAGAATGCTCATGCGCCTAGATAAGTGTTCATAATCATCGTAATTGCCTTAGAAGAATCAAGTGTAAGTCATGCGCCTAAACAGTAACCATCATGAGCGCAAACAGTAACTCATGCACCCAAAATTTACCTTAGAAATGTTTAAGTTCAGCCCATGCGCCTAAACACTAACTCATGCGCCCAAAATTTACCTTAGAAATGTTTAAGTTCTGCCCATGCGCCTAGAAATGTTAGTCGGATGACTAAGGGTAGGGCCATGCGCCCCAATAGTGCCCATGCGCCCAAGTGGCCCATGCGCCCAAGTGTTCATGCGTCTAATAGTACCCATGCGCTAGATTGGGCTGGAATTTACTAAGTGTTCAGACGTCCAGAAGTCCCCATGCGCCTGAAAGTGGCCCATGCGCCTAAGTGTTCCCCATGCGCCTGAATAGTGTCCATGCGCCTGCATAGTGTCTATGCGCCTAGGACTTAGATTATTTTTATGATTTTGGAGAAAATGTGTAAAGTAGGCTTTGAATGGGAATTCCCGGGGGACTATAAGTTGACTTTTGGGGTCATAAACGTATGATGGGCATGTTATGATGATGATGATGATGATGATGATGCATGACTAGCATGATGTATGTTATGTATGTATGATGCCCTGTGATGATGTATGTATGGAATATTATGTTATGTTCCTATGATGATGAATGTTTATCTTTCAATGGCTTTACGTGTTATGTTAATGAATGACCAAAAGTATTATGTAATGTAAAGTGAAAGATAATGAAAGAGGAACACGATGAATGAATGCATGCATTAACCAATGAATGAACGTAAAAAGTCTTGCAAGCAAATGTATGGAGGTTCAGAACCAATGAAGGTTGTTAGCTCAACTGTGTGCGGGTTAGCTACCCCAGAAGGATGCACACTGGGGTCCAATCCTTGGATTGACCATACGTATGGATCCTTGCCGCTTGCCCCAGGTACTGGAGTTAGCTTCGTGCATAATGTTCGGAGTCTATGAAAGACCTCAGGCCCAGTAACCAGCTTCGTGCACAATGTTCGGGGTATAGCCTATGGCACTGATTCGGAATAAAACGAAAAGATGAACGGTGAATGTACTTGCCTCAGGTACTGGAGTCAGCTTCGTGCATAATGTTCGGGGTCTATGATAGACCTCAGGCCCAGTAACCAGCTTCGTGCACAATGTTCGGGGTATAGTACATGTCACAAGACGTAATGAATGAATGATGGTTAACAAACGAAATGAAATATAATAACGATGTTATCTGTATGTACGTATGATGTATGATCACGAACAAACAAAACGTATAGTATGGACTCTGTAAAGGAATAAATAACGATTTTATATATGTTTTAATATAAAACTAGAACTCACTCAGCGACGCTGACTTTTATACGTTTTAGTTGGCAGGTAAACGTTGCTGAGGATGGTACGAGGCGGCTACTCAGCTCTTTTGGATGGCATCCATTTAATTAAGGCTTTTGTGATGTAATACAACAATGTAATTTGTAATCGACAAACGATGCATTATTTTGCAAAAGTTTTTAGAATGAAATGAAATGCCATTTGTTTTATGTTTTCCGCTGCAATGTTTTGATGAATAAATGTAAAGTATATGTTTTACGTGCGATGAATCACCAGCTGTAAGCGTCCCGGGAACGGGGCCTTACAAGTTCTCACGATCTTTACGAGTTCTGAAAAGATCCTGACTCTATACACACACACACAGATATATATATATATATATATATATATATAATATATATATATATATATATATATATATATAGATATATATACACATAGATATAATATAAATATACGATGATATACATTATATATATACACACACATATATATATATATATACATATATATATATATATACATATATATATATACACACATATATATACATTATATACATATATATACACATATATATATATACATATATATATATGTACACACACACACACACACCACACCACATATATATATATATATATATATTATATATATATTATATATATATATATATATATATAAAGCAATTATGATCCAATACAATAAAATGTAACAAAGCTCAATATATTTCATTGATAAACAAGCTTACAACAATCTCTTGCAACAAGAATAAACGATTAGGGTTTTACAAGAATACTCAATAATGAGCAAGATCAAAATTATATATAGTAATGATAGTTTCGTTGTCAGCAAAACTATCCAACCAATGTTATAGTTTTGCCCGACTGAGACTAACCATTCCGCCGAGTGAAACTAGCAGCTAACTATGAGCGAAACTACAATTTCGCTCATAGTTTTGCTGGGACAGCAAAACTAAACTAATTAACAAAAATACAAAAGTAAACTAACATTAAACCTATTACAATGAAATACATCATAATCTAATCTAAGGTGAGTCCAACATATAGATGATCTTTAATACTCCCCCTAGGTTGGACCTTATTGTCTTCATCACTCTTGATTTGTCTGATTAGCTCCAGTCTTTTCAGCTGTCTCTGATATTTCTTCCGTAGCTCCTGGAGTAACATCCTCAGCATGTGCACTTGCCTAAAAAATTTCTTTGTTAGGTCTTGCACCTCCATCCTCAGCTCATCTTCTGCTCTAACCTTGGCAACCAACTCTTCACCTCAGCCCTCACTCCTCTTACCTTATTAGCCACAGTATAAATAGACTTACTTCTATTCTAGTCTCCTCTCCTGCCTCTACTTTAATATGATTCTCACAAAGTACAAAGCAGGTATTCATCACAAAAGATAAACAACTCCATTGAGTCAAACAACCTGTACTCAACCCCATTCTTTACCCTAATCACCACCTCCCCCATATTGTTGTCATAAAACAATTTCTCAAAACTTTGTAGTTGTTGGGGGAGGGGATCCGACAATCTACCCTGTTCACAGTTTATGGGGGTTTCACCCTTAGGACGATCCTCCTTTTTCTTGTTTCCCAATCCTTGTCCTTCTTTAACCTCCTTCTTTCTGCCTACATAAAACCGAATGACTCAAAGTTATCATTCATTCCATTCTGATCTCCTTCTCTAGCATCATGGCTCTCTCACTAAGATTAGCATCAATCAATGGTAACACAGCCAACCTTCTTAAGTCCCACTTGGGTAAGGTCTTAAATGCCTTCCTCTTGTGCAGATAGGTAATCACTCCCCCTCTTCTCTTAATCATAAACATCTTGAGCCCAAAATTATATTTCCAACTTATGATTTTCTTATCCGCCTCCTTCTTACTCAACCCTTGTATGTTTTCAAATAGGGGAATTATCTCTTTAGGTTCCTTTTCCCTAAAAAAAAACCATTCTCCTTCGACAACTCAATCACATCATTCTCATCAGATCCCTTCTTTACCACATAGGTTAATGGTCTCTCGTCGACCTCATAGTATTCGGGCTCAGAATCATAATCAACAAACTGTTCTTCCTCCTCCCCTGCAAGGCCCCGTTTCCGGGATGCTTACAGCTAGTCCATCATTGCACTTAAAATATATAATTACATTAACCTCAATAAAGCGTTGCAGCGGAATCATTAAAACCAACATTTCATTTCCTTAAAATAAACGCTTTTCCAAAATAATACAACATTAATTAGAAAATATGGTTTGTTCGCATTATAATGCAAATACATTATATAAAAGAACGCCATTCAAAATAACCAAGTAGCTGCCACGTGCCATCCTCAGCAACCATTACCTGCCAACTAGAAACCATAAAAGTCAGTGTTGCTGAGTGAGTTCTAGTTTTATAATAAAACATACTTTATCTTTTGTTAAAACCTTTCTTTACTTTCTTTCAAATCATAACAAGCTTAGAACGTGATCAACATTGTACGTACACATAGATAATAGTTATTATTATCTTTATCATTTATTCGTTAACTTTCGTTCACTAATTGTACGTCATTACCATTCACTTTCATATATTACTTTCATTCTCATTCATTCATGCTTTCTTTCTTTCATTCATACGTTCATATTTACTTCTTTACATTCCACACTCAAAACCATGAACTTTACCCTACAGTCATGTATAAAGATGGTACTGGACTGAGGTCTATCATAGACCCCCGTCATGGCGCCCGGTGGCCTGACCACATTACCTAGAGTAAATTCAGGTGTACCATTGCCATGTGCTATACCCACCTCATGCATAAAGCGAGTACTGGGCCGAGTTCTATCATAGACCCCAGTCATGGCGCCAGGTGGCCTTACCACAGTACCTAGGGTAAGCGACAAAGGTTCCATCCAAATGGTCGGTCATAAAGACGAACCCCAGTGTGCATCCTTCTGGGGTAGCTAACCCACACAACGCTGAACTAACACCCTTCATTGGGCATGTTTCCACATACAAGGCTTGCAAGACTTACTTTACTTTCCTTTGTTCATTAATGCATGCATTCATTCTTTCTTTACATTTCTCTTTTCATTATCTTCCACTTTACATTACATAATACTTTCATTAAATTCATTAACATAAAGCCACGAGAAAATAATCATTCATAATAAGGAACATAAACATGAACATACAATCATCACCATACGGGGCATCATTATACATACATAACATACATCATACATACCATCATGCATAAGCATAAATCATACATCATCAAATCATCATACATCATCATTCACACCACCTATGACCTTAAAAAGTCACCTTACATAGCCCCCGGGAACCTCTCTAGTCAAAGCCTACATCTCACTTTTTCCCCGAAAAGTCAAAAAATAATATAAGTTCTTTAGGCCCATGAGCCCTATTTGGGCATATGGGAACTATTCAGTCGCATGGCCTTCCAGGCGCATGAGAACCCTTAGGCATATGAACACTATGGGGCGAATGGACACTTAGGCGTATGGACTCTCAGTCGCATAGCCTTCATCGCATAACTCCCATGCGTATGACCCTCAGTCGCATGGCATTCGGGCATATGGGCTTCAGTCGCATGACTTTCATCCGCTTTTCCCTTAGTCGCATGACCTTCATCGCATTTCCTTCAGTCGCATGACCTTCATCCGCATTTTCTTCAGTCGCATGACTATCGTGCATATGACTCTCAGTCGCATGCATTTCGGCCGTATGGCCTCCAGTCGCATGCCATTCAAACGCATGGACTTCCAGTCGCATGAGCCCGAGCTTGGTGCAGAATGTAGTCCCTTCGAATCTGAACTGCAGATTTCGACCTCCAGCCCCTTTCTAACCTGTTCTAGGCTAAAACCAACCATCCTAAGCCCTAGAAACACAACCATAACCTCATTCAAGCACAACCTCATTCAAGCACAACCAAGCCCGAAATCTAACCCCACCCGAATCACCCCACACATATACACAAATATTCAGGTTCATCACCCAACACTTCAAAACGATTTTGCTATGTGTTCCTACCCTAAAAATAGTCAAAAACGTGTAAAAGAGGGGTCCTAGAACTCAGCTTGACAGCCTCTTTGGGTATAACTTCCCACAAACCCGCTAGTCTTCGAATTTTGCACCTGATTCTTCAAGAAACCCTAGCCTTTGCCCTTTCTCCTTTCTCTTTCTCTCTCTAGCCGAATGAAAAGGGGGAGAATGAGAGGAGAATGGGCTTCCATGCCCCTTTTACACCCACCCTTCCAACTTTTTTTCTTTTTGGCAAGATTGGTCCCTTAACTTGGATTTATTTCTTTTCTTTCTTTTTATTATTTATTCGGCTTTAAAAGAAAATAACTGGGTGTTAAGAGTCCACCCCCTTAAATAAGTTTCGTCCCTGAAACCCGTTATTCCTCGAACAGACGTGGGTAATGTTGTCTTATTTCTTCTTCAGACCCACGTAGACTCAGATCCCTTCCTGTGCTTCCACTGTACGCGCACAAGTGGAACCACTTCATTCATCAACCTCTTCTCTTTACGGTCAATGATCGCCACTGGTTGCTCCACATAATTGAGCCGTTCATCTACCTCGATATCTTCCAGTGGTACAACCATATCTTCGTCTGCTAAACACTTTCTCAGATGAGATACATGGAATGTCAATGAATTCCACTTAACTCATCTGGTAACTCTAGTCTATAGGCCACCTCTCCTACTCGAGCAATGATTCGGAAAGGCCCTATGTACCTTGGGCTCAACTTGCCCTGCTTTTTGAACTGAATGATATCCTTCCAAGGTGTTACTTTCAACTTAACCCTGTCAACCACCTAGAACTCATTCGGTCTACATCGTTTATCGGCATACGAGTTTTGTCTATCTTTGGCTTTCAACCTCATGAACCTTCAACTGGCAGGATGCATAGGCTATAACCTTTCCTCTTAGAATTAACACACATCCAAACCCCGAGTAGGAAGCATCTGAACAAACCACCAATTCTTCACTTCCATCGAGCAACGACAAAACAAGAGCTTGAGTCAACTCGCCTTTAACTCCTCGAACGCCTGCTCTTGAGTTTGAACCCATACAAAATTTACATCCTTACGGGTCAACTTAATCAAGGAGAAGCTATCTTAGAGAAGTCTTGAATGAACCTTCGATAATAGCCCGCCAAACCCAAGAATTACGAATCTCGGATGGCGTCTTCGGGGACTTCCATTGCATCATCGCCTCCACCTTTGTCGGATCCACCATAATCCCCTCAGGATTCACTGTGTGACCCAAGAATTGAACCTCATGCAACCCGAACACGCACTTGGAGAATTTAGCGTACAACTTCTCCCTTCTCAACGTTTCCAACACCTCTCGAATGTGACCGGCATGCTCATTCTCGCTCCTCGAATAAATCAGGATTTCATCAATAAACACAATCATTGATTTATCCAACATTGGCTGACACACTCGATTCATCAAGTCCATAAAATCAGTTGGCGCATTGGTCAAACCAAATAACATAACGAGAAACTCGTAGTGACCATAACGCGTGCGAAAAGCTGTTTTAGGGATATCCTGCTCTTTCACCTTCAGCTGATGGTAGCCCAATCGAAGATCTATCCTTGAGAACCAACTGACATCTTGAAGCTAATCAAACAAATCATCAATTCTCGATTATGGGTATCGATTCTTCACTGTCAGCTTATTTGGCTCACGGCAGTCGATACACATCTTCATGCTACCGTCTTTCTTCTTCACGAACAAGACCGGAGCACCCCAAGGAGAGATACTCAGTCTAATGAACCCCTTATCCAACAGCTCTTGTAATTGCTCCATCAACTCCTTCATCTCCGTTGGAGCCAACCGATACGGTGCCTTGGCAACAGGTTGGGCACCCGGTATCAAGTTAATCTGAAACTCGATCTCGCGGTCAGGTGGCACTCTTGGTAAGTCTTCAGGAAATAAATCTTGAAAGTCACACATAACTAGTGCATTGAATAGTTGTGGTGTTGGTGTATCCACATCCTTTACATAGGCCAAGTAGGCGCTACATCCACGCCTCATGCACTTTCCCCCCACCGCCATCAAAATCACCTTCGGAATTCTAGTGACTCGATCAGCATAAACCGTCACCATACTCCCGTCAGGCGCAGTTAGCCGAATCATCTTCTTGCGACACATAATGTTCGCCTCGTAGTCCGCCAACCAATCCATTCCTGGGACTATGTCAAATCCGCCTAAGGTCATCATAAATGGTCTAACAGGAAACTTGTGACGTTCTAGTTCTATGTCACAACCCTCTATCATCTTTGATATCCTGGTAGACTTACCTATGGCAGTTTCTACATCAAAGGGTGTATATATATTCTTACTACTTAGAGACAATTTAGCATAGGAAGTAGCAGAAATAAAACTTTTACTAGCACCAGAATCAAATAACACAAAGGCTGAGGTGTGGTTTACTAGAAACGTTCCTGACACAACATCGGGGTCCGTCCTAGCCTCCGCCTGCATCATCATGACGCTCTGGCACTCGCCCTCTGTCCTTCTCCTCTAGCCTTCTTCACCCCCGATCCTTCAGCCCTTGGCTTCTTACAGTCCCTGCTCATATGAACCTCTCCACCACAGTTAAAACATCTGACCACACGACAGTCCTTTGCTATATGTCCCGTCCTCCCACACTTGAAGCATAAGTTCGATCCCAACCTACATTCTCCAATATGCTCCTTTCCACATCTACCACACTTCTTCAATCCCGCACCAGATGTGACCACACGGCGGTCATCTACCCGTGCCTTCTTGTTACTCGTTGGGGCACCACCTCGTCCAATCCCCTTCCCATTCCAGTTCCGGTCTCCACCATTCTTCTTACTCACCTCAGCCACCACCACAATTCTTTCATCAGATACAACCTCCTCGCCAAGTCAACCGCAAACCTAAACGTGCTCAGTCTGGTAGCGAGCATGTGCCTACGGACATCCGCCAACAAACCCTGAATATACCTCTTGATCTTTCATGACAAGGGTGTCACTTGATCCGGCACCAGACGTGCCATCTCGTTGAACTTGGTAGTGTATTGCTGATGGGTCATAGTCCCTACCTCCAGCTACAGGAACTCCCTCTCAACTTTGTCCATCTCACGATGAGGACAGAACTCCTCAATCACCAACCTCTTCAGCTCTACCCAGTTCATCCTTCCTATCGCCCGACTACCCTTGACTTGTACGATATTGTCCCACTAGCACAAAGCCGAGTCCATAAATGAGTGAGCAGCAAACTTCACCTTTTGATCTTCCTGGCACTCGCTAATGTCGAGTACCGCCTCCATCTCTCTCACCCATCGGTGACTAGCAACATTAGTGCCATTCCCATCAAACGCTGAGGGCTTGCATCTAATAAATGCCCCATAGTTACAGCCTCGTGCCGCCTCCTGCACAGGCTCTTCTTCCTCCTCTTTATCATCGGAGAGAACTATCTTAGTTTCCGGTTGCTCACGTCCTCCCAAGAACCTGTTCCTCTCATTTTTCTCTCCTTCTCGTATAGCCTTAATCACTTCGGTCACCACATACGGTAGGATCGTCTACATGACCTGATGAACTTCTTTCACCACCACCTCCTTCACTGAGGCTCTCAGGTTCGCAATCTTGTCTCCACCCTCTAGATGAGGGATTTTAGGTTCTTCATGAACCACCTTTTCACCCCTAAGCCTTGCTCTTGTAGCCCGTGGTTTAGCACCACGCCCACCATGACCTCCACCTCTAGAAGCCTTCGAAGATCTACCACCGACCATCCACACACACACACTGAAAGATTCAAACATCAACACGGTCATTCAAGGGAACATCTCAGTTTATGTCAAGTATAGTAAGTCCCTAATTACAGTGGCCAGTTGTGATTAGCCACTTACTTTACTCTTCATACCCCAAGCATTACCTATCTTGACTACATCGGTATCTAAATCTACAAACAACACATAACCACATAACATGCACACATAATACCAGTTAACATTATGAAAATACCTGATGGCACGCAGCTACTTAGACTGGCATCCCTTTCCTTTTCGTCCCATTTTTAGGTTAAGTTTAGGTTTCTTTTGAAAATTTACCCGTTTCACTTAAACTTTAGCTCTGATACCAACTTGTAAGGCCCCCTTCCCCGGATGCTTATAGCTGGTCCATTATTGCATTTAAAACATATAATTACATTAACCTCAATAAAGCGTTGCAGCTGAATCATTAAAACAAACATTTCATTTCCTTAAAATAAACGCTTTTGCGAAATAATACAACATTCATTACAAAATATCGCTTGTTCGCATTATAATTCAAAAACATTATACAAAAGAATGCCATTCAAAATGAGCCAAGTAGTTGCCCCGTGCCATCCTCAGCAACCATTACCTACCAACTGGAAACACATAAAAGTCAGCGTTGCTGAGTGAGTTCTAGTTTTATAATAAAACATACTTTATCTTTCATTTAAAACCTTTCTTTACTTTCTTTCAAATCATACCAAGCTTAGAACGTGATCACACATCGTACCTACACATAGATAATAGTTATTATTATCTTCATCATTTATTTGTTAACTTTCGTTCATTCATCATACGTCATTACCATTCACTTTCATATATTACTTTCATTCTCATTCATTCATGCTTTCTTACTTTCATTCGTACGTTCATCTGTACTTCTTTACATTCCATACTCAAAACCATGAACATTACCCACCGTCATGCATAAAGCGGGTACTGGGCCAAGGTCTACATAGACCCCCGGTCATGGCGCCCGGTGGCCTAACCACAGTACCTAGGGTAAGAGAAAAAGGTTCCATCCAAATGGTCGATCATAAAGACGGACCCTGGTGTGCATCCTTCTGGGGTAACTAACCCACACACCGTTGAACTAACACCCTTCATTGGGTGTGTTTCCACATACAAGTCTTGCAAGACTTTCTTTACTTTCTTTCGTTCATTAATACATGCATTCATTCTTTCTTTACATTCCTCTTTTCATTATCTTCCACTTTACATTACATAATACTTTCATTTCATTCATTAGCATAAACCCACGGAAAATAATCATTCATAATTAGGGAACATAAACATGAACATAGAATCATCACCATACGAGGCATCATCATACATACATAACCACATCATACATACCATCATACATAAGCATAAATCATACATCGTCAAATCATCATTCACACCACCTATGACCTCAAAAATTCAACTTACATAGCCTCTGGGAACCTCCCAAGTCAAAGCCTACATCTCACTTTTTCCCTGAAAAGTCAGAAAATAATCTAAGTTCTTTAGGCGCATGAGCCCTATTTGGGCGTATGGGCACTATTCAGTCGCATAGCTTTCCAGCTGCATGAGAACCCTTAGGCGTATGAACACTATGGGGTGAATAGACACTTAAGCGTATGGAATCTCAGTCGCATAGCCTTTAGTTGCATAACTCCCATGCATATGTCCCTCAGTGGCATGACATTCGGGCGTTTGGGCTTCAGTCGCATGACTTTCATCCTCATTTCCCTCAGTCACATGACCTTCATCCGCATTTCCTTCAGTCGCATGACCTTCATCCTCATCTCCTTCAGTTGCATGACAATCGTGCATATTACTCTCAGTCGCATGCCTTTCGGCCTTATGGCCTTCAATCGCATGCCATTTAGACGCAAGGACTTCCAGTCGCATGAGCCCTAGCTGGGTGCAGAATGCAGTCCCTTCAAACCTGAACTGCAGATTTCGACCTCCAGCCCCTTTCTAACCTGTTCTACGCTAAAACAAACCATCCTAAGCCCTAGAAACACAACCACTACATCATTCAAGCACAACCAAGCCCGAAATCAAATCCCACCCGAATCACACCCATACACATACACAAACATTCGGGTTCATCACCCAACACTTCAAAACGATTTTGCTATGTGTTCCAGCCCTAAAATTAGTCAAAAACGTGTAAAAGAGGGGTCCTAGAACTCACCTTGATAGCCTCTTTGGGTATAGCTTCCCACAAACCTGCTAGTCTTCGACTTTTGCACTTGATTCTTCAAGAAACCCTAGCCTTTGCCCTTTATCCTTTCTCTTTCTCTCTTTAGCCGAATGAAAAGGGGGAGAATGAGGGGAGAATGGCTGCCATGCCCCCTTTACACCCACCCTTCCAACTTTTCTTCTTTTTGGGAAGATTGGTCCCTCAACTTAGATTTATTTCTTTTCTTTCTTTTTCTTCTTCTTTTTCTTCTTTCTTTTTCTTCTTTCTTTGGCTTTAAAAGAAAATAACCGGGTGTTACATCCCCCTCCTCATCTATTAATCTCCTAACAGCACTCTCCACTAGATTATCTCTCACAACCTCTTCTCCCACCAGATCCTTCTTTATGTCAAAGTCTAAATTCACAAACTCAGCCTCAATCACCTCCTCCTCATTTTTAGCATTTATATCCCTTCTTGCCTCATTCAGTCCCTCAACATCATCTCCCACACCTGAACCTTTAGCCCCCGCAGCTCCTTCACTAGAAATGCCCTCTCCTGCCCGGGAGGATGTACCCACATTTAGAAATGGGTATTAGCAGTATCAGTCATATCATCTATCTCAGATTAAGTTAGTTGATTGGGCAGGCCAGCAACAGCCTTTAGCTTATTCACCTCCGTTAGCAATCTCTTTATTAACTTTTGTTGATCCAACAACATCCTGGTCATCCCCTCAAACATCTCATCTTTCTGTTTATCTCTTAGCTCCTGATTAGTCAGCTTGGTCTTAATCATACTCAGCTCATTAGCTAGAGAGGATTTGAGGTTCCTAATCACTTCCTCATCCAGACCAACCCTCTCCTCCCTCCTCTCGGCTCAGTGAATTCTTGATGTTTGTGCTTTGTCATTCTCTCTAACCCCCTCCTTTTCCGCCCTTTTCTTTGACCTTCTTTCTTTTTCAGCTCTAACCTCTTGTTCAGTCTCCTGAATATCATGTTTAGTCTCTTGAATATCGACTCAGCTTGCTTAAGTCTTGTCTCCTCAGCCTTCTTATCCTCTAACTTTTTCACCCTCCTAATATAGTTCCATCTATCAAGAGGGTACTGCAGGATCGTTGAAGGGTGTAGAGTTATAACACAACAACACAAAGAGGAGATAAACTAACTTAGATCAAACAGTAAACTAGATTAACCAAGAGGTGACACTAAGAACACAAGTAGTATATGAGACAGAACACAAAGAGCACAAGTGTTTGGTTTTCAAGAATGCTGTATATTGCCTTCTCTATGTTCTATTACAAGTGTTACAAAGCATATATGAAAGATACAAGAACATGAGATACTTATACAACATCCTACAACTGGCTATACTTTGAACGCCAGCTGGATACAATTGACTAGACACACATAAAATCAATTGTAGAGTCAAAAGGCAGATTGCCTTTTGATTAGTGACTATGACATGCCATAGATCACATCCCTTATCTATTACAAAAAGGATAAAGTACATAAAGTGGAAAGTTATAGACTCAAGACCTCAATGTCCATTTACCAAAAGCATGGACCTTTTCACCAAACCATGTTAGTTGGTGACTTGCAGAGTTGCAGCGGAAAGGTATCCAGCTTTATGGAACAGTACACCAGATAAAGAATGTTACTAAAAGTCTTCGGAAGAAATCTGTCTTCATGAACTTGAAGCTTCGGAAGACTTTGTCTCTGAGGCTTTGGAAGACTTCATCTTTGGCTTCGAAGATGTTGGTCTTGGCTTCAGAAGATGTTGGTCTTAGCTTCGGAAGATTTCAGACTTAGAGTATTTTTGTGTTGCACATGTGAAACTTCCGAAGCATTCCACTTCAATGTACTTGTTCAGCATGCAGGAAAGACTAAAGATGTTTAGGTTGCATCAGCCTCTTCATTAATCTCTACAAACTCCCCCTAGGCTGATGCTACTAAAACATTTAGAAAACTTTAGATATTAACAGTCCTCATTAGGATGATCACCATTCCTTTCTTCATAAGATGATCAGTATCCTTTAGGCTGTAAAAATGTCTTCTCATGTCAAAGAGATCATGCAGAGGCAACTGAAACATATCTTGCCATGTATAGATGTCTTCAATGCCCTGATCTCTAATAACATGCCACCTTTCTGGATTTTTGGTGTATGTCCAAGACAAGATGGGTCTTCCGGATGCTAGAGGAGCTACTGAGGTTGGAGTTGATTGAGCTTCCTCTGGCTGCACATCCTCAGGCTGTTCTGATTCATCCTGAGGTTCAGAAGGGGATTCAGGCTTCTTCTTCTTCTTAGACTTTGTTTAGAAGCCATCATTTTTCTTCTTTTTCCAAATTTTATCTGAGAAGACTGGCCTGCAGCACCAGATTGATCTTCACTGTCTTTCTCAGTTGGGACTTCGTCTCTCTCAGGTTCAGATGGAGAAGGAGGTTGACCCTGCTGTGGATCAAAAGATGAAGCTTGCTGAGCATTAGCAGGAGGTCCAGGTTGTGTTGTGTCTGTTTGTTCAACCTTAACCTCCACTTCAGGTGGGGCCTGACTTGGGGTGGAGTGTAAGTCAGAGAGCACTCCATTCTTAATCTTCTGCTTGATTACCCTGATATGCTCATCCATAGTGGATAGACACATGGGTCCAAGTCTCCTTCCGGAGAATCCATACAGCTTCAAGAAGCTCATCATCCTCTGCCTATCAGCAGACTTCTTCATGCTCTTTTGGATGATGGCTCTTGATTTTCCATCTTTTTCCCTCAGCTTCTTCTTTGTTGTTTTTCTTTCCTTGACTAACTTAAATTCAAGTTGTTTTAAGTACTCAAACTCAATATAGTCATAAGGTAAGGGAAGGAGTGCATCTGCCTGATAGAGGCCTGTGGCACTCAGGTTGTTAATCATCTTGATTTTGTCTTCTTCCTTATCTACCTGAGGTTCTTGTTGAATCACATCCTCTTGTTTAGGACTTGTACTAGGAGTTCTGCATCTTCTGCCTCCTTCTTCTCTCTTGACCTTTCCAGATCAACCAGTTCATTTAATTCATCCAAGGAGAAAGAGATGACACTATCTATGTCATAGTTCCTAGTCTGCAGATAGGTAATCCTGACTGCCCTTAACTCATCATTCTGAGTATCTGGTCTGGGGGCAGACCTGATTGCAGACTCCATGAGTCTTAGAGACTCAATAGAGGAACTTTCTCCCTTAGCCTCCTTTTCCTCTCTCTCTCCTCCTCCTCTTCAATCTCCTCAGATGTCATCTTTCTTTTCCCTTTGTCACTCACAGACCTTTGTGACTCAGGGTGGAGAGAGCTTTGGCCTTCATTACTCGTTGCAGCATCTGAGGTCGGGCCAGAGAGAGGTTGAGAAGCACCTTCACCAGCAGGTGTCTTAGAAGGAATATGGATCTCTACAGCATTAAAGATGATGAGACAGGGCTCTCAGATTCTTTCACTAGGCCTTCAGTCAAGGTTTCCCCTATAAAGCTAATCTTAGGGTCTGCCTCAACATCTAGTTGACCGATGACATGCCTGATTGCCTTAGTCTCCTTCTTAGACTGAACTTTGCAATGATCTTGTCTTGGATTCTTTTAGCCATCTGTCAGCTTGTCTTGATTGGCTTGGTTGACAAGTGGCATGTTGACTAATCCAGACCTTCATATGTGACATCCGGTAAATTTCCGTTACCAAGCTCCGTTAGTTCCGTTAAGTCTTGTATACACGTGTCATGAGCACACACTAGTTGTCGTTTAACGTTGGTGACCTAATAATAATGAATAATGTTAATTTGATGTGAATCTAAGTGATTATGTGAGTATTGGGTTATGTTTATGTGTTTACACATTTATAAACGGTTAATTAAAGAATTTATCGCGTAACGCGGAAACGTGCCTATTTGTTCGTATGTCTTGTGTTTTTGCAAAGATAAGATATATAATGATTTTCATAAGTTTATATCTTTATATTATGAAGTTAAAAACACTTTACAAAGAGTTTAAAGCTTAGTTTTTATAAAATACAAATTACAAGGGTTAAAAGGGTAATTAAGTAAATTAAATTAATTAAAACAAACCCTAGCCTCCTAAACACCACCCATCGGCCGCGACTTCACCTTCATCCCTCTCCCCACTTCGAATTCAGCCAAGAACAAGCAATTTCGTGTGGTTTTGATTCGATTACATTATACAACACTTAGGAAGCATCGATTTCAAGCAATTACAAGTTTAAAGGTTAGTTTTTGCGAGTTTTTGTGAAGGGTTCATTATGGCCGAACCCTAATTCGTAAATTGGTCCTTGTTGGATCGAATTGGTTGTTGTTTGATGATGTTAACATGTTAGTTAGATTGTATACATGTTAGTTAACGTCGATTATGCAAGAATTCTATGTTTTTAGTGGATTGATCATGAAATTGGTTTTGAAGCAAACCCTAATTCGGGATTATTGTGATTGTGCATGATGGATGATTGTTTGATGAATGCTTGATGATTATTGGGTTGTATGAATGTTAGAATACGTTGATTATGCAAGAAAGTTGGGATTTTGATGCATTGTTCATAGGTTACTAAGAATAGTAACTTTATTTGCATGTAGTAGTGATCTAGTGATGGATTGATATTATGGATGGGTTCATGATGATAATTAGATGTAGATTGATGTTATGAATGCTAGAAATCTTTAATTTGATGATGTTGATCATAGCTTGCCAAAAGTAGAAACTTTTGTTTATGAAGATTGTTAGATTGAGATGTTTAAGTGTTGTTGATCATGTCTAGATGTTAGTATGAGCTTGATTGGTATATTATTGATGAATTCATGTATGCTTTGGATGTTTGATAGATTTTGGGATATTCTTTCCCAAAAGGGAAACTTTATTTGTGTAAACGTTGAAGTATGATGTTATGATCATGTTTGGGATGATAGGAACTTGCTATTATGTTCAAGGATGGATTCTAGTGTGATAGAACGTGTTAAATTAGTTGTATGGCATGTTGGATAATCATGGGTGATATTGGAATTGGTAATCATGTATGGATTGGATGTTGTGTAGTAGTAGGACATCATGCTTGGGTCTGGTAATTGATTGTTGTGATGTTGTGAATGCAATGCATATGCTTAAAGAATTTGGTTATGATCATTATACACGCGTGCGGATCTGAGGCCCTACTTAGTAGGATTGGCAGGGTTTAGGATGTGAAGTCGTGAGTGGCTTCACATGGCATGTGATGAATGGTTGAACCTTGTGTGACATGTTAGTTGTATTATAACTAGTGGGTATGTTAATGTTCTAGATTCGCATGACTTGTATAGTACTTGATTGTATGATGATCTATGTGATACACCTGGTTGATATAGCATACGTATGATACTATTTGAATGTTGATCATGTATGTTGTATGTGTTCATTGGCTTTATTTGAACTATAACCCATAATGTCACCAACGGGTCAAACGGGTCAACTAGGTCAAAAGTGTCTATTTGTCTGGAAGCTTGAGTCTTTGATTTTGGTATGGTTAGGGTTTCACATGTCTTTTATTTACACGTACTTATGTACTCACATGATCTAGGTAACCTGTGAAGGTTGGCTATCCTCTCGTTTCTCAAAATAAACCCTAGGTACCTTTGCATACATCAGGTGAGTTCATGCCCCACTCTTTACTTAATCTCTTTTGGGGGAGATAGCATACTGGTATTTATACGAACGCATTTATGATTTAAGTTGTGTATAATATTAATATAGTGCTGTTTACCATGAGAAAAGTCCTCACACTTTTGAATTGTTAATATTTAATAGCGGGGAAACTTGGGTAGTACTACTGGGTCTGACGAGCCCCACCTGTGTGACTCGAGGTCAACCGGGTGCAATTTGTCCTATTGAACATTGTCACGACATGGTAAGTCGTGACAGGAGGCAACAACTATCACAGTCAGCTTCAATTGCAAAATCACTATGTATTAATATTTTTGATAATAGACTAGCTATCTATTACCATACACTGCTTAATATATCGCAACTGTTTACATGTTTATTGAACTCAACTCTTGAACTCACCAACCTATGTGTTGATATTTTAGTATGCTTTTCTCAGGTCCTTAGCTTGCTTGCCATAGGAGCACTGCACGGTTCATTGCATGTTAAGACACTATGCTTCAAGACTTTGACATTTTAATATTATAGTTTACTCTTTGGTTTGGCACTTGTTTTGCCATGGTTATACTTTATTGACTTGGGTTGTTTTCAAAAACGCTTCCGCATTGTTTAAAGTTGGTATTTTTGTTGATTTTGTTATGTTATGGCATATAGAGTCGTTCTGAGTAACTATTGACTGTGATCCTGGTTTGTTCACACGCCTCGTGGTAAAACTCCGCAAGTGGATTTTGAGGGTGTGACAGATTGGTATCAGAGCCATTGGTTATAGGGAACTAGGTTGCATACACACTAGACTATAACCGCACACAGTTAATTAGTTACCTGTGCCTTACTCTCATCTACTGTATACTCATTGGCATACACGTCACACTCTCTGCAGCATGGCATCGTCTTCAAGAGCTCCGGGTAAACGACCCGAATCACCTACACGATCTGAATCCCCACCTCCTGCACCTGTACCTGATGATGGATTCGATTGGCCCAGACTGGCTTATCCCAGAGAGGAGATTGACTGGGATCAACCATTCGCGTTGATGAAGCGTGACCCTCCGCGTGACTGGCGTTCTTATCCTAGGTTTGTTGACCACATCATGTTTAGAGAACGCGTACCTGTCCTAAAGCCAAGGACTAGAACAATGCCAATCAACCCATGTTTTCACTCCCCGAACGGCGCAGTCCAACGAGCAATTGATTGCTACACTAATGGCTGCACTGGACACTGAACAGCATCGTGTGAGACGACTCACGGGTGATGTCTGTACACTACAGCAAGAGGTGTACAACCTAAGACATCAATTGGACGAACTCAAGGAAGAACACGGGAAGACGCTGAACGGTTGTCACCATATGCAAGATGGTGTTATGGCACTCCACGGACGCGTGACTGCTCGTGAACAGCGGGACGCCATAGCCGATAATAGGATTGCCATCTTAGAAGCTCAACTAGCAGCACTCCGGATTGCTATAGCTCCTGCTCCTGCCACAGACTCTGAGGATGAGGAGGATCCCGAGGAGGGACCCGAGGAAGAGAACCGGAGGAGATGGAGGATGATAGTGACGGGTCAGACATTGTCGATTGACTTCTTTATATAACTTAGACTACGTAGTGTTTTCTTTTTGAAACCTATGTGGGAAGGGTTGTTTCCCCACACGAACGACAAAACTTCAATTTTGACATTGCTAAATACATTGTGACTTATTGCAATTTATTTACTTTGGTTATTATTTTTGTTAAGAATGTTGTGGTTGTGATGATATGTTATTTCTTTCATTTACTGTTTACTACGCTTCAATGAGTTAAATGTGTATGATGTTACTCATTATTGTATTGTGAATATAAAGTGAAAAGAATGGACGCTCGTGGACGTGGACGTGGACGTGGTCGTGGACGTGGACGTGGACGTGGCACCGGAGAACAGGGTGGTGGTGCTATTAACATGACTCCTGTGGAATTGGCTGCTCTAATTAACGAGCATGTGCAGGCGGCAGTGGCTGCTGCCCACGCGGGTCAGCCAGCAGGTAAACAATGACAGAAAAACAAATCTGATATCCTTTATAACTGTAGGGGATGTTTGATTAATGTGTGTTGTGTTAAAACAGGACCACCAGTGTGTACATACAAGTCCTTCATGGACTGTAAACCACACACCTACAGCGGTACAGGGTGCTGTAGGGCTTGTACGCTGGTTTGAGAAGACTGAGTCCGTTTTCTCCAAATGTAACTGTCCACCGACGGATCAAGTAAAGTATGCCACCGGGACTTTGGAGGGTGCTGCCCTGTCTTGGTGGAACGCGCAAGTCCAGATGCTTGGACAAGCGATGGCAAATGGACTCCCCTGGAATGAGTTCAAGGATATGATGATCGAGGAGTACTGTCCTCGAAACGAGGTGCAAAAGTTGGAGATGGAATTCTGGCAGCTTAAGATGAGGGTTCAGAAATTGAGGCTTATACGACCCGTACTCATGAGCTGGCTACATTGTGTCCAGGAATGGTTAATGAGACACATAGAGAATCGAGCACTACATACGAGGATTGGTGCCTGAAATCCAAAGTATGCAACAGCTTCTAACCCGACTACGATTCAGCAGGCCATCCAAATTGCCCATAGACTTACTGATCAGGCGGTAGAGCAAGGGCGGTTACCCAAACGGGGCGCTGTGGTGAGCGTGCCCGACAACAAAGGAAGTGGGATGCTCCCAGCAACAGCAATAACAAATCATCATCATCATCGTCTGGCGGTCAACAACAATCCCAACAGCAGCAACAGCCAGTTCAGCAGCAGCAGCGGCGGTTCGATAATAACGCAACTTCACCAAACTGCCCCAAATAACCAAGGACCCAGCGGTTACGGCGGCAGACATCCCAAATGCCCACGGTGTAACTACCACCATGTGGGACGGTGTGATAGTTTCAAGTGTCAACGTTGTGGAAAGATTGGACACGCTGCGAAGGATTGCCGTGGTGAACTAATGAAGAGGCCACAACAATCTCAAGAAACCCCCAAGGGTTGTTTTGAGTGTGGGAAAGAAGGGCATTACAAACGAAACTGCCCACAACTAAGAAGGAACGGAAATGGCAACAACAACAACAACAACACCTTTTGGATAAGGGCTTTATTCGACCTAGTACATCACCTTGGGGAGCTCCTGTACTCTTTGTTAAGAAGAAGGATGGCACATTCCGGATGTGCATCGATTATCGAGAGTTAAACAAAGTAACAGTCAAGAACCGATACCCTTTACCTCGTATCAACGACTTGTTCGATCAGCTTCAAGGATCAAGCTATTACTCAAAGATTGACTTGAGATCTGGTTATCATCAACTCAGAGTTCGAGAAGAAGACATTCCCAAGACTGCATTTCGTACTCGTTATGGTCATTATGAGTTCTTGGTCATGCCTTTTGGGTTGACTAATGCACCTGCTGTGTTCATGGACCTCATGAACCGCGTGTGCAAACCTTATCTAGATCAGTTTGTCATTGTGTTTATCGATGATATACTGATATACTCTAGGACCAAGGAGGAGCATGAAGAGCACTTACGAATAATCTTGGAACTGTTGAAAAATGAGCAGCTATATGCTAAACTCTCAAAGTGTGATTTTTGGATAAGAGAGGTACAATTCCTAGGTCACATTGTTAATGAGAAAGGAATACACGTTGATCCTGCCAAAATTGAGGCGATAAAGAATTGGACCACACCCAAAACGCCAAGCGAGATAAGACAATTTCTAGGATTAGCAGGATATTACCGCTGATTCATAGAAGGATTTTCTAAGATCGCACAACCTCTCACAGCCTTGACTCACAAAGGAACGACATACAAATGGACTGAGAGTCAAGAATCAGCTTTCCAATTATTAAAACAAAAACTCTGTACTGCCCCGATATTAGCATTACCAGAGGGAACAGATGACTTTGTGGTGTATTGCGATGCATCCATTCAAGGATTGGGTTGTGTCTTGATGCAACGAGACAAGGTGATAGCTTACGCCTCGAGACAACTAAAGGTTCACGAGAAGAACTATACTACCCATGACTTAGAATTGGGCGCAGTAGTTTTTGCCTTAAAGATCTGGAGACATTATTTGTACGGTACCAAGTGCACAATCTACACTGATCACAAGAGTCTTCAACATATCTTTGAGCAAAAAGAGTTGAATATGAGGCAGCGACATTGGGTGGAACTACTAAATGATTATGATTGCGCAATTAAGTATCATCCGGGAAAGGCGAACGTAGTTGCCGATGCTTTAAGCAGGAAGGACCAGCTAAACCCCGACGGGTGCGAGCTTTACAGCTTACTATCAGTACCCAACTGCCCGAACAAGTTAAGGAGGCACAAATAGAGGCTTTAAAGGTGGAAAATATTGGTTCTGAATTTTTAAGGGGAATGGATAAGCAGCTAGTGATGAAAGAGGATGGAATTCGGTATTTCATGGATAGACTTTAGGTGCCTGTTCATGGAAATCTGAGAGATTTAGTTATGAGCGAGGCACACAAATCTAAGTATTCTATACATCCTGGATCCGACAAGATGTATCATGACCTAAAGGCTCACTATTGGTGGCCTAACATGAAAGCGGATGTAGCTACGTATGTGAGCAAGTGTTTAACCTGCTCGAAGGTGAAAGTGGAATATCAAAACCATCCGGACTATTACAACAACCCGAGATTCCAATGTGGAAATGGGAACAAATCTCCATGGATTTTATTACTAAGCTACCCCGGACTAGTACTGGTTGTGACACGATATGGGTTATTGTGGATTGATTGACAAAGTCTGCTCATTTCCTTGCAATAAAGGAAACCGACAAGATGGAGAAGTTAACTCGCCTGTACCTCAAGGAGATCGTTTCGAGACATGGGGTACCGATCTCAATTATCTCCGACCGTGACGCTCGTTTCACGTCACATTTCTGGCAATCATTGCAGAAATCTTTGGGTACACGTTTGGATATGAGTACTGCATATCATCCACAGACGGATGGTCAGAGTGAGCGTACTATACAAACGTTGGAGGATATGCTACGTGCTTGTGTGATTGACTTCGGGAATAACTAGGAAATTCACCTGCCATTGGTGGAGTTTTCTTATAACAACAGTTATCACACTAGTATACAAGCAGGACCTTTCGAGGCGTTGTACGGGAGAAAATGTCGATCACCGGTTTGCTGAGCAGAAATTGGTGATAGTCAGCTAACAGGTCCCGAGTTAATTCATGAGACGACTGAGAAATTATACAGATACGGAACCGTATGGCTGCAGCGCGAGACAGGCAAAAGAGTTATGCTGACAAGAGACGGAAACCTTTAGAGTTTCAGGTTGGTGACAAGGTTTTGTTGAAAGTCTCACCATGGAAAGGCGTAGTTCGGTAAGTCGTGACAGGAGGCAACAACTATCACAGTCAGCTTCAATTGCAAAATCACTATGTATTAATATTTATTGATAATAGACTAGCTATCTATTACCATACACTGCTTAAATATATCGCAACTGTTTACATGTTTATTGAACTCAAACTCTTGAACTCACCAACCTATGTGTTGATATTTAGTATGCTTTTCTCAGGTCCTTAGCTTGCTTGCCATAGGAGCACTGCACGGTTCATTGCATGTTAAGACACTATGCTTCAAGACAATTTGACATTTTATAATTATAGTTTACTCTTTGGTTTGGCACTTGTTTTGCCATGGTTATACTTTATTGACTTGGGTTGTTTTCAAAAACGCTTTCGCATTGTTTAAGTTGGTATTTTGGTTGATTTTGTTATGTTATGGCATATAGAGTCGTTCTGAGTAACTATTGACTGTGATCCTGGTTTGTTCACACGCCTCGCGGTAAAACTCCGCAAGTGGATTTTGAGGGTGTGACATCATAGTAGTCCAAGTTCTGAAAATTAAAGACTTCTTGCTGTCCTTGAACTCTTATGATAATAAGGGCTCTCATGTTGTTGTCATGCCTCCACCCAATAATGTGATTGAAGGATGATGAAGGTGACATAGCCCTTGGTATCCCATCCTCAAACAGACTCTGTATGAAGGAGTCTGTGTAGTCCACATCAATGTGAACTAGAGGAGGTTGCTGAGAATGCATAGTTGCAAGTGAGGATGGTGAGTCCTCAATGTCCATTCTCTTAGAGGAACTCCCAGGTTCTATGGCTGGAATGACTTTCTCCCCCTTTTTGGTAGCATGACCCACTTGCATAGGTGAGCTGAAGGATAGGTCAATCACATCAACAGGTTCTTGTGTTCCTAGTTGAGCTCTCCTTAACGGTCTCCCAGCTAGTTTTTCCTTAAGATATGAAATCTCAAGTTGCTAATCATTGATCCTGTTTTGTAAGGTAGTAACCTAAGATTCAAGGTGACTGACCTTTGAGACTAGGTAAGTGCATGTTTTAGACAGTTTTTGCACTCTTAGTCTTAGATCCCCCTCATCTTCATCAGAAGAATCACTAGGGGTGGAGAAGATTGGACCAGAGTCCTTTCTCTCATGACCAGTTATAAGTTCTTGGCTACTGGATTTCCTCTGCTCACTGGCAGTCTCAGTTGAGATGTCAGTGGGCTGAGTTGCCATGGTTGAGGTCTATATGATGTAATCACTTTCAGAAGTGAGAGCCTCTTCCATATGGACATCCTGAACATGTTCAGTAGTGTCCACCTCAGTAGTAGGTGACTGATGTGGGATAGATGTAGGAGACTCAGGAGTACTCATCTCTCTTTGAGTAGGGGGAAAGAAGAGAGATTCATTATACTCACTGAAACCTATATCTTCATCAGTATAAAAGTCAAGGTTGGGAATTGGTTGGTTGAGATCTATAGGCTGGGGATGGTAACTGTCCCCTAAAGGTTGATCACTTGAGTGTTGAGACTCAGAATGATGGCTTAAGGCAGTAGGGCTAATGAGCTCATCGGGCTGAGCATGAGGAACCTCAGCATTGATTCTTGAAGAGATGGGAGTGGTCTGCTCCTCAGGAGAAATGGGAGCTCCAGTGTCCATTTCTTCCTGTATAGTGAGTATATGGGGACCTCCATAGACTGAATAGTCTGAGTAGGGGTTTGTTTGTATCTCTCTGGTAGGTGATGGATATTTGAGGCTGTGTGGGTGGCTGGGAAGTAGCACATGTGGGTTCAACACTAGCTTGTGCTGCTAGGTTGTCACCTTGAGCAATGAGCTCTAACATTTTTGGGACTAGGGCTGTTTCTACCCTAGAGAATCCAATAGTGGACTTTCTCAATATTTTAAAGATGTGAGGCTTCATCTGTCCCAATTTAAGAATGTTACCTGGTTCCCTTAACTGTGAGCCCAGTTCACAGTTAAGAATGTACTGGACATATCTAGGAAACATGTAATATTCTAAGGAGTCTAAATTAGCAAGCAAATTTGTATAAACAAACTGAGAGTACCTGAACTTGACCCCTTGAACCATTCCATGGACTATGAAGGAGAGATCTTTAGGAATCTGGTCCCATCCACCATGCTTGTTTGATAAGCTATGGATGACCATATGGAGCAGGAATCTCCATTGTGATGAGACCTTCCCTTTCTTGAAGGTCTTTACAGAGAAATCTCCCTCATACCCCATCTGCTCAAAGGAATGATTAACAGTTTCCTTTGAGAAGAACACCTCACCTTCTTCATCATCCAGCTGAAGATGTCTGTTGATGATGACCAGAGTGATGAAGATTGTTCTCCCCTGCACTGTGGCAGACACTGCCTTCTCCCCATCCATAATGACCTCTTGGCAGGTCTTCCAGAATTCAAGCAACTGATCCTCATAGAGTGGAGGATCAATGGTGAGGGAGGTGAAGTAGTTCGACAAAGACAAGAAACGGCAAACCTCTGAGAAATGAGGATCTTGCTCAGAGCGTAATAGAGCAACTTGATTGTGTTGTCTGCGTAGCTACATGGTAAAGTTGGGATCATTTCTGTGAGCAAGGTTGGCCATTTTGAAGTAGCTTAAGAACGAAGGAAGAAGAAAGAAAGAAATTCAGAGAGAAGTTTGGGTTTTTAGGTTTAGAGGAAGAACAATGATATAAAGAGGGGGAAACCGTTGGGTTTATATGTGAGAGGGATTTCAGATAAAGTTTAACGAAAGAGGATAAACTTTGAAATCCGGATGTCGGTCCCACCTCTAAAAAAGTAGTTTACTTTTTGCTCAAAAAGTAGTTTTCTTGGAAGTCAAAAAGCTTTCGAAGGTTAATTATCTTCGGAAGTTTTAATTAAAAAGCTTCCGAAGCTAAAATGACTTTGGAAGAATTTCCTGAGAGATTTGAAAATTTTGCTTCGGAAGAAAAATTAAAGCTTGAGTGCTTTGTGTGGAAACAAACATAGCTTCTGAGAGTTAATTTTGCTTCGGAAGTAAATGGTCCTTAAAAATGAATAAGTGTCTGAGACAAATATTTAAGCTTCGGAAGATAAATTTTGAACTCTTCCGAAGGTAAACTTCTTAGATAGTTATTTAATTTGAAGGCATGATTTACTTCCGAAGTTAAAAACAAAAACTTCCGAAGTATCAAATATTTTAAAAAATCTAAGGAAAAAAGGAAATTTTCATCCAAGAAAACATGAGTTTATGAAAGTGATGAACTAGACAACTTAGGACCACACATTTAAGAAATAATAAGAATTAGTTTTAAGAAAAGCTTACTCAAGGTTTATCATCCCAATAGCTGATATAAGATATTTAAATCTCTGTTCATCAAAAATCTTTGTAAACAGATTAGCATATTGTTTATCTGTGCGAACCTCGACTAGTTTAATTAATCCCTTTTCATAGTTATCTCTTATTAAATGATACCTGATATTGATGTGCTTTGTCCTTGAGTGCTGCACAGGGTTCTCTATGATTGAGATAGCACTGTTGTTGTCTATGTGAATGGGAGTCTCCTTGAAGTTTAACCCATAGTCCAGCATCTGATTCTGAATCCAAAGTACTTGAGCACAGCAGCTTGCAGCAACAATGTATTCAGCTTCAACAGTTGATGCAGAGACACAGGATTGTTTCTTACATTGCCATGAGACAACCCTTCCACCAAGAAATTGACATCCCCTAGATGTAGACTTTGCAGTCATGTTGCAACCACCATAATCACTATCTATATAGGCATACAGATTAAAGTCAGAATTCTTGGGATACCATAGGCCAAGTGTTGATGCACCCTTGAGGTATCTTAGAATCCTCTTGACAGTGAAAAGGTGAGACATCTTAGGGTTGGCTTGATATCTTGCACAAATATATGTAGCAAACATGATATCAGGCCTGCTAGCAGTAAGATACATCAGAGACCCAATCATAGCCCTGTATAAATGCTCATCTACACACTCCCCTTCAAGATCAGGACCAAGAGAGTGGTTTCTGGCTATGGGTGTCTTAGCAATCTTACAGTTAGTCATATTGAACCTCTTGAGTATGTCCTGAACATACTTTGACTGACTTATGAAGATGCCATCTTTAACTTGCTTCACTTGAATTCCCAGAAAGAAATTGAGTTCCCCCATGGCACTCATTTCAAATCTGTCTTTCATCAGCTTCTCAAAGTCTTTGCAGAGCTTTGGATTAGTTGAACTAAAGATGATGTCATCCACATATACCTGAACTAGCAATATGTCTTTTCCTTGTCCTTTGATGAAGAGAGTTCCATCTATAGTACCCCTCCTATATCCATGTTTGCAGAGATACTCAAACAGTGTCTCATACCACTTCCTGGGTGCCTGATGCAGCCCATAGAGAGCTTTGTCAAGCTTGCAGACATGATCAGGATGATTAGGATCTACAAAACCAGGTGATTTTTTGATATAAACCTCTTCATCTATCACTCCATACAAAAGGCACACTTCACATCATGTTGAAAAACCTTGAAGTTCTTGGATGCAGCAAATGCCAGGAATATCCTAACAGCTTCTAATCTTGCTACTGGAGCAAAGACATCAGTGTAGTCAATCCTTTCTTCTTGTGTGTATCCTTGAACAACCAGTCTAGATTTGTTCTTGATGATGATGCCTCTATCATCTTTCTTGTTCCTAAACACCCATTTGGTTCCAATGGTAGTCTTCCCAGAAGGAAGAGGACAAAGGTTCCAAACTTTCTGCCTTTTGAATTAAAGCAGTTCTTGTTGCATAGCTTTAACCCAACTTCCATCTTTTAGAGCTTCATCAACTTTCTTTGGCTCTATCTGGGATAGAAAACAAGAGTGAAGAGAAACATTTGCTTCATGGGTTTGTCCTCTTGTTTTTACCCCTGAGATAACATCTCCAATGATATTTGTGGTAGGGTGAGACTTGTGGATCCTAAGCTGAGGGATCACAGCAAGTTGTTGAGAAAGATCTAAATTTGAGAAATTTAGATCTAGCATAGATGTTTCTCCCACCACATCAGCACACTTTTCAAGTGAAACTTGATCCAAGCAGTGTGTGACATCATTGATGTTCTCATCCACAATGTGGTTAGTGGCATCAAGAAATTCTTGGTCACTGTCACCATCACCATTGTTGTCTTCCACAGTTGAGGTGTTCTTATCTGGTTGTAGAGCCTCTGAGTTGGAATTTGAAGGCATACGAAATGTATTAGCTGAATTTGTCATTGTAGGGCTGATAGAAACCTCATTTGCAGAAGTGTTTCCAACTGGAGCTGAAGATATGTGTCTTGAAGATCTTCCTAGCTCAAATCATGGATCAGGATCATCTGTATTCAAATTTTCTGCAGATCCTGAACATTCTCACAAGATTTGTTAAAACAGTTGGTAACCAAATCAAGATCAAACAGCCAATCCGGACCAGAACCAGTAACTCAAGATATGTGTTCATTGAAAGTCACATTGGCTGACTCCAAAACAATTCTAGTTCTGAGATTGTATACTCTATAAGCCTTAGCTTGGGAAGAGTATCCAATAAAGTGTCCATCATCTGATTTCTCAGCAAACTTGGCAATTTGATCTTTGGTATTCAAGATGGTGCAAGGACATCCAAATGACCTGAGAAAACCAATGAAAGGTCTCCTCTTGTGCCAAAGTTCATAAGGAGTCTTGCCATGAGTCTTAACAACTAAAAATCTGTTCTGCACATAGAAGGCAGTGTTGACTGCCTCTGCCCAGACGGTGATGGGCAGTTTAGAGTCAGACAACATGGTTCTCCAGCTTCAATCAGTGTCCTGTTTCTCCTCTCAGCAACACCGTTTTGCTGAGGAGTCCTGGGAGCACTAAATTGTCTTGTAATACCCTTTTCATCACAGAATGCATCAAGGATATGGTTCTTAAATTCGGTTCCTTGATCACATATTATGATCTTGACCTTGTGATCAGATTGATTCTCAATCTTTAAGATGAAATTCTTCAGAATCTCAGGAGTTTCATCCTTAGTTCTAAGGAAAAAAACCCAAGTGAATCTTGTAAAGTCATCTGTGATCACTAGACAGTATGAGGTCCTTCCTAAACTCATTACACTGGTGGGGCCAAAGAGATCCATATGTAACAAGTGTAAGGGAGTAGTGATTGAGTTCTTTTCCTTAGGCTTGTGAGATACCTTATGCTGCTTCCCTTTCAGGCATGCAACACAGTGGTCATCACTTGTAACTCTTTCTTTGGCATTCCAGTTACCAAGTCATGCTTAATTAATTTATTCATGTTCTTAAAGTTTACATGGCACATTCTTTTATGCCATAGGAAAGACTCATCACTATTGGCTTTAGACAGAAAGCATGAAACTTCTCCAGAGGGAGAGTTTCTTGCAAATCCATCTTGTACATGTTTCCTTTCCTGGGGGTTCTAAGCAGGATATGCTCATGAGGAATGACCACACCAGGCCTAAGAACAATGCACTCATGCTCAGTAAAGAGCATGTTATGACTCTGATCACAAAATTGAGATACACTCAGAAGATTGTATCCAAGCTCCTTTACAAAGTTTACCTTTTCTATGCTGAGCTTACCATTTGTGACCTTGCCCCTACCAGAAATGTAACCACCTTCATCTCCTCCAAAAGCAACAGGTCCTCCATCAATGCTTTCAAAGGTCTGGAGTAGTGACCTATTACCAGTCATGTGCCTGGAGCAGCCACTGTCTATGATCCAGACATTTTTGTCTGTCTTCAGTTGTCCCTGCACAAAAGAGAATGATTAGTTACATCTGGAAACCAAAGCCTTGCTTGTCTTGGGCTCACTTGCAGAAGGTAAACTAACAGTAATAGATCCTATGGTTGTGCTAAGAGGATCTTGAGCTGTTTTTGATGGAGAAACCTCAGTCACTTGGTATTTCTTAGACGTCCACACCACTTTTGGAGTCTTGGACTTGACCTTCAAAACTTTAGAAGCTTTTGGAGCTTCAGAAGTTTTCATGACTGAACCTTCGGAAGATTCTGCAAACACTGCAGCAGACTTCAGTGCTTCGGAAGAACTCCTTTCTTTCGAGACCAAATATTCTTCTGAAGAGAATTTTCCACTTCCCTTCTTGTTAGATTTGGAACTTCCGAAGGGAACTGGTTTTCCTTCCAAAGCCTGAATCTTCTTAGAACTCTTTGAAGCCTTTTTTTGGCCATATGGACAGTACCTTTAGGATTGAAGGGACAATCCTTTGCAATGTTAGTGGTGTTGTCACACATGACACAATTCATTTTCTTCTTCACAAGAGCCTTGTCTTGAGAGTAAGAATGTCTTTGGTCACTTCCCTTCTCCACCTTCATCTTTGCGGATGCTGAGACAGTCCTCTTGGGCTGAGAACTGTGCTTGGAGTTTGATGGACCAGGCTGTGCAGCAGTGGTACACAGCAGATCAGTCTTCTTCTTGCTGCTGAGATAAGTTGAGCAAGAACCAGAACTCTTAGCAGAGTTTTGGTTGATGTCTTCAGTCCCTACCACTTTAAACCCTACAGAAATAAAAACTTGTTTCTTCTTAGAGTCGAAAGTAGCCTTGATCTCTTGAGTCTTCCTTGCCTTTCTTTTGCTCTTTCTGATCAAGTTCTGTCTCATGGACTTGGTCATCACAGTCTTCACTTTCTCCTCAAAAGGATAGTGGCCCTTCTTTGAATCCTCCTCTTCACTCTTTGTAGAGGGATTCTTCATTATATCTTCTTCATCCTCCTCACTCATAGGATCTATGAGAGGAAGCTCATCTTCACAAGTTCCACACCTAGGAGATCTTACTGACAAGATTATGTGTGGAGGAGCTATCTCATTGCATCCCAGTCCCTGTCTGTTTTGATAGCACACTTTGTTGTGCATGATGAGGATATCATGCTCTTGAAGGTCTCTTCTTCAAGAACACTCTTTTCTGCCCTGGCTTTGCTGATCACAAGCTCAGCCTGGCACTCAGTTCACTTGGTTATGAGATCTTTAATTTGAGTCCTAAAATCTATGTGTTCATGTTTTAGAACTGAAATGGTTTTCTCTAAGTCCTCTATTTTCAGCTTATAATCATTTTCAGACTTTCTAAAATCAGATTTTAAAATGTTTAAGGACTCAATATCAGATCTCAGTTCCAAGTTATAGGACCTGTACCTGTAACTTTAGCAATGCATTAGGAGTAAGAGATGTTCCAATACATTGGCTTCATCATGATCTGCCATCAGTGCTTAGTTTGGAGAGGCATCTTCAACCTGAAAGCTCCAGTCAAAGCCTCCTTCTTCAATAGCAACAACAGCTTGCTGCTTTGACTTCTCATTATGGAGAGTTTTGTCAGTGTAGTTTGGTCTGGATTGTGTTTGGCCACCATTTGTTCTAGGTGCCTTACACTCTCTAGCAAAGTGGCCCATCAGTTTACAGTTGTAACACTTGACTTTGCCTTTGTCCAGTCCAAACTTTCCACTGGTTGCATTGCTTAGAAACTTCCTTCTAGTCCTCTTGTAGAACATCTTGGCTCTGTGAGTGAGAAGAGCCATCTGCTGGACTATTTCCATGTATTCCAGATCATCTGGATGGATACAGTCCAAGTCTTCAAGAGTGAAAAGAGAGTTGCCACAGCTTTCATCAGAAGACACAAAAGCTTGAGAAGAGCTTGTCTCTTGGAATGGGCTTCCTTGAGTGTAGTTCTCCTTTGGTGTCTCTGGGAAGGTGATGAAAGGACCCTTGGGTGAGTTGTCAGGGTAGCATAAGAGATGATGTTTGGGTTCTATGCTATCCCTTTCAACCACATGTAGGGTTGAACCCATTTGATTGTTGGAGTTTCCAGATGAACCTTGCATGTTCATCTCCATCTGGTAGCCATTGAGAATCCCATATAACTCTGTCAGAGTAAGAGGTTTGAGATTTTCAGTTCTCTTAATCACCACACAATAGTGTGTCCACTGCCTAGGAAGTGAGGACATGAACTTCCTTACAATGTCTCTGTTTTCAAGAGAAACTCCTCCATCCACTAGGGTATCCACAATCTCAACATACCTGAAGTACTACTAAGTCATGGTTTCACCTGTTTTGAAGGTGAAGTTTTCAAACTGCTACTTCAGGAGATCCTTCTTGTTTTCTTGGCTTCAGAAGAACCCTCATACATCAGTTTCAGTGCATCCCATAGTTGCTTGGCTATTTTGCACTTCTTGAAACCTCTGTACACAGAGTTTGGAAGGGCAGTTTGAAGAGCTGTCATGGCTATTTCTGTCCTAGAATGCTCTGATACCAAATGCAGGATCGTTGAAGGGTGTAGAGTTACAACACAACAACACAAAGAGGAGATAAACTAAAGTTAGATCAAACAGTAAACTAGATTAACCAAGAGGTGACACTAGGAACACAAGTAGTATATGAGACTGAACACAAAGAGCACAAGTGTTTGGTTTTCAAGAATGCAGTATATTGCCTTCTCTATGTTCTATTACAAGTGTTACAAAGCATATATGAAAGATACAAGAACATGAGATACTTATACAACATCCTACAGCCGGCTATACTTTGAAAGCCAGCTGGATACAATTGACTACACACACATAAAATCAATTGTAGAGTCAAAAGGCAGATTGCCTTTTGACTAGTGACTATGACATGCCATAGCTCACATCCTTATCTATTACAAAAAGGATAAAGTACATAAAGTGGAAAGTTACAGACTCAAGACCTCAAAGTACAGTTACCAAAAGCATGGACCTTTTCACCAAACCATGTTAGTTGGTGACTTGCAGAGTTGCAGCGGAAAGGTGTCCAGCTTTATGGAACAGTACATCAGATAAAGCATGTTACTAAAAGTCTTTGGAAGAAATCTGTCTTCATGAACTTGAAGCTTCGGAAGACATTGTCTTTGAGGCTTCGGAAGATTTCATCTTTGGCTTCAGAAGATGTTGGTCTTGGCTTCGGAAGATTTCACACTTAGAGTATTTCTATTGCACATGTGAAACTTCCGAAGCATTCCACTTCAATGTACTTGTGTAGCATGCAGGAAAGACTAAAGATGTTTAGGTTGCATCAGCCTCTTCATTAATCTCTACAGGTACATATTGTCCCATAAATGGGTAATCTTCCCACAGAAGTGGTGCCTAATCGCACAACATCGGTAAATATGCGCGTGTTCATCTACACTTACCTCTTAATCTCCCCATGCCTCAGTATATTAGGAATAAATAATCAATGATCACCTGCAGAAATCGTGGGTACAACAACCATTTATCTTCTTTAGAGCCATTACATTCTCTACCATGCAGTCAAGATAAGGTTGCTATATTGCCTTTTGCCCTCTACAACATACGACCATAGCTTTAGCCTAGTCAGATTTAGTCCATCTGATCCACTTTTTTGGTGTGATCTGCACATGATGAACCGTGGGCTATTATCTCCACTCCTTGAAGAGAAAGGACTTCTTGATTTCCTTATTGTGCCAAAAGGAGGACCCTCATATCCCAATGGTCCTGTAGGCCTCAAAACTTCCTGATCAGTAAGTATAACTCCTCTCCACTATCCTCCTCAGTATCAACACCTATGAGATGATCTCAGCAGTAATACCGAAGCCCTTCTCGAGCACTCTCGTAACAATCCTCTGAGGATTGGCTCTAGTGTTGTACTTGACGGTACGCTAGTGTTGATACAATGTCCTAAGTTTATGTACTTAATATAAAAGTCTTTCATGTCTTACACATATGTATGAATGGACTAAATGAAAATATATGTGGTTGATGTTTGTAATGTTAATATTTCATAGTATATTGTGTGTGTAAAGTATAATGAACTTACTATATTGTGCATAGTTCTTCGTCAATAATGCTTGAGAAAAGTGTTCAAACTTAGTCGTATGAGTCTTCATGCGAATGAACCATGCTTATGGACCATACGCATGAATACATCATGCTAATGGACTAGTCGCATGACTGAACCAGGAGACTAGATCGGTCGCACGATTGAGACATAAGATTGACTCAGTCGTATGATTGAACCTTCAATCGTGCGTATGGATCAATCGCATGATTCAGTCGCATGACTGAACCATGCTAATGGTTCAGTCGTACGATTGGAAACCCATAACCTATAAATACCAATTAATTCATGGAAAAACAGAACACTTGAGAAATACTTGATACTCTTACAAACCCTAGCCGTCTTGAACGTCCAAGGAAGCCTGTCCAACTTCATAGATCAATCCTGATTGAGCTCTACTCTTCATACGTTTAGTTTCATTCTTATATCGATCGGGTAATTGTTCTCATTGATTGGATCGCCAATCAAATAGGACTCCACACTATTTGATTCGGTATAAATGCAGAATATGTTAGTATTTCGTACATACACGTCCTGACAAGTGGTATCAGAGCTTGGCTCTTGATTGTGCTTTTGATTCAATTAGAATTGTGTCAAACCTCACGTTTTAACTCAAAAGAGTCATCTTTTTATGTCAATAGGTGTTTTCTGGCGTTAACAGGCATTAAAGTAGAAGTTTTTCGTCATACGACAGATTAGGGTTTTCGGGTAAATCATAATTCGTGTCAAAGTGTCAAAATTCAATTTTTTTCAAACACAGCAGCCTTCAGTCACACGAATAGCTCATTCGTATGATTGAGTCATCCGCATTGCTCATTCGCATTTGTCCATTCGCACGACTGAGCCATCCACATTGGTCATCCGCATTGTCCATTCGCACAACTGAGTCATCCGCATTTGTCTATTCGCACGGCTGAGTCATCCGCATTGATTCATCCGCATTTGTCCAATCGCATGATTGACTCATCCGCATTTATCCAATCGCATGATTGACTCATCCGCATTTGTCCAATCGCATGTTTGACTCATCCGCATTTGTCCAATTGCTCGATTGACTCATAAGCATTTGTCCATTCACACAAGTGAACCTGTCTTGTTTTAAAGTTCAAAGTTTATAGAAATGGAAGATCAATTCACCGCCTTTACTGCCGGAAGGAACTCTCGCATCCAGAACCTTCTGCTTCTAGAAAATGAATTTGGAAATCATAATAAACCACCAAAGCTTATAACGTTAGATGATTATCCACAATGGAAGCAAAGGTTTGAGATCTATCAAAATGGAGTTGATCCTAATCTTTGGGCATCCATTGAGATAGGTTACGCGATGCCAGTCGGTGCTGATGCAGTTAAGCTGACTCTGGGAGGAATGAATGACAGTCAGAAGGTTAAGTACAATGCATAAAGAAAGTGTATCCATGTTGACTCAGTCGATACCGAAACCCATTTTTCATCAGTTCTCTAAGAACAAGCAGGCGAAAAGTTATGGAAGCATTGGAAAAGAGATATGATGGGAATGCAACGTTAGAGGCTCTAAAGGCTAAGGCTCTCAAGAAGGAGTTTGATAGCTTCTCTTTGATAGGGAGGGGAGCTTGGATGACATCATTGACAGTTCTACCATCTGATGAGTGAGCTGCACACTCATGGTGTAACAACGTCTATGGAAGACAAAGTGTCAAGTTTTGCAGACGGTTTGCCGGATAAATGGGATTCATTTGTGTCTAATTTGAGACAGAATGATATTCTTGCAAAGTTAGACATAAATGACTTCATTCTAAATTAAGAGAAGAGGACTGAGAATGAAGTACAAGTCACAGAAAAGATCCTACAATCAGAATCCTTCACTTTACAACTCATTCCCACTCCAACCAGTTCAGGAGCACCACTGCAACTGCTTTCGTGTCTAGTTCCACAGCTCCTACCAAACCAGCCTTCAGGACTAGAAACGTCAGGGTTATCTAGAACCCAATATACAGTTCCTGAAGCCAACACTACTAAGTTAAAGACTGAGAATCTCAGTAATGTCACAGCGAAGTTGCGAATGAGCACATGGATCTTCTTGCAGCTGTTGTCCAATCCTATAATGGTTTAGTCGCTGGGAAGATCGGGAATCATCATCTTCCAGATGAAGATTACGAAAAAGTTGACGAGAACGAGCTGGAGAGGATGGATATCATGCGGGCTTGTAAGACCCCGTTTCCGGAAACCTCACAGTTGGTCAATCATAGCAGTTAAAACATTAACATTACAATGAAACAGGCTTAAGTAGCGGAAATAATTTATCAAAAGCCATTCACTCATTTAACACTGTTATTAAGCAATACACCATCATTGAATGTTTACAAAATACTTGTTTACATTCATTACAAAACAACAACAACACAGAGTACGAATGGATGTCAGACTTTCCTTGCCGAGTAGCTTCACCCTCGTGCCATCCTCAGCAATAATTACCTGCCAACTGAAAACGTATAAAAGTCAGCGTTGCTGAATGAGCTCTAATTTTATAAGTAATAAAATACTTTCTATATGTTGTTTATGAAAATACACTTTTCTGTAAAATACAACTCTTTACTGTATATGCGAGCACGCATCAACTATATGAACAAGTATTGTTTGTTCTCTTTTCTGTATGCCTTGTCTATTCTGTAAACTTTTATCTTTATGTTTCACTTTCTGTGTGGACCAGTGAGCATACCTCAACTATATGCGTGACGGAAAACGAGTGATGGCCATCTATATCCCTCGAAAGGGTCAACTATATCCCTCGAAGGGTCAAATATATCCCTCGAAAGGGTCAACTATATCCCGCGAAAGGGTCAACTGTATCACTCGAAAGGGTCAACTGTATCCCTCGAAAGGGTCAACTGTATCCCTCGAAAGGGTCAACTGTATCCCTCGAAAGGGTCAACTGTATCCCTCGAAAGGGTCAACTGTATCCCTCGAAAGGTCAACTATATCCCTCGAAAGGGTTCGGTGTACTGTGTACAAGGCCAAACCAATCACCCGGGCATGCTGCAAAGGTCTGGTCTCGTGGGCAATATGGGGTAGCTAACCCGCACACGGTTGAGCTAACGGCAAGATGGCCGTGTCACTCCTATAAGCTTGCTGACTCAGTCAATTCCTAAGGACATCTTCCATCAATATCTGAGAACAAGCAAGCTAAAAAGCTATGGGATGCATTGGAGAAGAGGTATGAGGGAAATGTATCGTTGAAAGCTCAGAAGCTAAAGTGTTGAAAAAGGAGTTTGACAACTTCTCATCAATGGGAAAGGAGAGCTTGGACGATGTCATTGATCGTTTCTACCATCTTATGAGTGAGCTGCACACTCAGGAGTTACTACGTCTATGGAAGAAAAAGTTTCAAACTTTGCAGATGGTTTGCCGAGAAGGGAGTTCGCTTTGTCTCCAACCTCAGACAGAATGATAGATAGCCCAAAAGTCTACCTATGATCAGAATCCAGCTCTGTACAATCAACTCCACAAGCCAAAACGTCTGGAGCTCCACTACAAACAACTTTTGGTCTAGTTCAGCTGGTCCATCAAAGCCTCTTCTTCACGATCTGACACGTCAGGGTCGTCTGGTACCCAATACATAGAACCTGAAGCAAATGCTACAAAACTGAAGACCGAGAATCTTGGGAGTGTGACTGTTGAGGTAGCAAAGGAGCACATGGATATCTTAGCAGCGGTAGTCCACTCCTATGAAGGGCTAGTTGCTGGGAAAATTAGGAACTGCCATCTGGCAGACGAGGACTATGAGTAGGTAGACGAGAAAGAGTTAGAATGGATGGACATAATGTGGGCCTTAGCAAGTGCTATCCGGAGAGCTAATAAGTTTGTCAAGAAAACTGGATAGAACTTGGTTGCTACTAAGGACACAACTTTTGGTTTTGAAAAATCCAAGGTTACCTGCTTCAACTATGGGGAAAAAGGCACTTCAAACGTGAATGTGTAAAGCCCAAAAATACGGGAAATGGAAATCCATTCTCATCTTTCACTCGTCAGGAGAAGCCCACAAATAGTCCTACTTCATCGAGAAAGGATCCTAAGCCTAACAGCTCATGATGACGAAGGACAAGATTGGAGCTTCGGTTTGTGTCTCCGGGAGAATCAAACATTGCTAGTGTTGAGGATCTAGATGACGACTCAACAAGTGAAGGTGATATTGCAGTAGAGCTCGCGATGTCAAATGTTGAAGAATCTGCAACAGTAGTTGATCACCGGCCTGAAGAAGGGACAAGTCCAACAAGTCGAGAATCACCAGAACCAGAGAAGACAGACACTACTTTAATGGCTGATTCAACCTCACCCTCTCAAGTAAGTACCACTACTCAACTTTTCAATAATCAAGCTTGTTCTGATTGTAATAAATTTAAGGAAAGCATTGATATGAAATTTGCTAGGTTATTAGACCATAATAAAAACTAAGTAAAGGACTTACAACTTTGCACTGAAGCAATAGAGTCTTAAAACAAAATAAGCACAATATAAGAAAAGATAGAACTCTTGAACAAACAACTTAGGGAAACCGAAGTTGTAGCCTTTAATCAAGCTAATGACATTAGGTTCTATCTAAACTCCTAGAAGACACTAAAAAACAAAAGGCAGTTTTGGAAGTAGAAGTAAATCCACTAAAACAGAAACTGTAGTTGGACAAGTTCTTCCCACATTGTTCAACACTTAGTGAGAGAGCGCAATAATGGGAGGGATTAGGATATAAAGTGGTACAATCACCACATGAGACCTTGATGAATGCAAAAAGTAAGCCAATAAATAATAACCCAATTAAAGATCATATGGTGTCCACTCTTCTTGTAAGTGATCCAGATTCCACATGTAAACCAAATGAATCTGGCACTAAACAAAAGGAGGCCACTTCAAAATCAAAAGGTAAGATACCTTGTGTCAATCTAGACGAACAATTTAAAACGGTTAAAGTTAAGTCTGGGTCAACCAAGTCTAAGTCCAGAGAAACTAAAAGGTAAAGATGTTAACATGTCAAACAATTATTTTTGTTAAACCAGATAAAACATCTAAGCAAGAAATGCCAAAACCCAAAAAACCAATGTCACACGTGTCACATACTTCTCCACAAAACAGTTAAATCGTCAAGTTGAAAGCAGATCATGCTACAACTGTGGAAGTATGGGCACATAGCGTCTTATTGTCCTTATTATCAGACACCAAAGAAAAAGGTTGAACTTTATGACACTGAAGCAAGCTCTTCCAAAAGAAGCTCCATGACTCCACCAAAAAGAGTCAGGGAACCTAAAGTTCAACTATCAGCCAGTCGTCTGTTTATCACAATCAGGCTTACACAAAGTTGGCTTATGAAAGAAAAGTCTCTGTCTCGAAATGGGAACAATAAGACAGTTGATCTTCCCTCACCCTCAAAAGATCAATGGGTGGAATTTATGATGTGTGATGCCTCTGGCTCACCCAAGCCAGTTAAGGCTTGGGTACCTAACCTTTAATGTTTTAAATTGAATGTGTAGGGTGTTCGCTATAGTGCCAAAACAAACACATGGATTGTAGATAGCAGAGCATCCAGGCACATGACTGGAAATCGGGCATCCTATCAAACGTTAAACAAATCAAAGGAGGTCATGTTTCATTTGCTGGAAACAAAGGAGGGTACATCACTGCTCAAGGGGAGGTAGGGAACCAGAAAGTAAAGTTTGATAAGATAAACTATATCAACAACTTCAAAACAATTTACTTCTGTGTCCTAAATATGTGGCAAAGACTTTAAAGTAGTTTTTGATAACAAAAAGTGCTATGTCCTGAAAAAGGACTATGTGATACCGGAGGACCAAGTATTAATGTCAGCCTCAAGATATAATGACCTGTATGTCTTGGATCTATCGAAGGCCTCCACAACTGATCATCAAGTTTAGTGCTTCTTGTCAAAAGCTACTGAGAAAGATTCTATCTCCTGGCATAGGAGAATGGGACACATCAATCCACGGAAGATGAACCACTTGATCCAGAATGATCTAGTGCGAGGAGTCAATGTCAAGAACTTCCAACTCCCGGATTTTTGTGTCGCCTGCAAGAAAGGCAAACAAACAAAGAAGTCTCATAAGGCAAAGAAAGTTAACTCTATAGAATTGCCTCTTGAGCTTCTTCACATGGATCTGTTTGGTCCAGTCAGTACAAGAAGCATCACAGGCGACTTGTACTGCTATGTAGTTACAGATGTTTACTCAAGATCTTTTGGGTGATATTTTTGAAATCAAAATCAGAAACATTTGAGTCATTCAAAGAATTGGTAACTACACTAGAGTCTCTCTACAAGCTGAAGGTAAGACAAGTACGCTCAGACAACGGAACCGAGTTCAAGAACCACTGGATGGAGGCTTTCTGCAAAGAAAAGGAATTATGCATCAGTTCACTTCCATCTACACTCCTCAGATGAACAGGCTTGCTGAGAGAAAGAATCGCAACTTAATTGAGACCGCACACATAATGCTGGCAGACTCGAAACTGGCTATCCAATTTCGGAATGAGGCGGTAGCCAATGTGTGTTACACGTTAAATCGAGTTTTGGTGGTAAAACATCATGGCAGATGTGTACGAGTTACTTCAACTACGTAAACCAAATCTGGAGTATCTCGAACCATTTGGAGCACCATGCATGTTGCTGAAGACGACTCAGGATGGGAAGTTTAGCGAGAAGGCTAAGGAGGGTATCTTTCTAGGATACAACATACCGAATAAGAGAGTTTACAACAACTCAACGGGTCAAGTAGAAGTGTGGTGTAACGTAGATCTTTCTAGGGTATCTTTTTCGACTATGATGGATTCTTCAAGTCCTTCAACATCCCTCGCTCCACGTCTGATGATGAGTTAGCAGCCAAAATGATGTTTGATGTTCTAAACACACCATCACAAGAATCTACATCATCTGGCTCACAAGGTGAATCACTAACAACTCAGGGGGAGCACTCGAGGTAAGTGATTCTTCCTCGGACGATGAAGCCGTGGAGAATGATCAGGACACTCAGGAGCAACAGGTCCCTCCTACTGCAAGTCCACAAGCATCTGACATTGATGCCTCTAAGTCTTCAGAACCTCACACTCCTTCTGCCTCAGATACAGAACCAAATGTTCATAATCTTGATTCTGAGGTAGTTGTTCCCACTACTCCTGGATCATGCCTAAATGTGTATCATCCTCTAGACAATGTCATTGGGGATGTCAGATTAGGAGTTCAGACAAGAAATCAGTTGTATTCAACTGATTATGCCTTAGTAATGGAGCAGCAGTATAAACCATTCACACAAATGGATTACAAGATTGAGCCAGACGCCCGAATGGAGTTGTGCGAATGAGTCAGTCGCCCGACTGAAACCTAGTCGGCCGACTGAATGTGATCGACTGAACCAATCGCACTACTGAGATCCAATCGCCCGAATGAAAAGAGCGAATGGGTCCAGTCGCCCGATTGAAATCAGATTCAATATAAATAGGGCCATAGTCGATCGCATAAACTCATCACCCCCATTCGCCCTAAAATCGCACAGCCTACCTTTACTCTGCCAAAATTTCTTCAGACCTCATTTGACTACATATTGCAACATTCTAATGTTTTCTGGTGTTTACACAGGTATAATGCGGTGCAATCTACCAAAAATTCTATTGATTTGAGCCCTAATTTACGACATTCGGCCCTAATAAGAACCAAGAGTTAAAATGGACAAATAACCTAACTAAACTAAGTAAAATGTTGAAATCAAGGTTATTAGGTGATTAGTAGAGTGATTGCGAGTCGAATGAACCAATACACGATGTCTAATTTGAAGTTTTGGTCAAAATTCGAATTTCATTCGAACAGACAGTAGGTCAGGCGACTAGACACCGGATGAACTCCAGTCGTACGACTGAACTGGCCGAACAACTCAGTCGGCCGAATGAATAATACGAATGAGTTCAGTCGGCCAACTTAACCAATCGCAGATTCAGTCACCCAATTGAACTCAGTCCCATGTTAGTTACCCGATTGTATTCAGTTGCATGTTAGGTCAAACGACTGAACCTAGTCGTGTGGTTCAATCGCATGATTGAACCAGACTGATTTCAACAGGTTAACTTGAACTGATTTTTGTTATGTGGTGATCTATGTTTATGAGTCTTGTATACAGATTGATGGCTGATAGATGGACCATCAACCCCAAGCACAATATTTGTGCTCATTTGGATGCTATAACTCGTAACGGTGTCGAGTTTGCTGGGATCATTGCATTCCTAAAGAGATCCCAGATTCACAGAGCTATATCCACACCATGCACTCCCTGTAGGTCTATACAACAGGCCTTTTGGAAGGGGCATCGGTTGATCGTTCACATGAGCCCTACAGCATCCGGAGTACCATTTTTGGGATGGATATAGAGGTGACAGCTGATGATATTTGTCGAGTACTGGATCTGGGTGACGATGCAGATCACCCGACCAGACTACACCCTCTGACAGTGAGAGGGTGCTTCCTCAGGATGAAGTACGTTGGGGACATAAATGTAGGTGTGTTGAACAAAAGCAACCTGTGTCCCCAGTTTAAGTACTTGGCGCATGTGATACTGAAGTGCATGGCGTCAAGGAGGGGTGGCTTGATGACCTCTTAGACCAGATCCAGAATGCCTACATGGCACTAGTACTCAACCACCCTTTCAGTTTCTCCAGTATGATATTTTCCCACCTCCTAGAGAACCTTAAGGCCAAGGGCAAGGAGGGCTTCTGCATGTATCCAAGGTTCTTATAGATGAGATTGATGAGAAGCTGCCTACCTTGCCCAAGGAGAGCCACGATGCTGTATCGCTTGAGAATATGGATGACATGACCTTGGGCCGCATGAAGGTCTACAGGGGGAAGCAACTCAAGCCCCCTGTGAAGAGACTCTTCGGGCATCTGGCCCAGGCTGATTACATGGCGCTGGCTAGGCAAAAGTGGTGCCATGAGGAGAGTGACTCAGATGTTGAGCAAATTGCTCTTCCATCTGATGACTCTGACGATGACGATGACACCGGTGGAGACTCTAGGCCCACTTCTACTAGGGGCCCCACTACCCATGTTACACCTCCACCACCCACTCATGGAGAAGCCACTACGTCGGTTTCTATCAGGATTTCTGCCCTCCTGATAAGGAGGAGGAGAGTGATGAGGAGCCTCTGATGAGGACTGTGGGCAGCAGGGTGGTTGCCAAAGAGAGAGGTTTGCGGGCGGGTGGTGGACGCCCAGGGGAGTCCGGGGATGCGGCTGCTGATTCAGATCCCTCATATGGCCCAGACCCGCCTAATAGCCAAGGGGGAGCCTCCGTGCCTAGAGGCACAAGGAAGAAGAGGATGGCTCACCCCTTTGGCAAGAAGGGGAAAAGACTGAAGTTTACCCTGACCTCATCTACCATCATAGCCACTACCTAAGCCACACCTTCCACCACTACCACCACCACTGCTACACACACCTACCACCACCACTACCACCTCACACATCACTACCACACCCACTCCACCACTTACCCATATTCCATCCACCACCACTACAGCTCATCCACCCCACCCACATCTATACCACCCCTAATATTCACCTCTGCCACCACTACCACCACTAGCCACCAAGCCGAACCATCATCCCACCTACATTTCACACAGGTTCATCTCTGCCTCCCATTGGGGTAGAGGAATAGTGTCAGCACTCAACCGTATGATGCTGAAGCTGTTAGCTGTTGATGAGGAGAAGACTGCCTAATTACATCAGCTTGTGGAGCTAAACGCTACCCAAGCACATCAGATCTCACAGCAAGCTGAGCAAATTGTCCAACTCCAGGGGCAAAACGTCCACTCATCAAAGAGGATAGAGAAGTTGGAGGCTTCTAACAAGACCATCATGCTCAAGCTCAAGGGATCAAAAGATGAGCTCTCAAGATAAGAGAAGGAGATGATGATGATGATGATGATGATGATGATGGTGGTGAATATGATAAGAATGATGATGATGAGACAAGTGATAAAGAAGAGACAAGGGAAAGGCAGAACAGTGATGATGATGAAGAAGGAGACGCAGCTACATCTACCTCAGCTCAAGGTCAAGAGAGATGTACAAAGAGAAATCAAGACCAAGGAGCCTCATCTTCTGCCCCTCCTAGTGATGCGCCGGCTATTCAAGGGAAAGTAATGTTTAGATATTTATGTACTTGAAAAATTTGTAATGGAATTTTGGATTAATATTATGAAACTAATGTTTATCTATATATTTGATGTTTACTGTTTTGATTATAGACTAATGGTTGATGTGTTACATGTTTTAAATCAAGCAAATCCAAATTTTCAAAGAGATGAATACAATGTTGCTCCCCTTCAACAGATCAAGACTCAACTCATAATGATTCTTGATCTGTAAGGGATAGTCAGGAGATCTGTAGGTTACACTCCTAAAGAAGGAGAAATAATTCATGATCTCACTGATGAGCAATTGGCCGAAATATTCCGACTGAATCCTGACGAGATCATGAAGGATGCTCCTATAGTAAACGTGGACAGCGACGATGAGCTTAACGATATGGATGAAATTGAAATTGAAGACGTCACTGCACAGCACTATCCAGAGTATGATGACTATGAAGGAAATGTAGTCCCCAATCTGGGTGACTCCCTTGTTAGTGATACTTTTGAAACTCTGGATAAGATAGGGCAAGAGTCGGAGAAGAAGGAAGACCAGGCCCAAGCCTCAGACGCCAATGTCAATATCAGAAAGGCTAAATGGGCAGCATGTTTTGCAGAAATTAGAGCCCAACGCAATGCTCCAAAGTCAAATGTCTACACCAAACTCTATAAAGTGAAGAAGCATCACAAGGTTTCAGGCAAAATTATAGCGTGGGCCTATTTTGAAGATCTTAACGTTTATGCTGTTAAAAGAGAGAAGGGGATCGAGTACTTCAGATTCCCACACGATCTGAAGACTCTTCCGGGTCTTGAGCTTAACGAGCTAGCAAAATTGAAGTTGCTATATGCTGACCCTCGTAAGATGTCAGGCTGGTTTGAAGCTGATTTAAAGAGAGAGTACCACACAGGTGGGTCAACTTCAAACCTCAACAACCAACAAAGTGTACCAACGAGGTATATCACTAATTTTCCGGCTGATGATGTTTACACCTTATACAAGTGGCCATTGTTCTATGACTCGCAGGATATTGTACAAGCTCTCCAATTCCAGAATGTGATACGGCTCTGCTTTGCTTTTGAAATACATGCAGGAGTCACAAGAGAGGAGAAGTACAAGAGATATGAAGAGCTAATGAAGAATGTTAGACATTAGACTAAACTAGGTCCAAGGGGGAGTTTGTAGATACATATGTACCTAGTTAATGAGCTTAATGTAAAATTCTTTCATGTCTTACATATATGTAAATGGATGTTGAATGAAATACAATGTGTGATTATGCTTATAATGTTTAATATTTCATTGGTTATTGTGTATTAACGCTTACTGAACTAACTATATAGGTTGTGGTTGTTGAATAGATCTAAGTCAAATAATGATTGTGAAACATATTCAAACTTAATCATATGAAGTTCCCATGCGAATTGCCCATGCTAATGGACCATACGCATGAACAAATTCATGCTAATGAACTAGTTGCACCATGAACCAGGAGACTGAATCAGTCGCATGATTGTAACATGAGATTGACTCAGTTGCACGACTGAAGACTCAATCGTGCGAATGGATCAACCGCATGACTGAACAATGCTAATGGTTTAGTCGCCCGAATGGAAAAACAAAACATTTGAAAACCTACGTACTAAATTACACCCAAGCCGTCCAGAGACTTCTAAGAACATGTTCCAAGTTCATAGATCGCACTAGATCGATTACCAATCGTTCTTAACGTTTAGATTCAATCTACAATTGTTTCTACGTGCGTTCTTACTGATTGGATCACCAATTAAATAGGATTCCGCACTATTTGACTTGGTATACATGTATATCAGTTAGTATTTCGTTCAATACACGATCCTAACAATAAGCATAACCTAAATATTCTAGAATTCATTATTGGTTGCGCCTCTCTGCTATGCGATGGCACTGACCTGAGGCTTGACATCTCTTTGAAAGCTTTTAGAATAGTCTCTTCTTGAAATATACCCGTAGACCGCTCAAAAATCTCCTGAGGAATGTTGATTACCATATAAGCGTGGGATCCACAAATTCTCGTTGAAATAATTAAACATTAACTCATCACCAATGTGTGTCAAAAATCTGTGTATAGATTTAAGAGGACAAGTATACTGACAATCATCGTGAGCTACAGTTCTTGAAAGTCAAAATTATTGTGTGCATCTTATAGCTCTAGTATGATTTCTTAAAATTGCTATTGACTCTCGGTCAAAACAAGAATCTAGCATCAAAATGGTTTATGAAAATGTCCCAAATGATTCTAACATACACGTATAATGATAAAATTGACTTGAAGTTGTGCTGTCCAAGAAGTAAAATCGATTAGATGTACTCTAATAGGTTTAATTCCATCTCAATTCAAAAATACAAAAATATGTCCTGTTCTGTTTTAAATTTCAAAGTGTTTTCAAATTTTTTTTCTAGTATTTGTTACGTAGATGTCAGACTCTACAACTAGTCGGAATCTATGAATCACTCACTCAAAAAGGGTCTCGTTTGAGGTGACCAAATGTTACAAATTAAAAGGATCACGTCTGAGGTGATCAAACAGTTTTTCAAATCAAAAAGGTCATGTCTGAGATGATCATCGGTCATAACATCTTATCAATAGTTGCACGTGTATGTTTAAAAGTGTACAAGGTGAAACTAATAAGTATGGACCAATCGCACGACTGGACCATAAGTATGGACCAGTCGCATGATTGGATCATAAGCATGGAGCAATCCATGCGATTGGATCACCAGAATGGACCAATCGCATGAATGGATGAGGCCATATGAGCCAGTCGCACGACTGAACCCCAGTCGCACGACTGAACCCCAGTCGCACGACTGAACCCCAGTCGCACGACTGAACCCCAGTCGCATGAATAAAGCATGCGAATGGGCCCAGTTGCACAACTGAATGTTAACTTAGTATAAATAGCAAGGAGTCAGTCGCATGTTCTCATCACCCCTCAATCGCCCTTAGTCGCTCGAAAGCACCAAGACTCTGCCCAAATTTTGTTTGATTGATTTAGCATCTTGATTGTGATTCTAACATTTACTTTTTGCGTCTACTAGAAATGTGAGACCAAAATCGACCTCAATGTCCCATTTAATAAAGCCCTAATGACCGAAATCATTCAAAACAAGAACTTAGACAAACTCTTCAAAATAAACCACCTAAATGGACATAATCGTTGATGTAAAGAACATTAGGTGTTATTTTGAGTGGTTGCGAGTCTAATGAGCCAAAACACAATGTTTAACATCTAGTTTTGACCATGATTATAATTTAAAGTGTCGAACAGAGAGTTCTACGAATAGACATGTTGATCAACTTCAATCGCACGATTAAGCTGGGCGTATGACTCAATCGCACGAATGAACCAAGCGTATGAGTTCAGTCGCACGATTGACTCAATCGCATGGCCTAACACACGACTAAGTTTAGTCGCAAGCTCAATCGCACGACTGAACTCAGTCGTATGGTTCAATCGCACGATTGAACCACACTGATCTCAAAACAGTTTAATTTCAACTATACTCTGTTATGCATAAATCTAATGTTTATGGGTCTTGTGTTATAGCAACATGGCTCATAGCTGGACTATCAACACCAAGCACAACATATGTGCTCACTTGGATGCGACCACTCGGAATGCTACCGAGTTTGCTAGGATTATTGCTTTTCTGAGGAGGTCGAGGATCTACAAAGCTATCTCTGCTCCTTGCACACCCTACCGGTCTCTACAGCAGGCCTTCTGGGAAGGTGCTTCAGTTGATAGATCTGTAGAGCCTTACTATATACAGAGCTCCATTTTTGGCCAAGAGATTGAAGTTACTGCAGCTGATCTAAGATAGGTACTGGATCTGGGTGATGATGATGCCCACCCGACCAAGTTACATCCTATGACAGTAAGGGGCTGTTTTCTACGGATGAAGTACACTGGGGACATCAACTCAAGTGTGCTTAACAAAAGAAACCTGTGTCCCCAGTTCAAGTACTTGGCCCATGTCATTCTGAAGTGCATAGCATCAAGGAGGGGAGGATTTGATGATTTATCTGACCAAATCCAGAATGCCTACATTGCACTGGTGCTGAACCATCATTTCAGCTTCTCCTACATGATATTATCTTACTTGATAGAGAACCTAGAGACTAAGGGTAAGGAGGGTTTTTGCATGTACCCTCGGTTCTTACAGCTTATTATTAATAAGAAGCTTCCGTCTTTGCCAAAGGAGAAAGAAGATATCGTGGTACTCGAGGTGATGGATGATACCACCTTGGATACAAGGGGAAGCATGTGAAGCCCCCTGTCAGGAGACTGTTCGGGCACTTGGCAAGTGCTGATTATGTGGCGCCTTCTCACAAGAAGTGGCGTCACGATAAGAGTGACTCAGATGTCAAGCCGATTGAGCTACCCACTGATGATAGAGACGACAATGACAATGACAATAACCATGGTGATGGTCAAGGCGGTGAGGCTCCTGGTAGATCCGAGCAGGCTCCAGGCCACCCTAATTTTCAGGTAGATGAAGATGATGAGTCAGATGAGGAGCCTCTCGTGAGGATAGTTGGCAATTGGGTTGTGGCCATCGAGAGGGGTAAAGAGGCGGTTGGTGGATGTCAGGCTGGGTCAAAGGGTGGTGCTACAGATTACACTGATCCTACTTACACCCCAGATCAGCCACTCGGCTTAGGGGGTGCTTCTGTCTCCAAGGGCTCAAGAAAGAAAAGGATGGCCCAACCCTACAGGAAGAAGAACAAGAGGCAAAGAATCACCCTAATCACTACTCCCACCACCACTACCATAGCTACCACCACAACCATACCTCCTATCTCCACCTCCATAGCTACCTCTACCACCACTACTCCACCCACTACTATTATCTCTCATCCTACCACCACTACCACAGTCACTCCACCACAGCCCACACATATTCCCCCTCCTATATTCACCACATCCACTATTACCACCACCTCTCATCAAGCAGGTCCATCCATACATTCTCCATTCACAACTAGACCCTCAGTACCCCATATTGGGTTAGAGGAACAACTAGCCAACCTCAACCGAATTGTGCTAAGGCTACTTGCCACAGATGAGCAAAGAGGTGCGCAGCTCAACCAGCTGATGGAGGTGAATGCAGCTCAAGCTCAGGAGATCAGGGAGCCCAGTGAGAAGAGTGACCAGTATGAGAGAGCTCTAAGCTGAGCCCACCATGCACTTACTAGTCAAAATAAGCTGGTGATGGCTTCGGTGAAGAGGATTGAGGAGCTGGAAAAGAAAAATAAGAAGATTATGCTAAAGCTGAAAAGGTCAAAGAGTGAGCCTTTAAAGATCAAGAACGGTGATGATGATGATGATGATGATGATGATGAGGATGAAGATGACTCTGAGGAGGAGGTTGGAGAGGGTGGACCGAGTGGAAAGGAGCTGGAAGATGATGATGATCAGCAAGGTGATGCTGTTGCATTAGCCTCTCCTCAAGCTCAAGAGAGGCGTACCAAACATAGCCAAGATCGAGGAGCCTCTTCTTTAGCTCCTCCAGCAGCGATATCAAAGGAGCAAGACAAAAGTAATTATTAGATGTGTATGTATTTAAAACTTTTGTACTTGAATTATATGTTACACGAATGTAATTAATGTTCAATTATGTTTATGTATGCTCAAATGTTTTATCTAATGAATTTTGTGTGATATGCTTAATGTCTAATCAAGCAGATAAAACTCCACAGCAGGATGAATATGATGTTGCTCCCCTTCAGCAAATCAAGTCTCAAATCACCATGATTCTTGATTTGCAAGGGATCATCAGAAGGTCAGTGATCTACACTCCAGAAGAAGGAGAAATTATACATGATCTGACCGACGAGCAGCTTGCTGAGATGTTCTGACTCAATCCCGACGAAATTGTTAAAGATGCTCCAGAATTGGATGTATTAAGTGATGACGAGCTGCAGGATGTGGATGAGATTGAGATTGAGGATGTTACAATAGAACATTATCCAGAGTACACTGGCCGCGAGGGAAATGTGATACCCAACTTGGGTGATACCTTCGGCAGTGCTACATTTGAGAAGCTAGATGAAATGGAGAAGGAAAAGGAAAAGGATGAAAACCAAGCCCAAGCCTTGAATGCAAATGTTGATATCAAGAAGGCTGAATGGACAGCTTGTTTTGCTGAAATAAAAGGCCAGCACATGACTCCAAAGCAAAATGCCTATACCAAACTTTACAAAGTCAAGAAACATCAGAAGGTGTTGGGCAAGATAATAGCATGGGCTTATTTTGAGGACTTAAATATTTAGCATGGGCTTATTTTGAGGGCAAGATATCCACATGATCTGAAGACTCTCCTGGTTTTGAGCTCAACCGACTGGCGTGCTTAGATCTGCTATATGCTAATCCAAGGAAGATGTTAGGTTGGTTTGAAGTTGCATTGAAGAAAGAATACCACACCAAGTGGATAAACTTCAAACCTCAACAACCGAAAAGGTACATCCATAGGTCTGAAGTGGATCCAATATCTGAGACGCCAAAAGTAGTGCTGAAGTGGAGTCCCCCGCACATAATGTCAAAGATTCCATTACGGGAAATGCCTCAAGACTTCACTCCACATTTCAAATGGTGGAATTATGATAGGAGGACGGGTGAAGCGGTCATAGTTCTGAACAGAGAGAGAAAAATGGAACTGTCAGGGTATTTGACCCAATGTGGCTTACCAACTTGTCGGTTGAAGATGCCTATACTCTATAGAAGTGGCCACTGTTCTATGACACACAAGATATTGTACAAGGCCTTCAATTCCAAAATGTGATACGACTCTATTTTGTGTTTGAAATACACACAGGAGTCATAAGAGAGGTGAAGTACAAGAAGTTTGAAGAGCATATGAAGGATGTCAGACAATCGAGTAAACTAGGTCCAAAGGGGAGTTTGTTGATACATATGTCCCAAGTTTATGTGCTTAATATAAAAGTCTTTCATGTCCTACACGTACGTAATGAATGGGTTAAATGAAATATAATATGTGGTTGATGTTTATAATGTTTAATATATCATAGTATTATTGTGTGTTAAAGTATAGTGAACTTACTATATAGGTTTGAGGTTGTTGTGCATAGTTATTTGTCAATAATGATTGAGAAAAGTGTTCAAACTTAGTCATATGAGTCTTCATGTGAATGGACCATGCTTATGGACCATACGCATGAATACATCATGCTAATGGACCAATCGCACAATTGAACCAAGAGACTGGATCAGTCACACGATTGAGACATAAGATTGACTCAATTACACGATTGAACCTTCAGTCGTGTGTATGGATCAATTGCATGATTCAATCGCATGACTGAACCATGCTAATGGTTCAGTCGTACGATTGGAAACCCATAACCTATAAATACCACTTAAATCATGGAAAAACATAACACTTGAGAAATACTTGATACTCATACGAACCCTAGCCATCTAGAACGTCCAAGGAAGCCTGTCCAACTTCATAGATCAATCTTGATCGATCTCTACTTGTTCATAACGTTTAGTTTCAATCTTATATCAATCGGGTGATTGTTCTCACTGATTAGATCGTCAATCAAATAGGATTCCACACTATTTGATTCGGTATAAACACAGAATCTGTTAGTATTTTGTATGTGCACAGTCCTAACAGCCAGACGTCTCTAATCTATAGATCGTAGATGGTGGTAAAATGAGAGACCGCATATGCAATGGGAGATCTATGAAGCCATCAGATACAATCTCTAAATCCCGCAGCTTTGGGATGTGAATCATCCAGAATATACATGATGTTATTCTTGTCTACAAACTTTAGATTCGTCATTTAATCTGAAAAGCAAATGAACACATTAGAAAGATATATTAAAATAAATAATAAAGAAAACGAATTTAAAATAATAAAAACAAAGAAAAAACAATTTAAATTCGCTAGGCGAAAGTATAGTTTTGCTAGCTGAAACAGTAGTTTCGGCAGGCGAAAATGTAATTTCAGCAACAAGCATGAGGTAGTTTCGCTATGTCAGAGCAATAGATTTGACGCCCCGAAACTATAAATTCGGCACAACGAAACTAAAACATGACCAGCAAAATTGTTAAGTTTGCTCACACAGCATGACTTCATAGTTTCACTGAAAAACCTTTGAACTTTCGTTTAGTTTCGTTGGACTATCGATACTTTCGCAGTAAGAACTGCGAAAGTACCAAAGAGTCACAACCTAATCGGTCCAAAATGAGTTGATTAAACCTAGATTAAACTAGTGTCCAAGGTTGGAAGCTCACATTAGGTGCTTAAACAATCATCAAACAATTAACAAACACTCAGAAATTCAGAATCGTCTGAAATAGTCACGGTATACTCTCAAAAACCTAAAATCTCGATTGAGCTAAAATAAAGTCTCAGTTTTGCAAGATGCGATATATAGATTATAGTTTCTCTGACATAGTTTCGCCTGTATAAGCTTTGGTATGAAATGACTTTGATTGAATGAAAGAGCCGGCGAATCTACAATTTCACTCTGTGAAACTATCAGCGAAAGTATAGTTTCATTAGAAACTTAAAAAGTTAAAAAAATTAAAAGTTTTATTTTCCTTTTAAAAAATAAAATTTTTAGAAAATAATTAAAATAAAAACAAAATCAAAGAAAAGTAGTAATAAAAAGTTGCCCCACAAGACCTCACCGAGCTTCACATGTTTTTTAAATAACAAAAGAAGAAAACATAAGTATAGGGAGGAACGAAAAGCTGAAGAGATCTTCTGGAGAGTCATAGTTCGACGAAATTGCTGATATACTTGTCCTTTTAAGTCCATGCCTTCTTCTTTTCAACAAGTAAACCCCAGCTACAGTTATCATATTTTAGTTCATTTAAGAACACTTGAATAACTCAGTCCCCACAGAATTTGGTCAAAGAAATGTATCCTGTCCTTATGATATGATGAACAAATGGCATGCTCTAGTTGATTATTCCTTTTAAAAACAACAAAGATTCTTTTTCAAAAGAAGCACATTCTTAAAAGACATCAAATGATGAGTGCTCCAGGTCTATACTCACGTATAACAGAGGAGTTGATCAATTGAGTCTTGCAGACGAGAGATTCAGTTCTATACTTACGTATAACAGAGAAGTTCATCAAATTGTGCCGATAAGAGCTCCAGTTCAATACAATCGTACAGCAAAGAAGATCATCACTGAAGGTCATTGTTCACACATAGCAGAGGAGATAAGCATGAGAAAGATATAGTAAGAAGCTTCTTACGAACAGAGATGAGCAAGCAAATATATTTTTGAGATAGGATGGTGAAGAGAAACAAGAATACTTTAGTTTTTTTAAAATAAATCATCGTAGAGATATCACATTCTCAACTCTTTTTGAACAACGACTTATAACTTTATGAAAGACAAAAATGTAAAGTGGATCGTCCGAGCCACCAAGTTTCTTATTCTGTTAGTTTAGCCACGAGATTGCTATCTACTTTGCTTTCTGGCTAAACCTATCAAGCATATCCCAACACAATACTATTGAATTCCTTCACATAATCCAGATAGCAAATTTTATTAAGGAGTTTAAAAGAATTCTGCAAAAGAAATCAAGACAAACATTGATTATTCTCCCCCGAAATTTCTACAAATCAACAAGATTAAAGAAATTTCAAAATAATTTTTTATGTGAAATGAGGAAGGATGGAGGAGCAAATAAAAAATATGAAAAAACAAGAAACAAAGCAACAAAGGAAATATAAACAATATTCACAAGACGTAACCTTTATTTTTAAAGAATATAAGTTTTAAAATGATATTAATCCTAGCATAGAGATCAATTCATAAAAATGAGGTTTATCAAATGTTTTAGTGAAAGATCTGCTTTTCGATTTTTAGTATCAATAAGAATAATATCAATAAAACCCTTCTCCTGAGTATCACGGATTGCATGAATCCGTGTCTCGATGTGCTTGGTTCGGGAATGATGAATAAGATTCTTTGCGATGCAATGCCTACTTCGTTGTCACAAAACAACGGTGTATGGAGAAAGTTGATGATGTAGTCAATCATCTGATGTTGTATCCAGAGCACTTGTGAGCAACAACTTGATGCAAAAATGTACTCTACCTCCCCAGTGGAAAGAGAGACAGTAGTTTGTTTCTGTCTCTGCCATGATACTAGACAGTTTTCTAGGTACTGACATCCCCGAGTAACTGATTTTTTGTTTAACCTGTAACCATTTGAATCACTGTTTGAAAAGCATGTAAGTCAAAATTCCCACCATAAGAATACCAAATACCTAAGCGAGAAGAGTCTTTAAGATAGCGAAAAATTCGTTTTACACCATTTTCATGAGACTCTTTTGGGGCAGATTGGTATCGAGCACAGTATCCTACAACAAATGTTACGTCAGGATGGCTTGCTACAAGATACATAAGGGAACCGATCATAGATATGTAAAGATGAGGATCAATAGGATTCTCATTCTCGTCTAGAGTGAGGCATGTTTGAGCAGTGAATGGAGTCAGTTCAGGAGAAGGATCATCCATCTTGAATTTCTTTAGGATTTCTTTAATATACTTCTCCTAATGAATGAGAATTCCCTCTGGCTTTTGTTTAACCTATAGCCCAAGGAAAAAGCAAATCTCCCCCATCAGCAGAAAGATCATCCATCTGATAGACTTTGAACTGCTTGTTGGCGGCATGAGCCAGAAATATTCTAATAGCTTCAAGACGGGCTACGAGAGTGAAGAATTCCGTGTAATCAATCCCCTCTTCTTGTGCAAATCCCTGAACCACCAATATTGACTTGTTTCTAACCACAATAACACGGTCATCGGGTTTGTTCTTAAACACCCATTTTGTGCCTATTTGGCATTTGTTCGGTAGAAGATCAACCAGGGTCCACACCTTGAGCTTCCTGAATTGTTGCAACTCTAATTGCTTTGACTCAACCCAGCAAGGATCCTAAAGAGCTGCATGAACATTCTTTGGTACGATTTTGTAAGGCCCCGTTCCCAGGACGCTTACAGTTGGTTAATCATCGCACATAAAACATAATTTACAATAACTTTGCTAAAATCATGTAACGAAAACACTTTAAACAAATATTTTATTTCCTTTAAATAACACTTTTGCAAAATAATACATCGTTCATTACAAAATATCTTTCATTCGTATTACAATGCGAAAATGTTATACAAAAGAATGCCATCCAAACATGCCAAGTAGCCGCCCCATGCCATCCTCAGCAACATTTATCAACTGGAAACACATAAAATTCAGCGTTGCTGAGTGAGTTCTAGTTTCACAAAAGCATAATATTACCTTTCATTCGCTAAAACATTTTCTTTACTATCGCACGTGATCACACATCATACTTACATCAACGTAATAATTATTATCTTCATCATCGTTCGTTTCGTACATTTCACACGTTTTGCACATTTTGTACTTATCGCACTTTTCGTACATTTATTATATTTCCACTTCTATCTAGGTCCTGTCGTATGCTTAACCCCCCTCTTAAGCACAGCCATATCATCTAAGGTTAAGCGACAAGGACCGCATATCACATATATTACACGTATCTCACATATGGAGTAGTCACATAGACTAACACCCCTGTGTGTAAACCCTTAAGGGTTAGCCAAGATCACACGTTGTAAACACACAGTTAGGCTAACAACTCTCAATGAGTTGTGAATCTCCTTTCATTTGCTTGCAAGACTTTTCATTCATTCATTCATTATGTTCCACTTTCGTTATCTTAAATCTTTCGCTTTGTTAATATAATACTTTACGTACATTATCATAATCACCCCACGTAAAGTCACGTCATAATCCATAGGAAGGAACATAAGAAAACATATCATACATATGCATAACATCATCACGCATCATCATACATAACGTATACCATCACACATCATCATAAGCATCATGAACAACAAGCTTAAGTCATCATAAAACATAATTGATCCTTCGTGGGACAGTAGGGTTTCGGGGGCGGCAGCCCCTGATAGCGGGGACCTAGGGCCAGCAGCTCCTAGTGGGGTACAAGGAGCAACGCCCCTGGCTGGGGTCACGCTGTCAGGTCAGCATGAAATTTTTTTATTTTAACACTTTTATATAGCATATTTTGTCATAGAAAAATTAATCTTTCTCTTAAAAGCTCTTAAACTCTTGGTCATTTAAATCTTATATTTAGTTTGCATTTCCAGCCCAAACAAGTTTAAAACCATTAAAATAGGGTATCTAGAACTCACCTAGACTCGATGAGTGGCTTCTAAATCAAGCTTTCAAAACAAGGGTCACACTACACAGCCTGCAGATAAGTTAACACTCAAAGGAGTTAATTTCTACCCAATTTTGTTGCTACTTTTGCTGCTAGATCAGCAGTTTTGCTGCTAGTTTCGTCAGCATTTTCGCTGGCGGTTTCGCTGGCGGTTTCGCTGGCGGTTTCGCTGGCGGTTTCGCTGGCGGTTTCGCTGGCGGTTTCGCTGGCGGTTTCGCTGGCGGTTTCGCTGGCGGTTTCGCTGGCGGTTTCGCTGGCGGTTTCGCTGGCATCTTCATTGCCAGTTTCGCTGCCAGTTTCGCCCAACTTTCATTGGATAACTATGTCTATGAAACTACCTGCGAAACTATAGTTTCGCAGGAAGCTTTCATAGTTTCGCTGGACGACTACGCAATTTCGCTGGATGAATCTTAATTTCGCAGAACGAGCTGAAAATTACAAACCATCCCATTTTGACCCAAAACTTCAATCTTTTACACCCAAACCCTTGGTTTATCACATAATAAGCTTTATCTAAACTTCTTACATGTTTTCTTACACAAAACATGAGTTTTGGGTGAATCTTTGCCACTTTCAAAAACCCCAAGGCCTAGAATCCGGTTTACATCAAAAGTAACAATTAAATGATGTTTCTTAATTCTTGGTGTTTTCTTGTTGTTTGGATGCCCACGAACATCGATCTTCAATCCCGTGATCAACCGATCCTTGAATCTTTAATTCTCTACACTTTCTCTCTCTACACTCTCTATCTAGAATTGGGGTGTTAAGTTGCAAATGAAATTTGCTCAAGCTGATCCGTTTATATATACCAGGTGTTCTCGGGACCTTAAACATACCAAACACATAACCCGCGAGGTCTACTCGATCCATACTCGATTACCCGCTTATTTTCTTTAAATAATCTCGGCTAAGCCCATTATTATTAATTGGCTCGTTTCGAGTTTATTCGGGGCATTACAAGTCCACCCCCTTATTTAGGTTTCGTCTTTGAAACATGTTAGTCGCTGAATAGTCAAGGGTAATGATGCCTCATCTCCTCCTCAACTTCCCAAATGGACTTTGATCCCTTCATGTGCTTCCACTGTACATGCACCAAGGGAACCACCTTATTCCTTAGCCTCTTCTCTTTGTGATCGATGATCGCCACTGGTTGCTCTATATAGTTGAACCGCTCATCCACTTCAATATCCTCCAATAGCATCACCATATCCTCCTCAGCTAAGCACTTTCTTAAGTGAGATACATGGAATGTCAGATGAATTCCACTTAGCTCACTAGGCAACTCCAACCTATAGGCCACCTCTCCTACTCGAGCAATAATTCAAAAAGGTCCTATGTATCTCGGGCTCAACTTACCCCGCATCCTAAACCGAATGACGCCTTTCCAAAGTGAGACTTTCAGCATAACTCTATCACCCACCCGGAACTCAATCGGTCTATGTCTCTTGTCAGCATACGACTTATGTCTATCTTTGGCTACCTTCATAAAAGCCTTGATCCTTTATAGCTTTTTAGTCATAGCCTTGACCACCTCGACGCTCCCGAACTCTTTATTGCCAATGTCACCCCACCAAGCAGGTGTTCTACATCTCCTACCATATAACATCTCATACGGAGGCATGCCAATGCTGGCATGGTAGCTATTGTTATATGAGAACTCGGCTAACGGTAAGTGGTCATCCTAACTTCCTCCAAAATCAATAACACGTGCCCGAAGCATATCTTCAAGTGTCTGAATGGTCCTTTCTGACTGACCATCTGTTTGGGGATGATAAGCGATGCTGATATGTAACCTCGTCCCCATAGCATCGTGAAATCTCTTCCAAAACTTGGATGTAAACCGCGTGTCACGATCCGACATGATAGACACCGGTACACCATGGCAACTTACAATCTCATTGATGAATAGATCTTCTAATCTTTCGGAAGAATACGTCTCGCGGATTGGTAGGAAGTGAGCAATCTTCTTCAAACGATCAACTATCACCCATATGTCATCATACCCTTTCACGATATGCAGCAAGTTTGTAATAAAGTCCATGGTGATATGCTCCCACTTCCACTCGGGTATGTCCAAAGGTTGGATCTTCCCGTATGGCTTCTGATGCTTCGCCTTCACTTGCAAGCAAGTAAGGCACTTACTCACGTACCCCACTACGTCACGCTTCATACCCAGCCACTAATAATCTTTCTTCATATCTTGATACATCTTTGTAGCACCAGGATGAATGGAGTATGAAGTCTTATGAGCTTCATCCATAATCTTCCCACGTAGATCCCCAAAACGAGGAATCCACATTCGTCCAAATTGGGTCCTAACACCAAGAGTGTTTTCACCCAGGTCGGCGACTAGGCCTTTCATCCTTTCGGAGTTAAGATGATCTTCCTTCAATGCCTCATCTTGAAACTCCTTAACCTGGTTCATCATATCAAAGGTCATAATCAATTGGTAAGCCTTTACTTGAATCGGTTGGGGTCTTCTTTTCGGCCAAGAGCATCTACCACCATGTTGGCCTTGCCCGAATGGTAAAATATCTCGCAATCATAATCCTTTATGAGCTCCAACCATCTCCTTCACCTTATATTTAAGTCTTTCTGCTCAAAGAAGTACTTCAAGCTCTTGTGGTCAATCAATATGGTGCACTTCGTCCCATACAAGTAGTGCCTGCAAATCTTTAACGCGAAGACAACAACTACTAGCTCCAAATCATGAGTAGGATAATTAACCTTATGAACTTTCAACTATCGGGATGCGTAGGCTATAACTTTTCCTTGCTGTATCAAGACACACCCCAACCCCGAGTAAGAAGCATCTGAATAAACCACCAAATCTTCGCTTCCATCGGGTAACGATAAGACAGGAGCTTGATTCAACCTTCACTTTAACTCTTCGAAGGCCTTTTTCTGATCTTGACCCCATATAAACTTCATATCTTTCCGGGTCAGCTTGGTTAGTGGAGAAGTGATCTTAGAGAAGTCTTGAATGAACCTTCTATAATAGCCCGCCAGACCCAAGAAACTACGAATCTCAGACGGCGTCTTTGGTGACTTCCATTGCATCACCATCTCCACCTTTGCCAGGTCCACCATAATCCCCTCGGGATTCACTACATGACCCAAGAACTAAACCTCGCACAACCAGAATACACACTTAGAGAATTTAGCATACAACTTCTCCCTTCTCAACGTCTCCAAAACCTCCCGAATGTGATCGACATGCTTCTCCTCGCTCTTTGAATAAATTAGGATATCATCAATAAACACTATCACTGATTTATATAACATCGGTCGACACACTTGTTTCATCAAGTCCATAAAAGTAGCTGGCGTGTTAGTTAAACCAAATGAAATAACAAGAAACTCGTAGTGTCCATAACGCGTGCGAAAAGTTGTTTTAGGAATATCCTGCTCCTTCACCTTCAACTGATGGTAACCAGATCGAAGGTCTGTCGTAGAGAACCAACTGGCACCTTGAAGCTAATCAAATAGATCATCAATTCTCGGTAAGGGGTACCGATTCTTCACCATCAACTTGTTTAGCTCCTGGTAGTCAATACACATCCTCATGCTACCGTTCTTCTTCTTCACGAATAAGACCGGAGCACCCCAAGGAAAGATACTAGGCTAAATGAACCCCTTATCAAGCAACTCCTATAGTTGCTCCATCAGTTCCTTCATCTCGGTTGGAGCCAACCGATACGGTTCCTTAGCAACAGGTTGGACACATGGTATCAAGTCAATCTGAAATTCATTCTCATGGTTCGGTGGCACACCTGGTAAATCTTCTAGAAACACATCTTGAAAGTCACACACAACTGCTACATCAGACAGTTGTGGTGTTCGCATATCCACATCCTTCACGTAGGCCAAGTAGGCACTACACCCATTCCTTATGCACTTTCCCACCACCGCCATCGAAATCACCTTCGGGATAGTCGTAACTTGATCACCGTAAATTATCACCGAACTCCCGTCAGGCACTGTCAATCTGACCATCTTTTTACGACATACAATATTAGCCTCGTAGTCTTCCAACCAATTCAATCCTAGGACCACATCGAAACCGTCAAAGGTCATCACAAACGGTCTAACAGGAAACTTATGACCTTCTAGTTCAGTGTCACAACCTTCTATCATCTCAAAAATCCTGGTAGACATACCTATGGCAGTTTCTACATCGAATGGCACATCAATACTTCTACTCCTAATGGGCAACTTAGCATAAAAGGCAACAGATATGAAACTCCTACTAGCACCGGAATTAAATAACACAGATGCAAGAGTTTGGTTTACTAGAAACGTACCTGACACCACATCGGGGTCCGCCTAGCCTCCTCACGAGTCATCGTAAAAGCTCGGGTGCTTGCCTTCTGCCCTTCAGTTCCGGTCTTCTTCCCTAGCCTGGAACTCTCCGCCCTCGGCTTCTTGCAATCCCTGCTCAGATGGTCGTTCTCTCCACAGTTATAGCACCTTATAACTCCACAATCTCTAGCCATATGACCAGGCTTCTCACATTTGAAGCAAATGTTCGATCCCCATTTGTATTCCCCCAAATGCTCCTTCCCAAATTTACCACATTTCTTCGACCCTGCAACAAATGTGACCACATGCTAGTCACCCACCTTCGCCACCTTGTTGTTTAGAGTGGCTTCGCCATGTCCAAACCGTTTCCCATTCCAGTTTTGGTCACCGCCACCCTTCTTGTTCACCTTAGCCACCACCACCTCTCCCTCATCATACAACTTCCTGCCAAATCAACCGCCGACCTAAACGTACTCGGTCGGCAGCAATTAGGTGCATACGAATGCCTACCAGCAAGCCTTGAATATACCTCTTGATCTTTCATGACAGAGGTGTCACCTGATCTGGCACCAACCATACCATCTCATATAAAACTTGGTGGTGTATTCCTAATGTGTCATTGTTCCCGCCTCCAACTGCAGGAACTCCCTTTCCACCTTATCCATCTCTCTATGAGGACAGAACTCCTCAATTACCAACTTCTTCAACTCAGACAACCTCATTCTCCTAATTGCCCAACTACCCTCGGCTTGGACAGTATTTTCCCACCCACACAGAGCTGAGTCCACAAATGAGTGGGTAGCAAACTTCACCTTCTGGTCCTCTCGGCACTCGCTGATATCCAGTACAACCTCCATACCCGCACCCACCGGTGAGCAGCAGCAACAGTGTCATTGCCATCAATAGTAGGGGCTTGTATCTTTGAAATGTCCCATAGTTACAGCCTCGTGCCATCTCCGGCGCAGGCTCTTCCTCCTCCTCCTCATCCTCGGAGAAAACCGTATCAGTCTCCAGTTACTCCCGTCCTCCCGAGGACCTGTTCCTCTCTCTTCTTTCTCCTTCCCGTAGCCTTTATCACTTTGGTCACCACAGACGGTAAGATCGTCTACATGACCTGATGCACCTCCTCCATAATAGGCTCCTTCACCAAGGCTCTCAAGTTAGCACTCTCGTTCTCAGCCTCCGGGTGAGGGGTCTCGGTTCTTCATGAACCACCTTTTCGGCTCTAGGCCTTCCTCTCGTGACCCATGGTCCAACACCACGTCCATCATGACCTCCACCACGTGAAGTCTTAGAAGATGTACCACCAGCCATCCTCTAACACGCTATAAGATTCAGACACCAACACGGTCATTCAAACACCAACACGCTATAGTATGTCCCTAATTATAGTGACTAGTTGTGATTAGCCACTTACTTTACTCTTCGTACCCCAAACACTTCCTATCCTGACTACATTAGTATCTAAATCTACTAACAACACATAAACCACATAACATGCGCATATAATGCCAGTTATAATTAAAGAAAATACCTGATGGCATGCAGCTACTCAGATTGGCATCCCTTCCCTTTCTGTCCTATTTTCAGTTTAAATTTAGGTTTCTTTTGAAATTTTTACCCGTTTCACATAAACTTTGGCTCTGATGCCAACTTGTAAGGCCCCGTTCCCAGGATGTTCACAGTTGGGCAATCATTGCATATAAAACATATATTTACATTAACTTTGCTAAAATCATGTAGCGAAAACACTTTAAACAAACATTTCATTTCCTTTAAATAAACACTTTTGCAAAATAATACATCGTTCATTAGAAAATATAGTTCGTTCGTATTACAATGCAAAAACGTTATACAAATGAATGCCATCCAAAACAAGCCAAGTAGCTGCCCCATGCCATCCTCAGCAACATTTACCTGCCAACTGGAAACACATAAAAGTCAGCGTTGCTAAGTAAGTTCTAGTTTTACAAAAACATAATATTACCTTGCATTCGTTAAAACATTTTCTTTACTATCGCAAGTGATCACACATCATACGTACATCAAGGTAATAATTATTATCTTCATCATCGTTCGTTTCGTACATTTCGCACGTTTCGCACATTCGTACTTATCACACTATTCATACATTTATCATCTTTCCACTTCTATCTAGGTCTTGTCGTATGCTTAACCCCCCTCTTGAGCACAAAGCCATATAATCTAGGGTTAAGTGACAAGGACCCCACATCACATATATCGCACGTATAGCATGTATGGAGTAGTCACATAGACTAACTCCCCTGTGTGTGAACCCTTAAGGGTTAGCCAAGATCGTATACTATAAACACACAGTTGAGCTAACAACTCTTATGAGTTGTGAACCTCCTTTCATTTGCTTGCAAGAATTTTCATTCGTTCATTCATTATGTTCCACTTTCATTATCTCAAATCTTTCGCTTCGTTAAGATATTACTTTATGTACATTATCATATTCACACAACGTAAAGTCACGTCATAATACGTAGTAAGGAACATAAGAAAACATATCATACATATGCATAAAGTCGTCACGTATCATTATACATAACATATACCATGACACATCATCATGAACAACACACATAAGTCATCATAAAACATATCTGATCCTTTGCGGGACAACGGGGGTTCAGGGGCAGCAGCCCCTGACAGTGGGGTCCTAGGGGTAGCAGCTCCTAGTGGGGTAGAAGGGGCAACGCCCCTGGCTGGGGTCACGCTACCAAGTCAGTGTGAAAATTTTTTATTTTAACACTTTTATATAGCACATTTTGTCATAGAAAAATTGATCTTCCTTTTAAAGCCTCTTAAAATCTTGGTCATTTAAATCGTATATTTAGTATGTATTTCTAGCCCCAAACGAGTTTAAACCTTTAAAATAGGGGATCTAGAACTCACCTCGACTCGACGAGTAGCTTCTCAATCAAGCTTTCAAAACCAGGGTCGCACTACATAGCCTGCAGATAAGTTAACACTCAAAAGTGTTAATTTCTATCTAATTTCGCTGCTACTTCACTGCCAGATCAACAGTTTCGCTGGCAGTTTCGCTGGCAGTTTCGCTGGCAGTTTCGCTGGCAGTTTCGCTGGCAGTTTCGCTGGCAGTTTCGCTGGCAGTTTCGCTGGCAGTTTCGCTGGCAGTTTCGCTGGCAGTTTCGCTGGCAGTTTCGCTGGCAGTTTCGCTGGCAGTTTCGCTGGCAGTTTCGCTGGCAGTTTCGCTGGCAGTTTCGCTGGCAGTTTCGCTGGCAGTTTCGCTGGCAGTTTCGCTGGCAGTTTCGCTGGCAGTTTCGCTGGCAGTTTCGCTGGCAGTTTCGCTGGCAGTTTCGCTGGCAGTTTCGCTGGCAGTTTCGCTGGCAGTTTCGCTGGCAGTTTCGCTGGCAGTTTCGCTGGCAGTTTCGCTGGCAGTTTCGCTGGTATCTTCACCGCTAGTTTTGCCTAACTTTCGTTGGATAACCATGTTTGCGAAACTACCTGCGAAACTATAGTTTCACAGGAAGCTTTCATAGTTGCGCTGAACGACTATGCAATTTCACTGGATGAACCTTAATTTCGCAGAACAGGCTGAAAATTACAAACCAACCCATTTTAACCCAAAACTTTAATCGTTTACACCCAAAATCTTGGTTTATCACCCAATAAGCTTTATCTAAGCTTCTGACATGTTTTCTTACACAAAAACGTGAGTTTTGAGCAAATCTTTGCCACTTTCAAAAACCCCAAGCCCTAGAATCCGGGTTTACATCAAAAGGAACGATTAAATGATGTTTCTTACCTGGATTCTTGGTGTTTTCTTGTTGTTTGGATGCCCACAAACACCGATCTTCAATCCCGTGATCAACTGAGCCTGGGATCTTCAATTCTATCAACTTTCTCTCTCTACATTCTCTCTCTAGAATTAGGGTGTTTAGTTGCAAATAAGAGTTGCTCAAGCTGATCCGTTTATATATACTGGATGTTCTCGGGACCTTAAACTTTCCAAACACATAACCCACGAGGTCTACTCGGTCCATACTCCATACGAACGAAATGAATAGTTTTGGCAATGTTTATACTTTGCAGCCATAATGAGACACATGTTTTGAGCCTTGCATAGTTGTCGAATCAATTTGTTTGTACCGACTATTTACTGTTACGTGTTAACACTCGCGCAACACACGTGTTTAACACTCGCGCAAGGCGCGTGTTAGGCATGAGCATTGAAGAATTACATTAAATCAATTATCCATCAAATTCACGTGCAAGGCATGAGCATCCAGCCAGACTTGGTTTGTTGTCATGATAAAGTACGTTGTATCTTATCATATGAGTTAGAAAACAATTTTGTATAAATTAGAATTATTGTGTAACTCATTTAAAAACCATACATCATTTTAAGACAATTTTACCAAATCTCAAAGAAAAAGAAACTGCACGAAAATCACAGTTACCATCACTATTACGTTCTCTAGGAATTTGTTTGGAATATGTGTTAGTAAGAGGTGCTAATCGGGGATTATTGGTAGTGCATCGCCGGAGACGGATGGATTGCGGTGGAGGTTAGTGGTGGCGTAAGTGTTAGATTCTTGAAGTGATGGAAGATGCCTCATGCTTCCACCGTTACTTTGTGATCTAAACCATTACGATTTATTAATATATTGTAGAAACAAATGTAACTAATTCTTCAAGATAAATTTAAGGGTTATTGAATCACCAACTTTTCGCCAGTTTACAGGTTGTTTGTAAGTGATGTGATTAAAAGAACTAAACGACCGGATGTGGAGATGATAAACGATGGTTTATTATTATTTTCTAATATATTTTTTCTTTTACAGATTTCGTGTGTGTGTGTATATATATATTATTGTTCAAAGTTCTATATGTATATATCATGTAACGTTTTATATATAGTTTATATATTATATATTTTACTTTAAATGTTTATTTATATAGTTTATTGTCGACTTTTGTATGTATAGATATTATATTATACAATTGAAAATTTTATATGTATATATTATGTGGATTTATTTTATTTATGTAGTTTATATTATATATTTAATTATAAAATTTAAGAAAAATGTTATATGTAACTTTGAATTTTTATTTATAAAGTTTATATTATATTTTATAATATAATTTAAATAATTTATATATGTATATAACTATATAACATCATATATTTCATTTATATTATTATAAATGAAATAGATAAATAAATCAAAAAATGAATAACTTTTTAACTTTATAATATGAATACTTAAAAAATACAAATGAGACTAATCTATTTATATTGAAACGAGTAACAGTTTAGTTTTGAAGTATATATCGATGATATCTTTGAATTCTCCCATACATTCTTTCCCAATCGAGCACATTATTACTTTTGTGAAAATTCCACAATGATGATATAAGAGGCATTGGGTATTCACCCTTAAGCACATAGAGACGTAGTGACATCCATACACAAATGCAATAGTAATGAAATATGGTATATGAATTTGTGCGAACCTATTAAAGCGGAAAATAAGTCATATTTTTAGTGAGAGATAATGAGTAAAAAATGACATTAAATCAGTTGTCTATTAAATTTTATGTGTAAAGCATGAGCATCCAGTGTTAATTAGGAGCCAGACCGGGTTGTTGTCATGATAAAGTACGTTCTATTTTATCATATGAGTTAGAAAGAATAATTTTGTATAAATTAGAATTATTATGTAACTTGTTTAAAAGCTCATACATCATCTTCAGACAATTTTTTTATCGAATCCCAAGGAAAAAGAAACCCCACGAAACCCATAATTACCATCACTATTTCTAAGATTTTTTTTAGAATTTGTGTTAGTAAGAGGTGGTGCTAAAGAGAAGATCTAGTTCTGTTATCTTGGAGGACTCAACCCCATAAAATCATAGTTGAGAAAATCATATGTAGTCGTGTAGCTACAACATAAGTCCTGTTTTTTTTTTTTTGAGATTGAGTGTTAGCATTCCACAAGTATTTTATTTGCATTATAGCTCGTTAAGATTAATGTGCTAGGATCCCTTATACCTTTTATCCTTTTTAACCATTTTCTTTTTACCATGGGTTTTTGTTGTCTAGTAAGCTTTTTTAAACCCGTCAAGTTCTCATCACTTTGAATATCTTCTTCAACTTAGTTCAACGATACGGATAAAAAATCAAGCCTCCTCCAATATATTGAATGCATGAGATATCATAAGCATATGATAAAACGCAACTAGTAGAAATATGATAGCCAGAACTTTGTGATTGGCTTTGAATCTCATTGACTCCCTTCAACTCTCCATGTAATATATCTAGAGCTTCAAAAGAAACATTAATTAATAATAGAACAAATAGCTTATTGTTATGTAGATGTTTTATTTTCATCCGACTTTTCTCAAAACTTGTTTTTATTTGTGTTTCCTGTAAACGGATTATATTATTTATAATTCCTATAAATTTATCTACATTTGACTTGTCCGAATTCAAATGTTTCTTTAACAAAACATCTGGGCTCTCTATCTTGTTTGTTGTTTGTTCTTTAGAATTTAGATGTTGATCAATCCCATGTAGACACAACATCTCTTTATAATTTTGCAGTCAATTTACATCCATGTAATTAATACATTTGAAAAGTTAAATCAAAGAAGTTTATTTTTAATTTATAAATAAAGCAATAATTTTGAATAGATAGGAAAATACTTTAATGCTTATTCATCAAGTTTGACTGCAATGAGTTTGATTTTCAAGTAAGCTTCAATTATTCGAGATTGAAGTAGAAATCATCAGAAATACAAAATTTATGTCACCGAGACTTGAAAGATAGCCTACAATACTTTCTAACATTCTCTTATATGTAATATCTACAAACTAATTCGGTTGTTTCCGGGAAAGTAACTTGGCATGCATCTATTAGAATCAACTCTCTATCAACTTGTTTGCATCAAAGAAACACAATTATCTTTAGTCGAAAACTTCTTTTAATCAGATTTAGGGCTATGCAAATTTTAAATCAATAGTAGTTCCTTCTATGGTAGATCAGGTGGACTCACCTAATGTTGGGAAGAACACAATCCTTTAAAAAATCATGTCATGTTATCTTGTAATTATATTATTATAGATAAAACTATAAATTTGGTAATATATATGCCCCCAGTATATATAGATCTGACAAAAGAGTTATTTGGAATGAAATTATAACGCATAAAAATGCTATGATCGGAATTTGGGTGGTAATGAGTGATTTAATGTCATTCGTAGTCAAAATAATATATCAACTGTCTCTAGCTATAATGTCATTATGGGAGATTTTAATGAATTCACTTTAACGAGGGGGAGTATGCATGGATTAAGGATGACAAATTCATATATGCCTATATCGATTCCTTATTTTCATATATTTTTTGATCTTATAGTCTATAGCGAGTGTGTCTAAGTGTGTCTGTTCTTCGCAAGTAGTGGTCTGTTCACACCTTAATTACCCAAAGATGTGTAAAGAAAAAAAAGAAGTAGAAAGTAAGAAGCTATACCTCTTGAGAACTCTATTTTGACCACATTAACCTTGGTGATCTGGAGACGAGAAAAAATGCTAAAAAGAAAATATATGATATTGAACATGCGAAGAGATTAGATCTAAAAACAAAAAGGCTAGGCTCAAATGGATATTAGATGGGGATTAAAATTCACATTTCTTCCACTTGATAATCAATAGAAACAACATGGGAAATTACATGAGCAAGTACCTAAACCATTTCATAATTTCATTTTCTCCATGGGTGGATAGGATGTCTTTCGAAGTCTTTTACTTTTTAGAAGAAATCAAGGAAGTCGTCTTTTAACTTGGGTGGAGATAAGGCACCAAGACCGAATGGTTTAACATTCAAATTCATCATAACATACTAGGAAGATATCAAAGGGGGTTTCATCAATTTCATCAAAGGTTTTAATGAAAAGGCTACCACTGCTAAGAGTTGAAAATCATCATTATCGATCTTAATCCCAAATAAGATTCATATACATCCTAAAACTATGGATGATTAGTATGACTACGACTATACTGAATATTATTGGTAAACTACTAGCCACTCGAATTAAAAAATTCGACGACCTCGTCATAGGTCCTAAGCAGTTCGCAACCATTAAAGGGGCCGGAAAATATTTGATAGACACATGTTATTAAATGAGATTAAAAGTTTGGCAAAAAGACCATCAAATAGATCAATGATTTTTACAGTTTGCAAATATTTTTGATTCTATCCTAAATCATTTGGAGGCAAATGTGCTTTGGAAAAATATCGAGGAAATGGAACGAGTAATATCAATTAAGATCCATGGTGTTGAAAAAGGAATCACAAAATTATAAAGTAATGATAGGATCGGTGTTTATTATCATTTCCCTTCTTGAAATATGTGCATCACAACCTGTCGGAGAGAAGGACCGCTTTAACATTTCTAAAGGACTAAAATAAATAAAATTTTGAGACCTCATCTGTATGTTATTTTTAAAAACTTTTGGTTCAAACCGGGGACATAAACAAATTTGCTTGTAGTATGACAGAAAACAACTTAGGGCAGAAAACAATTTAATTAACTTAAATAAATTTGCTAAACAAATTTTGAGGTCCTCACCTATATGTTATTCCTAAAGACTTTTGGTTCAAACCGGTAACATAAACAAATTTGTTTATAGTATGACAGAAAACAACTTAGGGTAGACTAAAAACAAAACTGATAACAAAAGATTTACATAAGCAAAAGAACAATGATAGATTAAAGTTATTAAGCATGAATCAAGATCAGAAAATGATAATTAGTAGATCAGATAATTAATTATAAGTATATCAGATGATTAATTGAAAAAAAGAATTTACAATTGATGATCTTAAAAAACCGTCACCGTTGAACACTCAATAAACTTTTGGTGAACAAGTTTCGTAAGTCAACCTCAATAAACCAAGTTTTGTAAGTTGACCTTGATAAACCTTCAATAATTTTGTTATCGTTCGATAATTTTGTTATTCTTCTCATTTATCTCTAAAAACATATGTTTTTATTTTGAAATTTAAAGGCCCTTATATGATGAGTCTAAAACGATTGTTTTAGGTATTTATACTATATAGACACCCTTGGTCCGAGAGAATTAATTACAATCAATAATTTATTGTATTTCTTTGTATTCCCAATTATATTCCCTTCATATACTAGTCAATTGTAGACATACAAATGAAACCGGAGTCAACCTCACCCGGAGAAGCAAAACATATGGAAGGAGTGGCACGTGGCTTAATCGAAATATTATGGATCGGAAGCTTCTCAAAATTATGTGCGACAATGAAACTGCAATTTAGATATCTAAGAATCAATACAACACGATTGAACAAAACATATGGAAGTAGAGATAGACACTTAATAAAGAAAAGCTGGAAGCAAGGACAGTAGAACTTCCATGTGTTCGGTTCGAAGACCAATTAGCAAATATTCTAACATACACTGTTAACGGAAGAACCTTTCGTAATTATTTGGACATTTGTGTATTGGAGACTCCACTAATCACTTGAGAGGGTGTTAGAAAAGAAAAACAAAAATTATGGAGGAATGATAAGGATAAGTGTTTATCATCATTTCCCTTCTTGAAATATGATGCATTATAGCTTGTCCGAGAGGATCAATCACCATCAATATAATTTATGGTATTTCTTTGTATTTCCAATTGTATTCCCTTTATATACTAGTCAATTATAAACATAAAAAAATACAAACTAACATAATAAAACTCTCTCGTTACCGAGCAATAAACGGCTCTCCAACGAATGAGTTCCTTATTACAAGAAGTGCAGGACAAGGCAATCCCTATCATCACATTCTTATTTGCAATTGTGTTCCCATATCATCATTCTTATTTGCAATTGTGTTGGAACGCCTTTTGGGTGATGATTCACTCAAACAATATTAAGGGGTTGTTTAAGGGATATAACTACCAAACAAAGGCCTGATTATACCCATATGATGTATGTTGATGATTAGTGTTTCATGGGGTAATGGTGCGGGCAAAATGAAGACACGCAGTGAATTGAATAGCAAAAGCCATGGACTTCAATATAGAAACACTAAATATTAACATCACGAGATGTCGATTGGTGTAAATATGAGTCTAGCTAAACTTGTAGCCTAATTATTGTGAAATTTAGATAGAAGCTACATATGTGAAATGCGAAAAATCTTTTCGTGGAAGGTTAAATTTGATCAAGGTTGTACTCGAAAGATTTTACCACTATACTATTTCTCTATGTTCAAAGCGTCAAAGCAAAAGTGACCAATGGACAAAAAGGGATTCATTAGAAATTCATATGGGGTGGAAACGAAAAAAAAATCATTGGTCACTTGGTCTAACATTATAACTTCCAAGAAAAATGGGGCCTTGGTATGGGATTTTATGATATTTGGTGGACAGCTCTAAGAGAAAAATCGGTTTAGAGTAGCTTTCAGTGTAATCGACGACTTGGGTAAAAAGGCAATGCTGGATAACTGGTCGTGCGTAGCCAAACTTGGTAGAGATGTGAGGGGGTCTAGTATATTCAAATAACTACGTGTGAGAAGTTAGAGCTAATCATAGAATCATAAGAATACTTCGGAAGAAAATATTGTTGGCTTCGGAAGAAGCAGGTTTTGGCTTCGGAAGAAGCAGGTTTTGGCTTCGGAAGAAGCAAGTATATTCTTCGGAAGAAGAGTGGTTGCTTCGGAAGTATTTCCATACGTCGGAAGTTAAGTTACCCTTCGGAGATATGTTTCCTTAACATAAAGGGGGTAAATTGTAAATAGGTTGTTATGTTTGTTAAGCTTGATTCGTGTATATTAGGATCATTTGTTGTTTTAGAATAGTATTTCATTCAATTCATTTTAGATCGGTTTTTTCAGTTCTCAATTGTTCTCAGTATTCAATAACAATTGAATCATTTCGATAGTGAATCATTGTCAATTTAGTTCTTTCTTAAATCGGTTTTACAGCAATTGGTATCAGAGCCAAGTTCGGCTCAATTGATGAAAGAAGAAGATCACGGCTGTGATCAGAAGGGAAATTGGAGAATCAAAGATGGTGTCCCGAAGTTCAATCTTGAAAAGTTCGATGGGAAAGAATGATTTCGGTTTATGGCATTCAAGATGTGAGCGCTGCTTGTACACCAGGGATTGGTGGAGCGCTTGCAGGGCAGCAAAGTTGCCGGCGGATTTGATAGAGAAAGAGAAGCGTGAGATCATGGAAAGGCACACAGTGCAATAATTTTGTCCTGGGAATCGGGTGCTTCGAGAAGTGTCGAAGGAAGACTCGCTGCCGGAATCTGGACGAAACTCGAAAGCTTGTACATGACGAAGTCGTTGGCAAATCGACTATACCTAAAGAAACGTTTGTATACGTTCCACATGCAGCAAACAAGACTTTGGAGGATCACACAGATGAGTTCAACAACTTATCTTGGATCTTGAAAACATTGACACGAAATTGGGAGATAAGACCAAGCTATCATCTTCTTGACTTTGTTGCCAAAGTCATATGAACACTTTGTTGACACATTGATGTATGGTCGAGAGACGTTATCAATGGATGAGGTTCTTGCAGCCTGAATTCCAAAGAATTGAAGAAAAGGAGTGATGTGCAGAAGATTCAAGTGATGGCCTGGTTGTGCATGGGAGATTAGAACAAAGGTCGTCTAAAGGAAAGAGCCAAGTTAGATCAAGATCAAGAACCAAACGAAGGTGCTATGTGTGCAATTCGGAAAATCACCTCAAGAAAGACTGTCCGGAGAGAAGGAAGAAGGGATTTGAGTCAAGTTTAGGAAATGGGCAAAATAGCCATGTATCAGAAGGATCGTTGGATGGCTATGACAGCTCTGATGTTCTGAATGTGTCTTGTGATGAAGACATGAGTGAATGGATACTTGACTCAGGGTGTTCTTTTCATATGACTCCTGTCAAAGAGTTTTTTAAAGAGTTGAGGAATGGAAGATCTGGTGAAGTAAAGCTTGGGGATGATCGGCCTTGTAGAATTCTAAGGTCAGGTACTATCACTTTTAAGTTACATAATGGCACTGAGGTTGATATTAGTGATATCAGGTATTCCTATTTGAAAAGGAGTTTGTTATCACTATGGACTTTTGAGAAGTCAGGCTATTATGTTGGGTTAAAGGATGGTAAGGCTAGAATTGTTAAGGGTTCCTTGGTATTGTTAACTGGTACTAGGAGAAGTAATAATACATACAGATTAGAGGGATATGAAGTGTATGGAAGTGCATGTGTGGCACTTACTAAGAATGATAACTCTTTGGTGTGGCATAAGAGATTTGGTCATCTTAGTGAATAGGGTCTCATTGAATTACAGAAACAAGGCATCATTAGTGAGTTCAAGGTGAATGATGTAGGGTTCTGTGAGACATGTGTTTTGGGTAAAAGTAAGAGGGTTCAATTCAAGACTAGTAAATACATCTCTACTAATGTGTTAGACTATGTTCATTCTGACTTGTGGGGCTTGCCAGAACTAGTACTATAGGTGGAGCTAGTTATTTCTTGTCTATCATAGATGATTACTCATGAAGAGTTTGAATGTATGTTCTTAAGCATAAGAATGAAGCTTTTAAGAAGTTTGTAGAGTGGAAAACTCTAGTAGAAACTCAATATGAGAGGAAGGTCAAGAAATTGAGGACTGATAATGGGCTGGAATTCTGTAATAGTGAGTTCAATGAGTTTTGTAGAACTCAGGGGATAGCCAGACATCTTACTGTACCCGATACTCCTCAACAAATGGGTTGGCTGAGAGGATGACAGAACCTTGTTGGAAAGGCTAAGATGCATGAGGATTAATGCTGGGTTTCCAAAAGGTTTTTGGGGTGAATTGGTTACATCTGTAGCTTATCGGATTAACAGATCTCCTTCTAGAGCTTTGGGTATGAAGACTCCTATGAAGATATGGACAGGTGTTAAACCTAATTGTAGCCATTTGAGGGTGATTGGGTCAGTGGTCTACTTTCATGTTAGTCAGGATAAACTTGATGCAAGGGCTTAAAAGGGTGTTCTTTTGGGGTACCTTAAGGGTGTCAAGGGGTATCGAATATGGAGGTTGGAAAGAGAAGGACCTCGGGTAATAGTAAGCAGGGATGTAGAGTTCCAAGAAGGCATGGTGTATAAGGATGTGGTAGGTGTTAACATCCGGTCTCAGTCTCCAGAGAAAGTTGAGATTGAGGTGGAGTATGAGGATGATTCAGACAAGACTGCTAGGTCAAGCAGTGGGATTGAATGTGAAGTGAATCCTGAGCCCCATACTACTCATAGTATTGCCAAAGATAGACCTAGAAGAAAGGTTGTAGCTCCTCTCAGATACAGGCAGGGTCATGATGTGTCAGTTGTTGCCTTCATAGCTGCTGAGGAGGAGAGTATCTATGACCTTTGAGTTTTGATAAGGCTATGTCATCAAATGAAAGTGACAAGTGGCATGATGCTATGGTTGAGGAGATAAATTCCCTGGAGAAATTTGAAACATGGAATTGGTTGATAAGCCAGTAGAGCAAAAGCTGGTAGCTTGTAAGTGGCTGTATAAAGTCAAGGATGGTGTTTCTGGTGTAGAGGGTCCTAGATTCAAAGCTCGGTTAGTAGCTAAGGATTTACTCAAGGGAAGCTGCTCTTGATCTAGAGTTGGAACAACTAGATGTTAAGACAACATGGGTTCTTGGATGAAAAGATTTATATGAAGCAACCTATGGGTTTTGAAGTTAAATGCAAGGATGATAAAATGTGTTTGTTAAAGAGGTCGTTGTATGGTCTGAAGCAGTGTAACACCCGGCTATTTTTACAAATCAAGATATAAAGAATAAAAAAAAGAAAGGCAATAAAGTCCAAGTGGAGGGACTAAAAGTGTCCAAAAAGGGCAAACCTTCAAAAGTTGGTGTAAAGGGAGTATGGCCGCCCACCCTCACCTCACTTCACCATTTGTCTCGCTTGTAGAGAGAGCAGAGAAAAACTCTAGGTAAGATAGAAGAAGAGGAAAGTCGAATTCAAGGTAAAATTCAGAGTTTTTATGCTTTTATGTCGGGTTTATCCCGGTTATGTGTTTGTATGCTTATGGGCTGTGTTTGTGCTTGGGTGTGTGTGTTTTTGGTGTTTTTTCTAGGTGTTTTGAACTCTCTGCAAGCGGGTTAAAAGGAAGAACACCCAAGTTGCACCAGGTGAGTTCTAGACCCCAGTTTTTTTACATTTTGAACATATTTGGGGCTGAAAACGTATTAAATGGTTTTTACAAAGTGTATGTGAATACCCGTATGTAATGTGTATGTTGGATGTTAGTTCTGGATGGTGTATAGGCTACCCATGTTTAGAATAGCCACATTATGCTTAGAACGATGGGTTGATGATTAGGTTAAAAATATCCTAGAAACATGTTTACAGAATGCTCATGCGCCTAGATAAGTGTTCATACGTCTGAAACTGCCTTAGAAAGAATTAAGTGTAAGTCATGCACCTAAACAGTAACCCATGCGCTCAAAATTTGCCTAGAAATGTTTAAGCTCTACTCATACGCCTGAACAGTGGTTCATGCGCCTAGAAATGTAAGTCGGATACTAAGGGTAGGACCATGTGCCAATGGCCCATGTGCCTAAATGTTCATGTGCCCGAATAGTGCCATGTGCGCCCAAGTGGCCCATGCGCCTAAGTGTTCATGCGTCCGAATAGTATCCATGCGCCTAGATTGGGCTGGAATTTACTAAGTGTTCAGACGTCCAGAAGTCCCCACGCGCTTGAAAGTGGCCCATGTGCCTAAGTGTTTCCCATGCGCCTGAAGTGCCATGCGCCTGCATAGTGCCCATGCGCCTAGGACTTAGAATATTTTTTTCTGATTTTGGGGGAAATGTGTAAAGTAGGCTTTGACTTGGGAAATTCCTGGGGACTATAAGTTGACTTTTGGGGTCATAATAGTATGATGGGCATGTTATGATGATGATGATGATGTTTATGACTATGCATGATGTATGTTATGTATGTATGATGCCTGTGATGATGTATGTATGGTATGTTATGTTATGTTCCTATGATGATGAATGTTTATCTTTCCATGACTTTACGTGTATGTTAATGAATGAACCGAAAGTATTATGTAACGTAAAGTGAAAGATAATGAAAGAGGAACATGATGAATGAATGCATGCATTAACGAATGAATGAACGTAAAAAGTCTTGCAAGCAAATGTATGGAGGTTCACACCCAATGAAGGGTGTTAGCTCAACTGTGTGCGAGTTAGCTACCCCAGAAGGATGCACACTGGGGTCCAATCCTTTGATTGACCATATGTATGGGATCCTTGCCGCTTGCCCCAGGTACTGGAGTCAGCTTCGTGCACAATGTTCGGGTCTATGATAGACCTCAGGCCCAGTAACCAGCTTCGTGCACAATGTTCGGGTATAGCATATGGCATTGATCCGGAATGAAAAGAAAAGATGAATGGTGAATGTACTTGCCCCAGGTACTGGAGTCAGCTTCGTGCACAATGTTCGGGGTCTATGATAGACCTCAGGCCCAGTAACCAGCTTCGTGCACAATGTTCGGGGTATTGTACATGTCACAAGATGTAATGAATGAACGAAGATTAATGAACGTAATGGAAGATAATAATGATATTATCTGTATGTACGTATGATGTATGATCACAAACGAATGAAACGTATAGTATGGGTTTTGAAAAAAATAAATACGATTTTATGTATGTTTTGTTATAAAACTAGAACTCACTCAGCAACGCTGACTTTTATATACGTTTTCAGTTGGCAGGTAAACGTTGCTGGGGATGGCACGAGGCGGCTGCTCAGCTCTTTTGGATGGCATCCATTTAATTAAGGCTTTTGTGATGTAATACAACGATATAATTTTGTAACCGACAAATGATGCATTATTTTGCAAATTTTTAGGATGAAATGAAATGCCATTTGTTTTATGTTTTCCGCTGCACTGTTTTGATGTATAAATGAAATGTATGTTTTACGTGCGATGAATCACTAGCTGTAAGCGTCCCGGGAACGGGGCCTTACAAGTTGGTATCAGAGCCAAAGTTTAAGTAAAATGGGTAAATTTTTCAAAATAAACCTTAACTTAAACTGAGAATGGGACGAAATAGGAATGGGATGCCAATCTGAGTAGCTGCGTGCCATTAGGTATTTTCGTAATGTTAACTGGTTTATGTGCGCATGGTATGTGGTTATGTGTTGTATGTAGATTTAAATACTAATGTAATCAGGAAAGGTAATGCTCAAGGTATGAAGAGTAAAGTAAGTGGCTAATCACAACTGGCCACTGTAATTAGGAACTTACTATACTTGACATAAACTGAGCTGTTCCCTTGTATGACCGTGTTGGTGTTTGAATCTTTCAGTGTGTTAGGGGATGGCTGGTGGAAGATCTTCGAAGGCCTCTCATGGTGGAGGTCCTGGTGCCGAACCGCGACCCAAGAGGGGGAGGCCCAGAGTCGAGAAAGTGGTTCATGAAGAACCAGAAACTTCTCATCCAGAGGCCGGAGATGAGAGTGCTAACCTGAGAGCCTCAGTGAAGGAGGCGATTGTGGAAGACGTGCACCAAGTCATGCAGACGATCCTACCGTCTGTGGTGACTGAAGTGATAAAGGCAGTTAGAGAGGGAGAGAAGAAGGAAAGGAGTGGACCTACGGGCGAAAGAAGACAGCCCGAGACTGAGACAGTTCCATCGGATGATGACGACGAGGAAGAAAAGCCTGCGCCAGGGGCGACCCGAGGCTGCAACTACGGGGTGTTTATGAGATGCAAACCCCCTACTTTCGATGGAAACGGCACTGCCGCTGCTGCTCACCGGTGGGTGAGGGAAATGGAGGCGGTACTTGATATCAGCGAGTGCCGAGAAGACCATAAGGTTAAGTTCGCTACCCACTCATTCATAGACTCGGCTCTGTGCTGGTGGGGCAATATAGTCCAAGCCGAGGGTAGTCGGGTGATTGGAAGATGAGATGGTCGGAGTTGAAAAGTTGGTGATCGAGGAGTTTTGTCCTCACCGGGAAATGGACAAGGTCGAGAGAGAGTTTCTACAACTAGAGGCAGGAACTATGACACACCAAGAGTACACCACAAAATTCAATGAAATGGCACGACTGGTGCCCGATCAGGTGACGCCACTGTCACGAAAGATTAAGAGATATATTCAGGTACTTCCGGTGGATATCCGTAGGCATATGATTGCCGCCCGACCAAGCACTTTTAGGTCGGTGGTTGATTTGGCTGGTAGACTATATGATGAGCGTGAGGTGGTAGTGGCTGAGGAGAAGAAGACGAGTAAGGATGGGAGAAACTGGAATGGGAAATGGTTCGGGCGTGGTAGAGCCGCTCCAAACAATAAGGCGGCAAGGGTAGGTGACCGACGTGTGGTCACAGCTAGTGTTGGGTTGAGAAGTGTGACAAGTGCGGGAAGGAGCACGGTGGCGAGTGCAGATGGGGGTCGAATATTTATTTCAAATGTGGGAAGCCTGGTCATATGGCTAGAGACTGTGGAGGCGTGAAGTGTTTCAATTGTGGGCGAAGTGGTCACATGAGTAGGGAGTGTATGAAGCCAGGGCCGAGAGTTCCGGGGTGAAGAAGGCCGGAGAGAAGGGCAGAAGGCAAGCGCCCGAGCTTTCACGATGACTCGGGAGGAGGCTAGGACAGATCCTGACGTGGTGTCAGGTATGTTTCTAGTAAACCAAACTCTTGTATCTATGTTGTTTGATTCTGGTGCTAGTATGAGTTTCATTTCAACTGCATTTGGTGCTAAGTTTTCCAATAAGAGTAGATGTATTGGTGAGCCACTTGATGTAAAAACTGCTATTGGTAAGTCTACTAGAATTACAAAGGTGATAGAGGACTGTGCCATAGAACTAGAAGGCCATAGGTTTGTTGCTAGGTTACATATGATACCCCTGGGTGGATTTGATGTAGTACTAGGGATGGACTGGTTAGCAACCTATGAGGCAAATATCGTGTGCCGCAAGAAGATGATCCGATTGACAACGGCTGACGGAAATGAGGTGACGGTTTATGGTGATCGCGTCACGACAATCCCGAGGGTGATTACGATGGCGGTGGCGGAAAGTGCATGAGACGCGCATGTAGTGCCTACTTGGCATACATAAAAGATGTGGATGCGTCAGTACCACAATTATCTGAAGTACCAGTGGTGCGCGACTTTCCGGATGTATTTCCGGAAGACTTACCCGTGTGCCACCAGATCGCGAGGTTGAGTTCCAAATTGACTTGATACCCCGTGCTCAACCCGTTGCCAAAGCACCGTACCGGTTGGCTCCGACTGATGTCGACACTCGCTGATGTCGAGAACGGTCTCCATCTCTCTCACCCATCGGTGAGCAGCGGCAGCATTGCCATTACCGTCGAAAGTAGGGGGCTTATATCACATAAACACTGCATAGTTACAGCCTCGTACTATCTCTGGCACAGGCTCTTCTTCTTCCTCCTCTTCTTCATCATCCGAGAGAACAGTTTCCGGCTCTGGTTGTTCTCGTTCTCTCGAGGGCCTGTTTATCTCCTTTCTTTCCCCTTCTCGTACAGCTTTAATAACTTTGGTCACCACAGACGGTAAGATTGTCTGCATGACCTGATGTACTTCCTCAACAACAGCCTCCTTACTAAGGCCCTCAGGTTTGCACTTTCATCCCCCGCTTCTGGATGAGGAGTCTCTGGTTCCTCAGGAACCACCTTCTCGACCCTTGGTCTTCCTCTCTTGGGTCGCGGCTCAACAGCAGGCCCGCCACGGCCTCCACCTCTAGATGCTTTAGAAGATTTGCCTCCAGCCATTCTGTAACTCACACTGAAGATTCAAACACCAACACGGTCATTCAAGGAAACAACTCAGTTTATGTCAAGTATAGTAAGTCCCTAATTCAGTGGCCAGTTATGATTAGCCACTTACTTTACTCTTCATACCCCAAGTATTACCTGTCCTGACTACATCAGTATTTAAATCTACATACAACACATAACCACATACCATGCGCACATAAAACCGGTTAACTATAAGAAAATACCTGATGGCACGCAGCTACTCAGATTGGCATTCCATTCCTTTTCCGTCCAATTCTCAGTTTAAGATTAGGTTTATTTTGAAAATTTACCCATTTCACTTAAACTTTGGCTCTGATACCAACTTGTAACGCCCCGTTCCCGAAACGCTTACAGTTGGGTTCTCATCGGACATAAAACGTATAATTACATTTGTATTTCATAGAATCGCAGCGGAAAACTAAAACAATCTTTCATTTCCATGTAGATGCTTTTGCAAATTAATACAATATTCATTACAAAATAGCTTGTTCGCATTACATGCAAAAACATTAATCAAAAATGCCATCCCAAAAGAGCTGAGTAGTCGCCCGTGCTATCCTCAGCAATCATTACCTGCCAACCGGAAACACATCAAAGTCAGCGTTGCTGAGTGAGTTCTAGTTTTATAAATAAAACATACTTTACTTTACATTCGCTCGCGATCATACATCATACGTACATACAGATAATAACAGTATTATCTTCATCATTCCGTTCATTAGCTTTGCTCATTCAACGTGTTACATTATCGTTCACTTCTCTATCTAGATCCGGTCAGACTTTACCCTCTTCGTGGCACTCAGCCACGATTACTGTGGTCGAATGACCAAGATCCTGTTCTGTACATTATTCTGATAATTCATTTACGTTCATTCATACTTCGTTCTTTCTTACATAATCTTTCGTTCCTTTATATGTTTGTTCCTTCGAGTCTGTTGCGACAACAGGGTCGCTCACCTCATTAACAATCCCAACGACTTCACGCTATCCGAGTCTGTTGCAACCATAGAGTTTCTCACCCCAATTTCCAATTTCAACGATAGCATGCTATCCGAGTCTCCTGCAACCCTAGGGTTGCTCACCTCATGGCAACTTCACGATAACGCGTTGTCCGAGTCTGTTGCAACCATAGGGGTGCTCACCTCATAGCAGTCTCAAGGATTGCATACCATCCGAGTCTGTTACAACAACAAGGTTGCTCACCTCATTGCCATCCTAACGATTGCACAATATCCGAGTCTATTGCAACAACAGGGTCTCACCTCATATATGTGCTTGAAAGCCTTTCCTTCGTTCGTTCATCATTCAATAAAGCATGCATTCTTAATTTATGTTCCCCTTTCATTATCTTTCACTTTACGTTACATAATAATTCATTCATTCCTCATAATAAGTAAAGCCATAGGAAAGATATTATACATCATACTAAGGAACATTAACATGCATCCACATCACACCATACAGGGCAACATCATACATACATAACATGCAACATCATCATCTCTATGCCCTATATGCTTCCAAGGCCATATCTGCTATCTTACATGCTCTTACGGGAAACCTTTATGTCAAAACTTACATCTGCACTTTCCCCCGAAAGCCAGAAGTGTGACATCCGTCACCTCAAGGTCCGTCGAACGACATAAATACATGGAAATATTTTAAATAAATCTTCCTTTTCTTCATGAACTCCTGCTTTACGGAGTCATGTCTGCTTATTTTCCCTTGTGCCTATACTTCCTTCGAGAACGTGTGTTAAGCATAAACTTTTATAAACTTCATCACCATTACCACCGAATATATCATTTTTAATTTCAACCATTGTCACAAATAAAACCATTTTAGGCTATCAAATGCAATAAATACGCTTTTAACCGTAATATAACGAACATTTTAAGATCGTAACAACCGAAACAAATTTTTGGGAAACTCGAGGGTTAAGTGCAGGGACTAAACTTGTAATTTTGCAAACTTGAGCTGGGTATATAAACCCCATTTCCAGCCATTTCTCCTCATCTTCATCTTCTTCACCTTCAACCTTTTCCCCACTTTTCTCTCGTTTTAGCACCAAAATCGTCACGTTTGTCGCGTTTTCACTACCAAATCTGGGCATCATCGTGTGTACGCGTTCCCAGCAGGTAGACAACCTTGTTCAACCGTTTTTGGTTCGATTTCACTACTGCGATTTCTAGGGTTTCGGGTGCTCGGGTTCATCCGAGCACATGAGGTCGAGTGGGTGCGTGTGAGGTCTTTCTGCTTGTGTTTCATGTTTGTGTATGTTTGTTGAGTGTTTCTGGAGGTCCTCGTGGTATAAAAGCCGCGCTAGAGCAGCTCGGGGGCTGCTCAGCCCGACCATAGTCGCGATTCTGCAGTTCGGGCGACTGGGTCTGTCATGCGATTGAGCCGTGCGACTGAGTGGGCGTGCGACTGAATCATGCGTCTAAGTCGATCGTCGTGCGACTGAGTTGTGCGACTAGGCAAGTCGTGCAACTGAGTCATGCGACAGGGTGTCTGTATGCGATTGAGTCATGCGTGTGGATGATTGTGTGCGATTGAGTCAGGTGACCGACTGAGTGAATGCGATTGTGCGTGTTTCGCACGACTGGAGCCCAATCGCACGAATGAAGGTTCAATCACACGAAAGTAGCTAATTCGTACGATTGAGGGTTGATTCGTGCGCATGGAGGTTGGGTCGTGCGAATGGGTGTGTTGTGTGGTGCGACTGAGTCCAATCGCACGAATGAAGGTTCAATCGCACGAAATTAGCTAATTCGCACGATTGAAGGTTGATTCGTACGAATGGAACGTGGGTCGAGCGTCTGGTCCCGTCGTGTGTCTGATGATGCGTGTGTCCGCTTGTGTGGTGCTACCCACGACCGAACCGATACAACCCGAACCGACCAAACATTCACTATACGCTTTATACCTGTCACTAATGCTTGACCTAACTGTCAATAGGTGTTTGACCGTTCTTGCACTCAACATTTGGGATACATTGATCTTACATACTTACCACTTAACAAGTGAGTTTCGTGGTCCCTTTTATGCTTATACTATTTCACAAACATTTACAAACATGGGGGAAAAGTATGCTCGCCCGTTTTCTATGCTGTACTACATACATACAATTTTCATACAAGGAATCAACGTGATACTGTGTTACAAGTACTTATCTGATACATGCTTGGGTTTGCTGTGTGGTTCTATCTTTGCAACTATTTAATTCCAGTGTGGGAACCGACGGTTAGGTATTGGTAGTACTACTGGGTTGACACCCCCACCTCGTGTTGGTATACTAGTTAGTACCAACAATAGCCAGGTACGGGTCTTGGGTGAATATACGCCGACAATTTCTTTGTGTACGTCGCTAGGTTTGGTTGCAAAGCTCATGTCATGTGATTTTACTTGTGTATATAACTGTATTCACGGTATTCCATATCATTTACTTTATACAGCATCATTTACATTTTATTACTTAAACTGCGAGCTCACCAACAATTTTGTTGACCATTTTGAGCATATCTTTTCAGGTGATCAAGCTAGCTGAGGTTCTAGGTGTGCTGCCTTAGTGGAGACCCTAGGATGCATTTTTGGACTAAACATGTTTGACAAACAGTTATTTTGAACAATGTTGAACTATGTAAACAATTACAATCTTTTGAAACTTGTTCCCGGGTTGTGGGAATTTACATTACAATTCATCTTTATGTGATTATGTGAATCGTTTATCTGTTATGCATATGGCTATGTTGTCGTGAACATTGACTATACACGACACAAGTCCCCTTGTTGTCGGGTGTCGTCATGACACGCTTGTCATCATTTTATTATTGCATCTCTATCGCTTACCATGTGTTATGACGATTCCCGTCTCGTCGCAACCCCGTGTTTCCGCTCTTAGCGGGGGTGTGACAGACTGGTATCAGAGCCATTGGTTATAGAGAATTAGGCAATACGCTTGACCTAGACTATAACCTAGGAACCTTCATGTAGATTGCATGCCAGGGTTGTGTGCATTTTGTATCTCATACGTGTGCCTCATTACTTGTTCGTTATCTATCTGTTTTGTGATCTTTCCACCCTATGAGAGAGCCTTGTGCTCACTCTTTTATGGGATGCTCCTATTAGATCTTCCGTTCCCTCTGCGCGCCAAGTTATCATAACCAGATTCGGGTATTAAGACCCGAAGAGATCTTCACAGATCATATACTGCGCTTACCTTTGGATACTGAGACCGACCCGAGGAGGCTATGTCTGAATCCTTTAAGGATGCGAGATAGGCAACCTCCCAGACTATACGTGATTACGTGCTTGGGCTCTCATTGACCTGATGGATTATTATGGATATGATGTAAAGGAAAGTCGGATGTCATGTAACCGGATCGGGCATCATTCTCGGTACATCGTGGGTGTGGTGGGAACGCTGCGGGGAACCCTATATATAAACACCACCGGTATACCGAGAATATGCTTGAAATGGGCTGCATGGTGATCTTGACCGACCGGAACATGAACATTGGAACTTGATAACGGAATACTTGTGTATCTTATGGTGACTAAAGCTTACATGTTATCTCTCTTATGAATAGAACATGCCGCCTCGAAGATCTACTCGCAGTAATAGTAGCGGAATTGAAACCCCAAGGGGCAGAGCAGGCAGAGGCAGAGGCAGGGGAAGAACCCAAGAACAAGTGATGCTCCTGCCAGTAACAATCAAGGAACAGGGAACATGATATGGCAGCCCTGATCGCTCAACAGTTGGCCGCACTGATTCCTACTATCGTGGCCCAAGTGAGCGATGCTCTTCAGAATTCTCACCCCCACGGGGACGGTGGCAATGATAATGAGGATAACGTAACCCGACTGGGAATGAAAGCAATCAGGAGACCGGAAATGGTGGTACAGCCGGTAACGAAACTGTAATTGTTAATGAGACCGGGTTGTGAATACTAGACGGGGATGTTCGTACAAGGAATTCGTGGCTTGTAAACCACGAGAGTTTGATGGCAAAGGTGGAGCCATAGCTCTGACCAGATGGCTTGAAAAGATGGAGGCCGTGATCGACATCAGCGAATGCCTCGACAGCCAAAGAATTAAGTACGCCACTTGCTCACTACAGGGCAAGGCACTGACATGGTGGAACACTCAGATTCAGGCTAGGGGAAGAGAATCCGCGATGCAAATGTCGTGGGATGAGTTCAAGGCCCTAATCACCGAGGAGTACTGTCCTCTCAATGAGATGCAAAAACTTGAGCATGAGTTCTGGAATCATGCCATGGTGGGGGCTGGGCACGCAGCTACACCGATCGTTTTCATGAGCTAGCAAGGTTGGTTCCGCATCTAGTCACCCCGGAATCAAAAAGGATAGAGAGGTACATTTGGGGACTTGCGCCTCAAATCCGGGCAATGGTAACCGCTACGCTCCTCCTACTATTCAGAGCGCGATTCTAAAGGCTGGCGCTTTGACTGACGAAATGGTGAGAACGGGAGTTCTGGGGTAGAGGAGCAGAAAAGAGAAAGGATTTTGGGGAAACAAGCGGTCGAGTGCCGGGAAGTTTGATAAAAGAGCCAAGACAACCAGAAACTTTGTGGCAATGACGCAGGGCAGGCGAGAGTATGTGGGTCCGCACCCCAAATGTGACAAGTGCAATTATCATCATTCCCCAGGAACATAGTGCCGGGTGTGCGCGAATTGTAGACGCCCGGGCATCTTGCAAGAGACTGCAGAACAGCGCCGAATATGGTTGCACCGGTCAACGCGGTTAACCCCGCCGGGAATGCAAGGGCTTGTTATGAGTGTGGAAGTCTCGATCATTACCGAAACATGTGCCCCAGGCTGAATCGGGCACGGGTCCACAAGGAAACAACCAGCAGCAAGTGATGGCTATAGCTGGAAATCAAGGCCCGACCAATCAGGGGAATACAGCTCGGGGACGTGCATTCGCCATTGGAGCCAACGATGCTCGCCAGGACCCGAATGTTGTCACGGGTACGCACTTACTCAATAATCACTTTGCATCTATACTGTTTGATACTGGAGCAGACAATAGCTTTATATCTTCTGAGTTTGTGCAATTGCTTGATTTGAGCCCTAGTAGGCTAGAAACTAGCTACTCTGTAGAAATGGCCAACGGCAGGATTGTTCAGGCCGATGAAATTATTAGAAAGTGCTCGATAATATTAGAGGACCACACCTTCGATATAGACTTGATACCCTTTGAGCTAGGAAGTTTCGATGTGATTGTGGAATGGATTGGTTGTCGAAACACGGGGCCGAGATTGTCTGTCGAGACAAGGTAGTGCGAATCCCTATGTCGACGGGGGAGTACTCAGAATTCAAGGAGAAAGACCGGGAGGGAAACTTAAAGCTTATTTCCTGCATGAAAGCACGTCGGAGTTTACGAAAACAGTGCTACTCCTTTCTGGCTCATGTGGTGGAAAAGAAGGAGGAGGAACAGGAATTGACAAATATCCCTATAGTGCGGGATTACCCAGATGTATTCCCAGATGACTTGTCTGGTTGCCTCCTCCACGACAAGTGGAATTTCGTATTGATTTGGTTCCTGGAGCTACACCGGTAGCAAAGACACCGTATCGGTTGGCACCGTCTGAAATGCAAGAATTATCTAGCAGTTACAGGAACTACTGGAGAAGGGTTTTATTCGGCCGAGTCACTCGCCTTGGGGAGCACCAGTGTTATTCGTCAAGAAGAAGGATGGGTCGTTCCGTATGTGCATCGACTACCGTGAGTTGAACAAATTAACTGTGAAGAATCGGTATCCTCTCCCCAGGATCGACGACCTGTTTGATCAGTTACAAGGAGCTTCGTATTTTTCCAAGATCGACCTTCGGTCTGGATATCACCAACTAAGAGTTTTCGAGGAGGACATACCGAAGACAGCATTTAGAACTCGTTATGGGCACTATGAGTTCTTGGTCATGCCGTTTGGATTGACTAACGCACCAGCTGTGTTCATGGACTTGATGAATCGAGTGTGCAAACCTTACTTGGATAAGTTTGTGATCGTATTCATCGACGACATACTTATCTACTCTCGATCGAAGGAGGACCATGAAGAACACCTTCGGGCTATGGAACTGTTAAGAGAAGAGAAACTTTTCGCCAAGTTCTCGAAGTGTGAATTCTGGCTGCGAGAGGTGAAGTTTTTGGGTCATGTGGTTAACAAAGACGGGATTCATGTAGATCCCGGCAAGATCGAAGCGGTAAAGAAATGGGATACACCCCAGACACCTTCAGAGATACGACAGTTCTTAGGATTGGCGGATACTATCGTCGTTTCATTGCGAACTTTTCAAAGATCGCTCAACCGTTGACATTGCTGACTCAGAAAGACAAGAAGTTTGATTGGGGAGATGCGCAAGAACGGGCGTTCCAAACACTGAAAGAAGTTGTGCAATGCACCGATATTGTCCCTTCCAGACGGAACTGATGTTGGTGGTGTACTGTGATGCTTCGCATCAAGGGTTGGGATGTGTACTAATGCAGAAAGATAAGGTGATCGCCTACGCTTCGCGACAACTTAAGGTGCACGAGAAGAACTACACGACTCATGATCTTGAGTTGGGCGCTGTAGTATTCGCACTTAAGATATGGAGGCATTACCTGTATGGAACCAAATGCATCGTACACAGATCATAAAAGCCTTCAACATATTCTGGATCAGAAGGAACTCAATATGCGACAGCGACGTTGGGTAGAGCTTCTTAGTGATTACGATTGTGAAATCCGGTACCATCCGGGGAAAGCTAACGTGGTGGCTGATGCTCTAAGCCGCAAAGAACGCGTGAAACCACTACGTGCTCGAGCTTTGGGATTGACCATTCAAACAAATTTGAAAGCTCAGATCCAAATTGCGCAAAATGAAGCTTTGAAAGAAGAAAACCTTGCAGGAGAAGAATTCCGAGGGTTGGATAAACAACTGATGTGCAAGGACGATGGCGTACAGTACTTTGTGGACCGTATATGGGTACCCAAGTGGGGAGGTGTACGTACCTTGGTCATGGATGAAGCACATAAGACACGATATTCTATTCATCCTGGCGCAGACAAGATGTACCACGATCTCAAAGATCTGTACTGGTGGCCAGGCCTGAAGAAAGACATTGCCACGTACGTCAGCAGATGCTTGACATGCTCGAAAGTTAAAGCTGAACATCAGAAACCATCAGCATTATTACAGCAACCTGAAATTCCCGAGTGGAAATGGGAGAATATAGCCATGGATTTCATTACCAAACTCCCTAAAACAAGCAACGGGCATGACTCGATATGGGTCGTAGTGGATCGAATGACGAAATCAGCACACTTCTTGCCAATCCGAGAAGACTACAAAATGGACAAGTTGGCGAGATTGTACAAAGAGGTCGTGACAAGACACGGAGTGCCGGTGTCGATCATCTCCGACCGTGACGGCCGATTCACTTCACGATTTTGGCAAACACTACAGAAAGCAATGGGCACTCGATTAGACATGAGTACCGCCTATCACCCTCAAACAGATGGCCAAAGTGAACGAACATACAAACGCTAGAAGACATGCTGAGAGCGTGTGTAATCGACTTTGGTGGTAGTTGGGATACTCATTTGCCATTGATTGAATTTTCATACAATAACAGCTACCACACCAGCATTGGGTGTGCTCCGTTCGAAGCATTGTGGAAGGAAGGAAGTGTAGATCACCCGTTTGTTGGGCCGAGATTGGTGAAAGTCAGCTAACAGGCCCAGAGATCATCCAGGAAACAACCGACAAGATCTTCCAAATCAAAGATAGACTGAAAGCCGCTAGAGATCGCCAAAAGAGCTACGCCGACAATCGTCGAAAGCCTCTAGAATTCAACGTTGGGGACCGAGTGTTACTCAAAGTCTCTCCTTGGAAAGGAGTTGTTCGGTTTGGAAAGAAAGGGAAGTTAGCCCCAAGATACGTGGGACCATTCGAGATTTCAGAAAGATTGGTCCAGTGGCTTACCGATTAGGTTACCACAAGAACTCAACGGTGTGCATGATACCTTCCATGTGTCGAACCTCAAGAAGTGTTTGGCTGACGAATCACTTCATATACCCATTGACGATATCAAAATCGACGAAAAGCTTCATTTTATTGAGGAACCCATCAAGGTCATGGATCGTAAAGTCAAACAGTTGAAGCGCAGTAGAATACCAATTGTTCGCGTAAGGTGGAATCCGAAACGAGGGCCAGAGTTTACATGGGAACGGGAAGATCAAATGAAACTCAAATACCCACACTTATTCGTGGATGACACTCTTGGACCTAACTCCAGCTGAATTCCGGGACGAAATTCTCTCAACTGGGGGATACTGTGACATCCGTCACCTCAAGGTCCGTCGAACGACATAAATAACATGGAAATATTTAAATAAATCTTCCTTTTCTTCATGAACTCCTGCTTTACGGAGTCATGTCTGCTTATTTTCCCTTGTGCCTACTTCCTTCGAGAACGTGTGTTAAGCATAAATTTATAAACTTCATCACCATTACCACCAAATATCATTTTTAATTCGACCATTGTCACAAATAAAACCATTTTAGGCTATCAAATGCCAATAAATACGCTTTTAACCGTAATATAACGAACATTTTAAGATCGTAAACAACCGAAACAAATTTTTGGGGGGAAACTCGAGGGTTAAGTGCAGGGACTAAACTTGTAATTTTGCAAACTTGAGCTGGGTATATAAACCCCATTTCCAGCCATTTTCCTCATCTTCATCTTCTTCACCTTCAACCTTTTCTCCACTTTTTCTCTCGATTTAGCACCAAAAATCGTCACGTTTGTCGCGTTTTCACTACCAAATCTTGGGCATCATCGTGTGTACGCGTCCTAGCAGGTAGACAACCTTGTTCAACCCGTTTTTGGTTCGATTTCACTGCTGCGATTTCTAGGGTTTCGGGTGCTCGGGTTCATCCGAGCACATGAGGTCGAGTGGGTGCGTGTGAGGTCTTCTGCTTGTGTTTCATGTTTGTGTATGTTTGTTGAGTGTTTCTGGAGGTCCTCGTGGTATAAAACCCGCGTTAGAGCAGCTCGGGGGCTGCTCAGCCCGACACAGTCGCGATTCTGCAGTTCGGGCGACTGGGTCTGTCATGCGATTGAGCCGTGCGACTGAGTGGGTCGTGCGACTGAATCATGCGTCTAAGTCGATCGTGCGACTGAGTTGTGCGACTAGGCAAGTCGTGCGACTGAGTCATGCGACAGGGTGTCTGTATGCGATTGAGTCATGCGTGGATGATTGTGTGCGATTGAGTCAGGTGACCGACTGAGTGAATGCGATTGTGCGTGTCTCGCACGACTGGAGCCCATCGCACGAATGAAGGTTCAATCGCATGAAAGTAGCTAATTCGTACGATTGAGGGTTGATTCGTGCGCATGGAGGTTGGGTCGTGCGAATGGGTGTGTTGTGTGGTGCGACTGAGTCCAATCGCACGAATGAAGGTTCAATCGCACGAAAGTAGCTAATTCGCACGATTGAAGGTTGATTCGTACGAATGGAACGTGGGTCGAGCGTCTGGTCCCGTCGTGTGTCTGATGATGCGTGTGTCCGCTTGTGTGTGTGCTACCCACGACCGAACCGATACAACCCGAACCGACCAAAACATCACTATACGCTTTATACCTGTCACTAATGCTTGACCATAACTGTCATTAGGTGTTTGACCGTTCTTTGCACTCAACATGTGGATACATTGATCTTACATACTTACCGCTTAACAAGTGAGTTTCGTGGCCCCTTTTTATGCTTATACTATTTCACAAACATTTACAAACATGGGGGAAAAGTATGCTCGCCCGTTTTCTATGCTGTACTACATACATACAATTTTCATACAAGGAATCAACGTGATACTGTGTGACAAGTACTTATCTGATACATGCTTGGTCTGATGTGTGGTTCTATCTTTGCAACTATTTAATTCCAATGTGGGGAACCGACGGTTAGGTGGTGGTAGTACTACTGGGTTGACACCCCCACCCTCGTGTTGGTATACTAGTTAGTACCAACAATAGCCAGGTACGGGTCTTGGGTGAATATACGCCGACAATTTTTTGTGTACGTCGCTAGGTTGGTTGCAAAGCTCATGTCATGTGATTTTACTTGTGTATATAATTGTATTCACGGTATTCCATATCATTTACTTTATACAGCATCATTACATTTTATTACTTAAACCTGCGAGCTCACCAACAATTTTGTTGACCATTTTGAGCATATCTTTTCAGGTGATCAAGCTAGCTGAGGTTCTAGGTGTGCTGCCTTAGTGGAGACCCTAGGATGCATTTTTGGACTAAACATGTTGACAAACAGTTATTTTGAACAATGTTGAACTATGTAAAAATTACAATCTTTTGAAACTTGTTCCCGGGTTGTGGGAATTTACATTACAATTTCATCTTATGTGATTATGTGAATTGTTTATCCTGTTATGCATATGGCTATGTTGTCGTGAACATTGACTATACACGACACAAGTCCCCTGTTGTCGGGTGTCGTCATGACACGCTTGTCATCATTTTATTATGCATCTCTATCGCTTACCATGTGTTATGACGATTCCGTCTCGTCGCAACCCCGTGTTTCCGCTCTTAGCGGGGGTGTGACAGAAGTCTACTACCTTCCACGGGTGCAACAGCCCTATTAGGGGTATGGACACCCTTCAATCGTGTGGCCTCCATGCGACTGAACACTATGTGAAGAAACTAATGCGGTGGATGAATACCAATGTGATTGAAACGTTCGGTCGTGCGAATGGACAATGGGATGAACTCATGCGAATGGGATTAATGCGGATGAGCACTTATGCGACTGGACCTTCAGTCGCAAGACCTCCATGCGACTGGCCTTCAATCGTGCGAATGGACTTTCAATCGTGCGAATGGACCCCAATCGTGCGAATGGACCCCAATCGCACCCTAATCGGCCGTATGGCCTCCATTCGGCCTCCAGTCGGTCCCCTAGCCCTAGCTGATGCAAAATGCAGTTCATCTCGACTGCAGCCGAGGCTTTTCGGCCTCCAAACTCATCTAAACCCATTTTAAGCCCAAATCGACCATCCTAAACCTTTGGGATGCATACCACAACACCATTCAAGCACACACAAGTTCACAATCAAGCCACAAACGCATCATACATACACATACACATGCACAAACGGGTCAAACATACACACGCTCAAAAACCCGATTTCAGATGTTTTCCAGCCCTAAAATCATTTGAAAACAAGTAAAAGTGGGGTTCTAGAACTCACACAAATGAGCAAAACGACAAAGTCTTCGATTTGGCTTGCTACACGACGATTTTGGCGACCCGAACCAACCCGAACTGGCACTTTTCCTCTTTTCTCTTCTTTCTCTCTTCTCTCTTTATGAAGTCTGAAATGTGGGGTGTGTGGGGAGAGTGGGCTGCACTCTCCCTACTAATATCACCACATTTCCCAACTTTCTTTGTTGGCGAGTTTGGTCCCTCAACTTTGAACTTTATTTTCTTTCTTCTTCACGGCATCAAATAATAAAATATTCGGGCGTTACAAGTCCCCCCCTTAAATAGGTTTCGTCCCCGAAAATGTTATTCATCGAACAAACGTGGATAATGCTGTCTCATTCTTCTCAGTCTCCCACGTTGACTCGGATCCCTTCCTGTGCTTCCACTGTACACGCACAAGAGGAACCACTTTATTCCTTAGCTTTTCTCCTTTCGGTCGATGATTGCCACTGGTGGCACATAATTGAGTCGTTCATCTACTTCGATATCTTCCAATGGGACAATCATATCTTTATCTACTAAGCACTTCTTAGATGAGATACATGGAATGTCAGGTGAATTCCACTTAACTCATCTGGTAACTCCAGTCTATAGGCCACCTCTCCTACTCGAGCGAGATTCGGAAAGGGCCTATATACCTTGGGCTCAACTTACCCCGCTTCTGAATCGGATGATACCCTTCCAAGGTGAGACCTTGAACATAACCCGGTCACCCACCGGAACTCAAGGCCTGCATCGTTTATCAGCATACGACTTCTGTCTATCTTTGGCTGCCTTCATAAAGGCTTTGATCTTTTCAATCTTCTCAGTCGTAGCCTCGATTACCTCGACACTCCCCAATTCCTTTTGACCAATGTCACCCTAACAAACGGGTGTTCTGCATCTCCTACCGTATAACATCTCATATGGAGGCATGCCAATGTTGGCATGATAGCTATTGTTGTATGAGAATTCGACTAATGGTAGGTGGTCATCCCAACTTCCACCAAAATCGATCACACATGCCCGGAGCATGTCTTCCAGTGTCTGAATGGTCCTTTCTGACTGACCATCATCTTGGGATGATAAGCCGTGCTAATACGTAACCTTGTCCCCATAGCGTCGTGGAACTTCTTCCAAAATTTAGATGTAAACCGGTGTCGCGATCCGACACAATAGACACCGCACACCGTGACGAGTTACAATTTCCTTGATGAACAGATCAGCCAACCTCTCTGATGAACATGTTTCGCGGATCGGTAGGAAGTGAGCACTCTTCGTCAAGCGATCAACTATCACCCATATGGCATCATACCCTTTCGGGGTACGCGACAACTTTGTAATAAAATCCATGGTGATGTGCTCCACTTCCATTCCGTATATCCAAAGGTTGTATCTTCCCATACGGCTTTTGGTGCTCGGCATTCACCTGTAAGCAAGTAAGGCACTTACTCACATACTCCACCACGTCGTGCTTCATACCCGGCCACCAATAATCTTTCTTCATATCATGGTACATTTTCGTGGCACCAGGATGAATGGAGTATCGAGTCTTGTGAGCTTCATCCATGATCTTCACCCGTAGATCCCCAAAACAAGGAATCCACACACGACCAAATCAGGTACTAACACCGAGTGTGTTTTCACCTAATTCCGCGACTAGACGTCTCATTCTTTCAGAGTTAAGATGATCTTCTTTCAATGCCTCATCTTGAAACTCCTTGAATTGCTTCATTACATCGGAGGTCATGATCAACTAATATGCTTTCACGCGAATCGGCTCGGGCCTCTCCTTCCGGCTAAGGGCGTCAGCCACTACATTGGCCTTGCCCGGATGGTAGTGGATCTCACAATCATAATCCTTTATAAGCTCCAACCACCTCCTCTGCCTCATGTTCAGATCCTTTTGCTCGAAGAAGTACTTCAAGCAAAAGACCACGGCTGTGTCGGTGAATATGGTGCACTCCGTCCCGTAGAGATAGTGCCTCCCAATTTTTAGTGCAAAGACCACGGCTGCTAGCTCCAAGTCATGAGTGGGATAATTAACCTCATGAACTTTCAACTGTCGGGATGCATAGGCTATAACCTTCCCTCTCTGCATTAACACACCCCAAACCTGAGTAGGAAGCATCAGAATAAACCACCAGATCTTCGCTTCCATCGGGTAATGTCAAAACAGGGGCTTGAGTCAGTCTTGCCTTCAGCTCTTCGAACGCCTTCTCTTGAGCTTGACCCCATACAAACTTCACATCCTTTCGGGTCAACGTAGTTAGTGGAGAAGCAATCTTAGAGAAGTCTTGAATGAATCTCCTATAGTAGCCTGCCAAACCCAAGAAACTACGGATCTCGGATGGCATCTTTGGTGACCTCCATTTCATAACCGCCTCCACTTTCGTCGGGTCCACCATAATCCGTCGGGATTCACCACATGACCCAAGAACTAAACTTCGCGCAACCAGAACGCGCACTTGGAGAATTTAGCATACAATTTCTCCCTTCTCAGCGTCTCCAGAACCTCCCGAATGTGACCGTATGCTCAATCTCGCTCTTCGAATAAATCAGGATATCATCAATAAACACAATCACTGATTTATCCAACATAGGCCGACACACACGGTTCATCAGATCCATAAAAGCAGCTGGCGCGTTGGTCAAACCAAAAGACATGATCAGAAACTCGTAATGACCATAGCGCGTGCGGAAAGCTTTTTAGGGATATCTTGCTCCTTCACCTTCAACTGATGATAGCCAGATCGAAGATCTATCCTTGAAAACCAACTGGCACCCTGAAGCTGATCGAACAAATCATCTATTCTCGGTAAGGGGTATCGGTTCTTCACTGTCAACTTGTTCAGCTCGCGTAGTCAATGCACATCCTCATACTACCATCCTTCTTCTTTACAAACAGGACCGGAGCACCCCAAGGAGAGATACTCGGTCTAATGAACCCCTTATCAAGCAACTCTTGCAACTGTTCCATCAACTCTTTCATCTCTGTCAGAGCTAACCGATATGGTGCCTTGGCAACAGGTTGGGCACCCGGTATCAAATCAATCTGAAATTCAATTTCTCTGTTAGGTGGTACCCCTGGTAAATCTTCTGGGAACACGTCTGGAAAGTCACACACAACCGGTACATCAGACAGTTGTGGTGTTGGTGCATCTACATCCTTTACATAAGCCAAGTAGGCGCTACATCCACGCCTCATACAATTTCCCGCTACCGCCATTGAGATCACCTTCGGGATCGTCGTGACTCGATCACCATAAACCGTTACCAAACTTCCGTCAGGCGCTGTCAACCGAATCATCTTCTGCGACACACAATGTTCGCCGTGAAGTCCGCCAACCAATCCATCCCAAGAACCAAATCGAAACCACCCAAGGTCATCACAAACGGTCTAACAGGAAACTTATGACCCTCAAGTTCCATGTCACAATTCTCTATCATCTCAGAAATCCTGGTAGACTTACCTATGGCAGTTTCTACCTCAAAGGGCGCATCAACACGTCTACTACTAACAGGCAGCTTAGCACAGAAAGCAACAGAAATAAAACTCCTACTAGCACCAAAATCAAATAGCACAGAAGCTAAAGTTTGGTTCACTAGAAACGTACCGGACACGACATCAGGGTCTGTCCTAGCTTCCTCCTGTGTCATGGTAAATGCCCTGGTGCTCGCCCTCGGTCCTTCACCTCCAGTTCTCTTCATCCCAGAACTCTCAGCCCTCGACTTCTTATAATCCTTACATACGTGACCCTCTTCACCACAATAATAGCACCGGACTATACGACAGTCCCTTGCCAGGTGCCCCGCCTTCCCACATTTGAAGCACAAGTTTGACCCAAACCTACATTCCCCACTGTGCTCCCTTCCACACTTGCCACACCTTTTCGACCCTGCACCTGATGTGACCACACGGTGATCATCCGCTCGTGCCTTCTTATTACCCGTCGAGGCATCACCCCGACCAAACCTCTTCCCCTGCCAATTTCGATCACTACCACTCTTCTTGCCACCCTCAGTCACCACCACCGTTCTCTCATCGTACAATCTCCCTGCCAAATCCACCGCCGACCTAAACGTACTCGGCCGGGCAGCTATCATGTGCCTGCGAATATCCGCTGGAAAACCCTGAATATATCTTTTAATCTTTCGTGACAAAGGTGTCACCTGATCCGGGACCAGACGTGCCATCTCGTTGAATTTAGTGGTGTACTGCTGGTGCGTCATAGTTCCCGCCTCCAGTTGCAAGAACTCCCTTTCCACCTTGTCCTTTCCCGATGAGGACAAAATTCCTCAATCACCAACTTTTCAGCTCAGGCCATCTCATTTTCCCAATGGCCCTACTACCCTCGGCTTGGACAATGTTGTCCCACCAGCATAGTGTCGAGTCCACAAATGATGAGTGGCAAACTTCACCTTCTGATCTTCCCGACACTCGCTGATGTCGAGAACGACCTCCATCTCTCCACCCATCGGTGAGCAGCAACAAAATTACCATTACCGTCGAAAGTAGGGGGCTTACATCTCATAACACCCCATAGTTATAGCCTCGTACTGTCTCTGGCACAGGCTCTTCTTCTTCTCCTCTTCTTCGTCATCCGAGAGAACCGTTTCCGGCTCTGGTTGTTCTCGTTCTCGTTCTCTCGAGGGCCTGTTTCTCTCCTTTTTCCCCTTCTCATACAGCCTTAATAACTTCGGTCACCACAGACGGTAGATTGTCTGCATGCCTGATGTACTTCCTTAACAACAACCTCCTTTACTGAGGCCCTAAGGTTTGCACTCTCATCCCTCCTTCTGGATGAGGAGTCTATGGTCTTCAGGAACCACCTTCTCGACCCTTGGTCTTCCTTTCTTGGGTCGCGGCTCAACATCAGGCCCGCCACGGCCTCCACCTCTAGATGCTTTAGAAGATCTGCCTCCAGCCATTCTGTAACTCACACTGAAAGATTCAAACACCAACACGGTCATTCAAGAAACAACTCAGTTTATGTCAAGTATAGTAGTCCCTAATTACAATGGCCAGTTGTGATTAGCCACTTACTTTACTCTTCATACCCCAAGTATTACCTGTCCTGACTACATCAGTATTTAAATCTACATACAACACATAACCACATACCATGCGCACATAAAACCGGTTAACTTTAAGAAAATACCTGATGGCACGCAACTACTCAGATCGGCATTCCATTTCCTTTTCCATCCCATTCTTAGTTTAAGATTAGGTTTATTTTGAAAATTTACCCATTTCACTTAAACTTTGGCTCTGATACCAACTTGTAACGCCCCGTTCCCGAGACGCTTACAGTTGGGTTCTCATCACACATAAAACGTATAATTACATTTGTATTTCATAGAATCGTAGCGGAAAACTAAAACAATCTTTCATTTCCATGTAAATGCTTTTGCAAATTAATACAACATTCATTACAAATATCTTGTTCGCATTACAATGCAAAAACATTAATCAAAAGAATGCATCCCAAAAGAGCTGAGTAGTCGCCCGTGCCATCCTCAGCAATCATTACCTGTCAACTGGAAACACATCAAAGTCAGCGTTGCTGAGTGAGTTCTAGTTTTATAAATAAAACATACTTACTTTACATTCGTTCGCGATCATACATCATACGTACATACAGATAATATCAGTATTGTCTTCATCATTCTGTTCATTAACTTTGCTCATTCAACGTGTTACATTATCGTTCACTTCTCTATCTAGATCCGGTCAGAATTTACCCTCTTCATGGCACTCAGCCACGATTACTGAGGTCGAATGACCAAGATCCTGTTCTGTACATTATCCGATAATTCATTTACGTTCATCCATACTTTTCCTTCTCATACATAATCTTTCGTTCCTTTATACGTTCGTTCCTTCGAGTCTGTGCGACAACAGGGTCGCTCACCTCATTAACATCCCAACGACTTCGCGCTATCCGATTATGTTGCAACCATAGATTTGCTCACCCTAATTGTCAATTTCAACGATAGCATGCTATCCGAGTCTCCTGCAACCCTAGGGTTGCTCACCTCATGGCAACTTCATGATAACGCGCTGTGCGAGTCTGTTGCAACCATAGGGGTGCTCACCTCGTAGCAGTCTCAAGGATTGCATACCATCCAAGTCTGTTACAACAACAGGGTTGCTCACCTCATTGCCATCCTAACGATTGCACAATATCCGAGTCTGTTGCAACAACAGGGTTGCTCACCTCTATATGTGCTTGAAAGCCTTTCCTTCGTTCATTCATCATCAATAATGCATGCATTCTTACTTTATGTTCCCCTTTCATTATCTTTCACTTTACGTTACATAATAATTCATTCATTCCTCATAATATAACCTAGAAAGATATTTATACATCATACTAAGAACTTAACACATCCACATCACACCATACAGGACAACATCATACATACATAACATGCAACATCATCATCTCTATGCCCTACATGCTTCTAAGGCCATATTGCTATCTTACATGTTCTTACGAGAAACCTTTATGTCAAGACTTACATCTGCACTTTCCCCCGAAAGCCAGAAGTCTAACTACACTCCCACGGGTGCAACAGCCCTATTCGGGCGTATGGACACCCTTCAGTCGCGTGGCCTCCATGCGCTGAACACTATGCGAATGAACTAATGCGGATGAATACCCATGCGAATGAACGTTCATTCGTGCGAATGGACAATGCGGATGAACCTCATGCGAATGGGATTAATGGGGATGAGCACTTATGCACTGGACCTTCAGTCGCACGACCTCCATGCGACTGGCCTTTCAATCGTGCGAATGGACCTTCAATCGTGCGAATGGACCCCAATCGTGCGAATGGACCCCAATCGCACCCTAATCGGCCGTATGCCTTCATTCGGCCTCCAGTCGATCGCCTAGCCCTAGCTGATGCAGAATGCAGTTCATCCCGACTGCAGCCGAGGGTTTTCGGCCTCCAAACTCATCTAAACCCATTTTAATCCCAAATTGACCATCCTAAACCTTAGGGATGCATACCACAACACCATTCAAGCACACACAGTTCACAATCAAGCCACAAACGCATCATACATACACATACACATGCACAAACGGGTCAAACATACACACGCTCAAAAACCCGATTTCAGATGTTTTCCAGCCCCAAAATCGTTTGAAAACAAGTAAAAGTGGGGTTCTAGAGCTCACACAAACGAGCACAACGACAAGGGCTTCGATTTGGCTTGCTACACGATGATTTTGGCGACCCGAACCGGCACTTTTCCTCTTTTTCTCTTCTTTTCTCTTCTTCTTTATGAAGTATGAAAGTGGGGTGTGTGGGGAGAGTGGGCTGCCTCTACCTACTAATATTCACCACATTTCCAACTTTTCTTATTGGCGAGTTTGGTCCCTCAACTTTGAACTTTATTTTCTTTTCTTTCTTCACCGGCATCAAATAATAAATATTCGGGCGTTACAGCAGTTGCAAGAACTACTGGATAAGGGGTTCATTAGACGAGTATCTCTCCATGGGGTGCTCCGGTATTATTTGTGAAGAAGAAAGATGGTAGTATGAGGATGTGTATTGACTACCGAGAGTTGAACAAGTTGACGGTGAAGAACCGATACCCCCTACCAAGAATAGACGATCTGTTTGATCAGCTCCAAGGTGCCTGTTGGTTTTTGAGGATAGATCTCCGATCTGGTTACCATCAACTAAAAGTGAAGGAGCATGACATTCCTAAAACAGCTTTTCGCACGCGCTACGGTCACTATGAGTTCCTCGTTATGTCGTTTGGATTGACAATGCGCCAGCTGCTTTTATGGATCTGATGAATCGAGTGTGTCGGCCAATGTTAGATAAATCGGTGATTGTGTTCATTGACGATATCCTAATTTATTCGAAGAGTGAGATTGAGCATGGCGGTCACATTCGGGAGGTTCTGGAGACGTTAAGAAGGGAGAAGTTGTATGCAAAATTCTCCAAGTGCGCGTTTTGGTTACGTGAAGTTCATTTCTTGGGTCATGTGCTGAATCCCGATGGGATTATGGTGGACCCGGCTAAGGTAGAGACAGTGATGCAATGGAAGTCTCCAAAGACGCCATCCGAGATTCGTAGTTTCTTGGGTTTGGCGGGCTACTATAGGAGATTTATCCAAGACTTCTCTAAGATTGCTTCTCCACTGACTAAGTTGACCCAGAAGGATGTAAAGTATGTATGGGGTCAGGCTCAGGAGAAGGCATTCGAGGAGTTGAAGGCGAGGTTGACTCAAGCTCCTGTCTTGTCGTTACCCGATGGGGGCGAAGATTTGGTGGTGTATTCAGATGCTTCTTACTCGGGGTTGGGGTGTGTGTTAATGCAAAGAGGAAAAGTTATAGCCTACGCATCCCGACATCTAAAGGTTCATGAGGTCAACTACCCTACTCATGACTTGGAACTAGCGGCCGTGTCTTTGCACTAGAGATTAGGAGGCACTGTCTGTATGGAACAAAGTGCACCATATTCACCGACCACAAGAGCTTGAAGTACTTCTTCGAGCAAAAAGATTTGAACATAAGGAAGATGCGATGGTTCGAGCTTATAAAGGATTATGATTGCGAGATCCATTACCATCCAGGCAAAGCCAACGTTGTGGCCGATGCTCTTAGCTGGAAGGAGAGGCCCGAGCCGATTCGGGTGAAAGCATACCAACTAATCATGACCTCTGACGTAATGAAGCAAGTCAAGGAGTTTCAGGATGATGCATTAAAAGAAGATCATCTAAACTCTGAAAGAATGAGAGGTCTGGTTGGGGAATTGAGTAAAAACACACTTGGTGTTAAAACTCAATTTGGACGGGTGTGGATTCCTCGTTTCAGGAATCTACGTGAGAAGATTATGGACGAAGCTCACAAGACCCGACACTCTATCCATCCCAGTGCCACAAAGATGTACCAAGACATGAAGAAGGATTATTGATGGTCGGGTATGAAGCGTGACGTGGTGGAGTATATGAGCAAATGCCTTACTTGTTTGCAAGTGAAGGCGGAACATCAAAAGCCGTATGGGAAGATCCAACCTTTGGATATACCGGAATGGAAGTGGGAGCACATCACCATGGATTTCATTACGAAGCTGCCGCGTACTCCGAAAGGATATGATGCCATATGGGTGATTGTTGACCGCTTGACGAAGAGTGCTCACTTCAACCGATCCATGAGACATATTCATCCGAGAGGTTGGCTGACCTGTTCATCAAGGAGGTTGTAACTCGTCATGGCGTGCGGGTGTCTATTGTGTCGGATCGTGACACCCGTTTACATCTAAATTCTGGAAGAAATTCCATGATGCCATGGGGACGAGGTTACATATTAGCACGGCTTATCATCCCCAAACTAATGGTCAATCAGAAAGGACCATTCAGACGTTGGAAGACATGCTTCGGGCATGTGTGATTGACTTTGGAGGAAGTTGGGACGACCACTTACCGTTAGCTGAATTCTCGTACGACAATAGCTATCATGCCAGCATTGGTATGCCACCATACGAGATGCTATACGGTAGGCGATGTAGAACACCCGTTTGTTGGGGTGATATTGGTGAAAAGGAATTGGGGAGCGTCGAGGTAATCGAGGCTACGACGGAGAAGCTTCAGAAGATTAAAGCCTTCATGAAGGCAGCTAAAGATAGAAAGAAGTCGTATGCCGATAAACGACACAGACCGATCGAATTCTAGGTGGGTGATCGGGTTATGTTGAAGGTCTCACCTTGGAAGGGAATTAACAGATTCAGGAAGCAGGGCAAGTTGAGCCCAAGATATATAGGCCATTTTCCGAATCATTGCTCGAGTAGGAGAGGTGGCCTATAGGTGGAATTATCGGATGAGTTAAGTGGGATTCATCCGACATTCATGTGCCTCATCTGAGAAAGTGTATAGCTGATGAAGACATGATTGTTCCACTGGAGGATATCGAAGTAGATAAAAGGCTCAATTATGTGGAGCAACCAGTGGCAATCATCGATCATAAAGAGAAGAGGCTGCGGAATAAAGTGGTTCCTCTTGTGCGTGTATAGTGGAAGCACGGGAAGGGATCCGAGTCTATATGGGAGATTGAGGAGGAGATGAGGCAGTATTATCCTTATATGTTCGAGGAATAGCAGGTTTCGGGGACGAAACCTATATAAGGGGGGTGGACTTGTAACACCCGGCTATTTTTACAATCAAGATAAAAGAATAAAAAGCAAGAAAGGCAATAAAGTCCAAGTGGAGGGACTAAAAGTGTCCAAAAGGGCAAAACCTTCAAAAGTTTTTGTAAAGGGAGTATGGCCGCCCACCCTCACCTCACTTCACCATTTGTCTCGGTTGTAGAGAGAGAGTAGAGAAAAACTCTCAGTTGAAGATAAGAAGAAGAAGAGAAGTCGAATTCAAGGTAAGAATTTAGGTTTTTTATGCTTTTATGTCGGGTTTTATCCCGGTTATGTGTTTGTATGCTTATGGGCTGTGTTTGTGCTCGGGTGTGTGTGTTTTTGGTGTTGTTTCTAGGTGTTTTGAACTCTCTGCAAGCGGCTTAAAAGGAAGAACACCCAAGTTGCACCAGGTGAGTTCTAGACCCCAGTTTTGTTACATGTTTTGAAACATATTTGGGGCTGAAAACTTATTAAAATGGTTTTTTTACAAAGTGTATGTGAATACCCGTATGTAATGAGTATGTTGGATGTTAGTTCTAGATGGTGTATAGGCTACCCATGTTTAGATAGCCACATTATGCTTAGAACGGATGGGTTTGATGATTAGGATTGAAAATATCCTAGAAACATGTTTACAGAATGCTCATGCGCCTAGATAAGTGTTCATACGTCTGAAACTGCCTTAGAAAGAATTAAGTGTAAGTCATGCGCCTAAACAGTAACCCATACGCCCAAAATTTGCCTTAGAAATGTTTAAGCTCTACTCATACGCCTGAACAGTGGTCCATGCGCCTAGAAATGTAAGTCAGATGACTAAGGGTAGGACCATGCGCCCCAAATGGCCCATGTGCCTAAATGTTCATGCGCCCGAATAGTGCCATACGCCCAACTGGCCCATGCGCCTAAGTGTTCATGCGTCGAATAGTATCCATGCGCCTAGACTGGGCTGCAATTTATTAAGTGTTCAGACGTCCAGAAGTCCCCACGCGCCTGAAAGAGGCCCATGTGCCTAAGTGTTTCCTTATGCGCCTGAATAGTGCCCATGCGCCTGCATAGTGCCCATGCGCCTGCATAGTGCCCATGCACCTAGGACTTAGAATTTTTTTTTCTGATTTTTGGGGGAAAATGTGTAAAGTAGGCTTTGACTTGGGAAATTCCCGGGGGACTATAAGTTGACTTTTAGGGTCATAATCAGTATGATGGGCATGTTATGATGATGATGACGATGTTGCATGACTATGCATGATGTATGTTATGTATGTATGATGCCCTGTGATGATGTATGTATGGTATGTTATGTTATTCCTATGATGATGAATATTTATCTTTCCATGGCTTTACGTGTATGTTAATGAATGAACCGAAAGTATTATGTAACGTAAAGTGAAAGATAATGAAAAAGGAACATGATGAATGAATGCATGCATTAACGAATGAATGAACGTAAAAAGTCTTGCAAGCAAATGTATGGAGGTTCACACCCAATGAAGGGTGTTAGCTCAACTGTGTGCGGGTTAGCTACCCCAGAAGGATGCACATTGGGGTCCAATCCTTGTGATTGACCATATGTGTGGGATCCTTTCCGCTTGCCCCAGGTACTGGAGTCAGCTTCGTGCACAATGTTCGGGGTCTATGATAGACCTCAGGCCCAGTAACCAGCTTCGTGCACAATGTTCGGGGTATAGCATATGGCATTGATCCGGAATAAAAAGAAAAGATGAATGGTGAATGTACTTGCCCCAGGTACTGGAGTTAGCTTCGTGCACAATGTTCGGGGTCTATGATAGACCTCAGGCCCAGTAACCAGCTTCGTGCACAATGTTCGGGGTATTGTACATGTCACAAGATGTAACGAATGAATGGAGATTAATGAACGTAATGGAAGATAATAATGATATTATCTGTATGTACGTATGATATATGATCACGAACGAATGAAACGTATAGTATGGGTTTTGAAAAGAAATAAATAATGATTTTATGTATGTTTTGTTATAAAACTAGAACTCACTCAGCAACGCTGACTTTTATACATTTTCAGTTGACAGGTAAATGTTGTTGGGGATGGCACGAGGTGACTGCTCAGCTCTTTTGGATGGCATCCATTTAATTAAGGCTTTTGTGATATAATACAACAATATAATTTTGTAACCGACAAATGATGCATTATTTTGAAAAAGTTTTTAAGATGAAATGAAATGCCATTTGTTTTATGTTTTCTGTTGCACTGTTTTGATGTATAAATGAAATGTATATGTTTTACTTGCGATGAATCACCAGCTGTAAGCGTCCCGGGAACGGGGCCTTACAAGCAGTCACCAAGACAGTGGTACAAGCGGTTTGATGAGTTTGTAGTGACTCATGGTTTTACTAAGAGTGACTATGATAGTTGTGTTTATCATAGGAGATGTTCTAGTGGAGATTATTTGTATTTGCTGTTGTATGTAGATGATATGCTGGTTGCATGTAAGGTACAAGATGAGATTGAAGCTATAAAGAAGTTACTCATGATGGAGTTTGAAATGAAGGAACTTGGTAATGCTCGGAATATTTTGGGAATGGAAATTACCAGAGATAGGAGTTCTAGGCAGCTGAAGTTGTCACAAACTTCTTATGCAAATAAAGTTTTGAAGCTTTATGGTATGCATGAGTGTAAGGGTGTTAAAACTCCTATTGGGGCTTATTTCAAGTAGTCCATGGAAGACAGTCCTTGTACTGAAATTGAGTTGTCATATATGGAGAGGAAGGTGAAGGTCGAGATAGAATTAATGGGTATGTTGATTCTGATTTTGCAAAAGACCTTGACAAGGGAAGATCCATCACAGGGTGTGTGTTTAGATTGATGGGCAATGTGATAAGCTGGAAGGCACAGTTGCAGCATGTGGTTGCATTGTCTACTACCGAAGCAGAGTATATGGCTCTAACTGAAGCTATAAAAGAGTCATTGTGGTTACAAATACTAGTTACTGAGTTAGGGATGAGATTGTCTTAAACAGTGGTATTTTGTGACAATCAAGATGCTGTACAACTTGCTAAGAACAATGTCTTTCATGAAATGACAAAACATATTCATGTTAGATTGCATTATATTCGAGAAGTGATTAGTAATAAAGAAGTTCTGGTAAAGCAAGTTGGAACAGATGAGAATCTTGCAGATATTCTTACAAAGGTGGTGCCAGGTTCTAAATTTGAGTTTTGTGTTACAAAGCTTGGTATTGGTTGATGTTATTATGGGTGTTCTATGATGCATACTCTAAAGGTGGAGATTGTGAGAAGTTAGAGTTGATCATAGAATCATAAGAAACTTCGGAAGAAAATATTGTTGGCTTCGGAAGAAGCAGGTTTTGGCTTCGGAAGAAGCGGGTTTTGGCTTCGGAAGAAGCAGGTTTTGGCTTCGGAAGAAGCAGGTTATTCTTCGGAAGAAGAGTGGTTGCTTCGGAAGTATTTCCATAACTTCAGAAGTTAAGTTACCTTCGGAAGATATGTTTTTTTAACATAAAGGGGGTAAATTGTAAATAGGTTGTTATGTTTGTTAAGCCTGATTCGTGTATATAAGGATCAGTTGTTGTTTTAGAATAGTATTCGTTCAATTCATTTTAGATCGTTTTTTCAGTTCTCAATTGTTCTCAGTATTCAATAACATTTGAATCATTTCGATAGTAGATTCATTGTCAATTTCGTTCTTTCTTTAAATCGGTTTTACAACACTATGCATTCATGTAATTAAACAAGTTGGTGATATTGGAATATGCTATTAAGGTATAGTACTTATTATTATTCGGTTGAGCCAACGGATCAAGTTGCGATTTATAAGATTTTTTTAATAAACTCCATATATTGTAATTACTATTTAAATAAATTATCATTAACTATTTCAACATTTAACAGGTGATGGTGTTAACACTAATTAAATTAATAATAAAATAAATAAAAATGCTACTTTTAAAATTGTAAGACAATATTGCTTAAAACTAGCAAATAACCACGCATAATATTTCTTGGGATGAAACTAGCAAATAACCATCCATTATTATGCGGTGTATGAACAAAATACTGCATATTTATGCACGTATACATTAAAAAAGTTATTTTTAGACGAAACTAGTATGAATCAAAATGAAACCTTTAACAAACTATGATACAATAGTTAGAAATTTGTTTTAAACTTGTAAGAAGATATTTTTTCATAATAAAATGTTACATTACGAAAGAAACTAATACAATAGAAGTAGTCTCGCTAGATTCGTATCACAAAGTAATTAATAAAAGATAAGTATAAAGATAAGGAGAATGATTGAGGCCTCATGTTTGACATAGTTCTTGAAAACATATTTGTTTCTATACTCGGAGAACATGTGTGTCTCTTAAGGTAGATTTACGGCCTAAGTTTTTATGAGAAAACACATACGTCAACATTCGCTACAAACTCTTGAGTGTATCTCTATCTTTCTATATCTAAAACCACGGTTGAAAGCTTGGTTATGCTCATCACAAAAGAAAGCCCCCAATTCTTTATGATATTAGAGGAAAACTAGAATATTTAATCACATTAAGCGCAAAAGTTAAACATGCCACTTTAAGTATGAATATCTTAGTCGTTTTATCTTCCTTGTGGATACTATTAAGCTTGCTATGAAGCTCTTATCATGGAGAATACAACTCCATTGATCAATAATTACATATATAGTACATACATATAATTATTTGTGTTTAAATTTAATGAGAAACTTATTTTAATTTCATCGGCTTTCCAACAATTTGAAAGTGTAAAAAGATAATTTATAAAATTTGTGTCAAAACTAAATATATATAGATCGATAGATTTAATTTATTGTGAATCATCATTGAAAATATATAGCAAGTTTGTTTAAGGATGAAAATGAAAAACCTTCTCTTAGCCTTATTAAATATAAAAACTTGCATCTAGCTCACACAAGATGGTACACAATATAAAAATAGATATGTAGTAATCAACTTCTATAAACCAAGAGTAACTTCCCACATTGATGGCCTAGAGTGAGGACTCTTTTGCAAGCACGTGAAAGCAACCTCACGAAGTAACTCCAACCGTTCGGCTACATGTTCATCGGGTGAAGGTAGCCGTTGGTCCAGAATATCATCAAGAGATGTGCCTTTCAAGTCTGGTGAGGAAGTTAGGAAATCACCTGGATGCTGACCCATTATAACTTCTAGTGTTAGTACCCCAAAGCTGTAAACATCACATTTCTCGCTCACTTCCATTGTGTATGCTAGTTCTGCACAAAAATGTTCATGAGTTAATCACTATTTGTTCAAACTTTATGTTTAAACAGTTATACTAATTATCTAAGAGGTACCTGGTGCAGCATAGCCAATTGTTCCAGCAAATGATGTCCAGTTTGATGAGTCTTGCACTATAACCCTTGCGGTGCCAAAATCGGATACATGAGCAACCCATTCAGAATCTAATAAGATATTGCTACTTGACAATCCCTATGGATAATCGGTTGTGAACAATCATGGTGCATATAGGATAACGCATTTGCAATGCCTTTGATAGCCATCAACCGTCTGGTCCAATCAAATGCAACTGCTTGTTTCACGTCATTTAGTACCATCCTTAAGCTCCCTCCTACCAAGAACTCGTATACCAAGAACGCGTGTCGTGGGTGTAAACAGAAACCATATAGCTTTACAATGTTCTGATGGCGAATTTCTGTCAATGCGCGTATCTCAGTCTCAAAACTCTTCATGTTATGCATCTTGTCATCTTCTGGTGCATGGAATTTTTTCACGGCAAAAACTTGTGATAACAACTCTGCTTTGTAAACTGTTCCATATGCACCAACTCCAACAATATGCTTGGAGTCAAAGTCGTCTAACGAGTCAATGATGTTCTCATAGACCATTTTCCCATCATAGCTCCAAATTGTGAACGGTCTTGCTTCAATCTCTTGTCGCATTTTAGTATGATCATTTGGATTTCTTATATGGAGACAAGAGAATAAGCTAAATATCATGACAAACAACAGCAGCATGCATCCCAAAGATGGAAGTACTACAATTAGTATCACTTTTAAAACCTTGTTTTCTTTATCTTGATTTATTTGTTCCATCGAACAATCTATCCCTGAGTTGTTTCCACATAAGTTCTTGTTGTTCCTAAGTGCCTCTATTGGAGCCTCTTCAAACGCTCGCATCTTTGGAAGTGGGCCCTCTAGCTGGTTGAAAGATACGTCGACCATGGTCAAACTTAACATTTCAATGAAACTTGAAGGAATAGAGCCTGTGAAGTTGTTGTGAGAGATGTTCAATGTCTCTAAAGCCTTTAGACCTCCAAGCGCTGGCGGTAGTCGCCCAATCAAACTATTTTCACTAAGGTCAAGAAATTCTAACTTGTCCAACATGGAAATATGCACTGGAATGGTTCCCTCAAATCTATTACTACTTAGATTCAAACTCCTTAACTTTAAGCAGTCTCCTAGCTTTTCTTCGATCGAGCCGGTGAAAGAGTTTTGTGCTAAGTTAAGGACTTCCAGATTGCTCAAACTTCCTAATTCCGAAGGAATCGTACCTGATAACGCGTTATCATCCAAGTACAACTTCATCAATGAGCTTAATTTTTCAATGCTCTTGGGGATTTCACCAACTAAATGATTTGATGAGAGAAGAAGCTCACTTAATCTAGTTGCACTTCCTAACTCTACAGGTATTCTTCCTGACAGATTATTGTTTGATATCTGTAAGCTAGTTAAATTAGGACAAAATCCCCAATTACTAGACACCTCACCATACAACTTATTATAGCTCAAGTTTACAAAATCTAACTCCTGATATATCCCAAAATCATCTGAGATGTTTCCGGTCAGCTGGTTGTTTTGAATGCGAATTCTGAATAAGCTGCTACAATTCTTCAAGCTTTTTGGTATAGGGCCTGAGAAGTGATTGTTGCACACACATAACTGTATAAGTCGTCCAGAAGCGCATATATCATGTGGTAAGTGACCAGAAAGCATGTTTTGACTCACTGCAAACACTTCCATCTTTGTTAGATTCATATCTTGAGGAAGGTATCCTACAAGATTATTCATGAATAATCTGAGGTGAACAAGGGCTGTTCTCTTTCCAAGTTCACTTGGTATGACACCACTAAAGTTGTTCTTACCCAAGTTCAACCGTTCAAGATGAGTATAGTTTGCAAAGTAATCAGGAATGGAGCCAAATATGTTGTTATCAATGAGATCTATCCTCTCTATCCTACTAAAGTTTCTGAACGAAAATGGAATGGTACCAGTTAATAGATTCTTGCTAATGTTGAGATCTATGAGGTCTCGAGCCCGCCCAAGATCAAACGGGATGGACCCAGAAAGAGTATTGTTATCTAGATAAAGATAGTGGAGATTGCTTAGATTTCCTAAAGAGGAAGGGATGGGTCCAATAAGTTGGTTAGAAGAAAGGTCTAGGAACTCAACAGATGTTAGAGTCCCAATTTTTCGAGGAATGATGCCCGAGAGCGAGTTGAAAGAAAGATCTAACGATTCAAGATTCGTTAAAGACCAAGTATCAAGATCACCAAGCGTACCTCTTAAGCTTGCATTCGACAGTCGAATGCTTGTTATTACACTTTCTCCATTTGTTGTGTTGCTACTGCAACCGACTCCAACCCAATCGGTGCATGGGTTGCTTCCGACCCATGACGAGAGAAACGATTGGCTTTGGTTGTCAAGGCTAGATCTCCATTTTAGAAGAGCAGATGCTTCATTAGGAGCTTCTCCAGAAGTTGCAAGTGAAAGATTACAGAAAAATAATAATATTAGTGCAATGGTGAGTAACATGGAACACCCCTTCATTAGAAATTGAAAAAAGTTGATGAATTGGTATGCTTTTCATGTCTTATTTGCAAGATCAATTGCATATTATATTAGAAACTAGAGGTGTACATGTGGACTACTATTTGGTTTTGTTAAACCGAAGACTTGTAGCACCAAGTGGGAAATCATTGAAAAATAATTTTCAAAGTCTTCGTAATTGTGGAGAGTCAACTTCAAAGAATCAGTGATGTACATCCATGTACAAGTTATCTTCTTCTGAGGAAGAATATTAACCATATCATTCGGATGATGTTATACTTTCATATGTCAAGTAAATAAGAGCTTAGAGATTTCTTATATTTATATGTCTTTATGTAATTTATATATCCTCGCAACTAAATATGTCCGTCATGATATCTATTTTTCTTGTATAGATCCGTTTCTTGTTGTATTATCTTTCAACTATATAATTAGAGACGCATGAGTGAGTGAATCTCCTCAGAAGCAACATCCATATCCCATAGAATACATGCATTCATTATCTTCTTATTCCGAATATGATTTTCATAAGTATGTTTGTTCGTTATATGTATGATATATATTACATAGCCCCATTTTAATGATGGGTATACGTGTGCTTCACAAATTAACCCTTTGACGATTGTAAAGTATCAACTAGCAAAAAAATTGGAAGTTATGGATTTGAACTTTATTTGGCAATAGTTGGGAATTGTTTTATGTTTGTAGTCAAAAAGTAAACGCAGTAATGCGATTTGTGAATATTTCTTTCTCCATCTATATTTGGACTAAATGTAAAAGCGTATAAGCCACGATAGAAAATACTATTATTCACAAAAGTCATAGGACATCATGAGTTATTTTGAGCACTACAACAAATAAGTCCTATTGGGATGATATTTTACACACTATGGTTCGTCTGAGTCTAACTAACTTTAACCATACAACTATTAAGATTAGGTCTACATAAATTATACCGTATTTAAAAGCGAGTAATTTTTATAAGACATGCTACTTTAAAAGTAACCACATGGACCGATCCCATTCAGGACTGTTGTGTCACTTACGTAAATTAAACAAGACATGCTATAGCGACGGTCACCCCCACCTCTACAGCAAACCTCCACCCCCACCTGCACCGTTGTCTACACACCATTGCTACCGCAATCATTACCACCACCACACCACCACCACTCTAATCACCTCCACCACAGACAACTAAATTGTCATTAATAGAAAATGAAACTTTTTGAATTGTTTGTGAAATTATTTATCAAATGGGCAATAGTTAAAAAAATATTTACGAAAATGATGTTGATTAATCTATTTTGATATATTTTAACTAACACATTAGACTTTTCTTTTTATCTTTCTGTTTGATGTTATCAATGTATGTTTTCTTTTACTAAATGTATTGGAAATATACTTATAGTAATAAGCTATTACTTTTAGAGATAATTTGAGCCAAATCGGGTCAAACAAACCTTATCCTACGGGTGTCGTTGAAAATTATTTACCATGTTCATTAATTTATTTTGGTATTTATTATTCTATTCGGTGTATCCATTGTCTATGTTAGCAAGAGAACATATATTTGCTTTTATTAGATATTTCAAAAATATACTTATCGTAAAATTTTATTACTTTTGGAAATAATACAAATAGAACCAAACAAAATTTTGCTCATACTTGCTTTGTTTACAAACTTATTCAATATGATTGGCTTGTTTACAACCGAGCTAAAATTACGCGAGCATGTTTTGATTATTTTCTGAACAATCGTCAAGTGAGTGACTAGCAGTAAAGATTGGACAGTCAAAATAATAACTAAAAAGTATAAAATAAATTTCTATGTGTAATTTATTAGACTTTATATAATTTTTTTCGGTAGTGTGAATTGAATTGAAAAGACAAAAAACTTAACTTTGCAAAAACTCCTTATGCGTAGGGAGAAAAAAGTTTTGAAAAAAAATTAAATAGCCAGGTTTTTTTTATTATAATGGTTTTTAAATAGTATTAGTTTTCTTACCCGCCGCGCATTGCAGTGGGCATCATATGCGGTGAGAATCGACCCGATTTATTTTCGAACTAAATTTACATCGAAAAGTAGAGTAACTTAATTTTATACAATGATAGAAAACATATATATTTATCCCAACTCTTTTCTAAAAAACAAAACGTGGACTAAATCAAAACGTACATAAAAACATGTGCAATGCCGACGTAGTAAAATATAGATTACAATTGCCCCAACTCTTTTGCAAACTAATTTACATTAAAACATCGAGTAACTTGATTTATACCTCAAATGAAAAAGTATATTTGGCCTAACATGTTCCAAATCAAAGCGTACATAAAACCTTTACGTAAATCACGTATTACATACATCAATAGCATTGGTTACATTCAAAATTTATATACAAAAATAAAATCATGAAATATTTTAACGTTGAAACATTAATGAAATTGAATATGTTGTAATAGCTCTGGAACATTTTACAGAGAGAATATAATTCCTAACCTAACGGGGGATCCCCCACCAGAATTTCCCACTCGGTCTTGCGCGTCTTAATGTCACGGGAAAGAAAAGGACTGCCCCAAAAAGGGAAGAGCTCTGAGTATCTATTACATCTGAAACATAAAAAGGATCAATATACATACATATATATATTTATATATATATATATATATATAGGGGAGAGTTCTATTAAAAACCATGTTATAAAGAAAACCATGAAAACCAAAGGTTACATATATGTAAATATATGTTACAAATTATACAACTAATAGTTACGTATATGTAGAGGTTATGTATATGTACGTACGTGTTAACAAGTGTACAACAAAAAGTTACGTGCATACAACTCATATAAGTTACGTATACGTAAGTCGTTTTGTCATCATTGTCATTTCTTAGAGTTTAAACTAAATAATAAATAATTAATTCAAAAAATAAAGTTGAATTTTACTTAAATATACTTTAAATAATAAAAAAGTCGAATTAATTATAAATTGTGTGATTGGGAAGTGATGGTTTTCACAGTTTTCATTTATAAACATGGTTTTTATTTGATCTCTCCCCTATATATATATATATATATATATATATGTATATATATATATATGTATATGTATATAGATATGTATATGTATATATATATGTATATGTATATATATGTATATGTATATATATATGTATAAGTATATATATATACATATATATATATACATATACATACATATATATACATATATATATATATGTATATGTATATATATATATATATATATATATGTATAAGTATATATATATATATATATATATATATATATATATATATATGTATATGTATAAGTATATATATACGTATAAGTATATATATATACATATATATGTATATGTGTATATATATATATTTATATATATATGTATGTATATATATAATATGTATGTATATATATATGTATATATATATATATGTGTATATATATATAAGAATTATAAATAAGAAAAAAAACCTATCGTAATAAATAAATACGAAAATATACCGAAAGAAAAATAAAAAAGTAACAAACAATTTACGTGATTTGGATTAGGAGAGGGTAAAGCATATGCAAGGGAGACATGAAGTTGAGACAAAAAAAATATAGTAAAAGTGAGTTAGAGGGAGATGAGTGTTAGGACCTCGTATGTATGGAGTACTAACTGATAATGCGTGAAACCAGATCAAATAGTGTAGAATCCTATTTGATTGGCGATCCAATTAGTAAGAACGCGGTTCAGATCAATCTAACGATTAAAGAAACGTTAAGAACGATTAGAACGGGATCAACCGCGAACTATGAAGTTAGAACAGGTTCTCTGGAGTCTCTGGACGGCTAGGGTACGAATGTGAGTCGAAATTCTTCAAGTGTCCTGTTTTTCCATGAATTAGGTGGTATTTATAGGTTAGGGTTTGTCAATTGTATGACTGAACCATTAGTATGGTTCAGTCGTGCGACTGAATCATGCGATTGATTCATATGCACGACTAAAGATTCAGTCGTGCGACTGAGCCAATCTTATGTCTCAATCATATGACTGATCCAGTCTCCTAGTTTAGTCGTGCGACTGGTCCATTAGCATGAAGTATTCATGTGTACTGTCCCTTAGCATGGTCCATTCACATGAAGACTTCATACGATTAAGTTTGAACACATTCTCAATCATTAATGACTAAGAACTATGTACAATAATCACAAACCTATATAGTTAGTTCAATATGTTTTATTACACAATAAACAATGAAACATTAAACATTATAAGTATCAATCACATATTGCATTTCATTCAACTCATTCATTACATATGTGTAAGACATGACAAACATTTTACAATAAGCTCCTAAACTAGGTACACATGTATCAACAAACTCCCCTTTGGACCTAGTTTACATTAGTGTCTGACATTCTTCATTAGCTCCTCAAATTTCTTGTACTTCTCCTTTCTAGTAACTCCTGCATGTATCTCAAATGCAAAACAAAGTTATATCATGTTCTGGAACTGAGGGCTTGTACTATATCTTGCGAGTCATAGAATTGTGGCCACTTGTATAATGTATAGACATCATCTGCAGACAAGTTGCTTAGCCACATAGGGTTGAACACCCAAATAGTCTCCATTTTGCTCTCTCTCTATAAACTATGATCGCTTCACATGTTCTCCAATTATAATACCACCATTTGAAGTATGGAGTGAAGTCCTGTGGCATTTCCCTTAAGGGAATCTTGGACATTATGGGCAGAGGACTCCACTTCAGCACCACCTTAGGCTTTCTAGAAATGGGATCCACTTCAAAACTTCGGATGTACCTCTTTGGTTGTTGAGGTCTGAAGTTTACCTATCTGGTGTGGTATTCCCTCTTTAGTGCAGTCTCAAACCAGGGAGAGTCTTCAGATCATGTGGGAATCTGAAGTACTCTATTCCCTTCTCCCTCTTAACTGCATAGACGTTAATATCCTCAAAATATGCCCACGCAATAATCTTGCGTGACACCTTTAGATGTTTCTTGACCGTGTATAGCTTGGTGTAGGCATTTGGCTTTTGAGCAGTGCATTGGGCTCGTATCTCAACAAAAACAAGCCGTCCGTTCAGCCTTCTTTATATTAACATCAGCGTCTGAGGCTTGGGCTTGGCTCTCATTCTTCTCAGTCTCTTTTTCCGTCTCATCCAGTTTGTCGAATGTAGCACTACCGAGAGTGTTACCCAAGTTGGGGATCACAAAGCCCTCTCAGTCAGTGTACTCTAGATAATGCTCGGCTGTGACATCTTCAATCTCTATTTCATCTATGTCGACTAGCTCATCGTCGCTTGTCACATCAAAAGTAGGCGCATCATTGACAATCTCATTTGGATTTAGCCTGAACATCTTTGCAAGTTGCTCATCAGTCAGGTCGTGTATGATGTCTCCTTCTTCAGGAGTATAGCTCACCGACCTTCTAACAATCCCTTGCAAATCAAGATTCATTGTGAGTTGAGACTTGATTTGCTGTAGGGGAGCAATATCATATTCATCTTGCAAAGATGTTTGATATGTTTGATTTAAACATGTAACACATCAACCATTAGTAATTAATCAATACATTTAAACTGTAGATAAATATCATTAATTACATAACTGTAATACAAGATTCAAGTACAAAAGTTTTCAAATACATAAACATCTAATCATTACTTTTGTCTTTATCAGTCAACTCTTCAACCACAGGGGGTGATAATGATGCTCCTTGGTCTTGTGCTTTCTTTGTCCTTCTCTCTTGACCTTGAGCTAAGGCTAGTGCAGCTGCATCTCCTTCTTCATCATTATCATCATCTTTATTTCCCCTTGACCCTTCATCGTCACTATCATCTTCTTCCTTAGACTTATCATCATCACCATCATCACCATCATCATCATCATCTCCATCACCTTCTCTGATCTTTAGAGGCTCATCTTTAGATCCCTTTAGTCTGAACATGATCTTTTTATTCTTAGCCTCCAACTCCTCAATCCTTTTAACTGATTGCTTATTCTGCTCCTGGAGTTGGGAAATCTGTTGTGCTTGAGCAGTATTGAGCTCCACAAGCTGACTTAGCTATGTTGCTCTCTGCTCATCAGCAGCTGACAGCTTAAGCACCATCCTGTTTAGTGTTGCTAGCTGTTCCTCTACCCTAATGGAAGGTAGAGTGGGTCCTGTGGTGAAGGTAGTATGGGTTGATAGACCTGCTTGGTGGATGGTGGTGGTAGTGGTGGATGTGGTGAATATAGGTGGTGGGATAGTAGTGGATGGTGAACGGGTGGCTGTAGTAGTGGTGGTTGGGAGTGTAGTAGTAGTGGTAGGGGGTGTGGTAGTGGTGGTGGTAGCTGTGGTGGATGTGGTGGTGGCTGTGGCAGTAGTGGTGGCTGTGACAGTGGAAGTGGATGGGGTCAAAGTAAATCTCGGGCTCTTACCCTTTTTGCCATAAGGGTAAGCCATCCTCTTCTTCCTGGAGCCCTTGGAAATAGTGGCTCCCCCTTGGCTACTGGGCTGGACCGGGGTGTTGGATGGATTTGTATCAGCTGTAACAGCATCCCCGGACTCACCCTGGCGTCCACCAACTGCCCTGAGCCCTCTTTTAGTGGCTACGACCCGGCTCCCCACCGTCCGTACCAGAGGCTCCTTGTCCGACTCCTCTTCCTCCTCCAGCTGAAAATCAGGGTGGATTGGAGCTGACTCGAGTCCACCCGGACCTTCACCTCCTTGACCATCACCGTGGTTATCATCGTCAGAGTCATCGGAGGGTAGAGCAATAGCCTCAACATCAGAATCACTATCATCTTGATGCCACTTCTTGTGAGAAGGAACCACATAATCAGCACAGGCAAGGTGCCCGAACAATCTCCTCACAGGGGCTTTACCTGCTTCCCCCTATACACCTTCATCCTGCCTAGAGTGGTGTCATCCATCACCTCTAGCATCACAGCATCATCCTTCTCCTTGGGCAGTAAGGGAAGCTTCTCATCTATGACCATCTGTAAGAACCTTAGATGCATGCAGAAGCTCTCCTTACTCTTGGCCTCAAGGTTCTGATCAAGTATATGAAGATCATGTTGGAGAAGCTGAAGGGGTGATTCAGCACCAGTGCCACGTAGGCATTCTGGATTTGGTCAAAAAGATCATCAAATCCACCCCTCCATGAAGCAATGCACTTGACAATAACATGTGCTAAGTACTTGAACTAGGGACATAGGTTGCTTTTGTTCAACACACATGCGTTGATGTCCTCCGTGTACTTCATCCTGAGAAAACATCCCCGTACAGTCAGAGGGTGTAACCTGGTTGGGTGAGCAGCATCATCACCCAGGTCCAGTACCCGTCGAAGGTCTGCGGCAGTGACCTCAATCTCTTGGCCAAAAATGGTGCTACGTATACAGTAAGGCTCAGTGGATCTGTCAACTGATGCACCTTCCTAGAAGGCCTACTGTAAAAACCGGTAGGGTGTGCATGGTGCAAATATAGCTCTGTAGATCCTTGATCTCCTTAGAAATGCAATGATACCAGCAAAATCAGCTGCATTCCTAGTGGTGGCATCCAGATGAGCACAAATGTTGTGCTTGGTGTTGATGATCCACCTCTCTGCCATGTTTCTATAACATAAGACACATAAACATTAGATTTGTCCATAACATAAACTGTTGAAACTTAAACTGTTCTGAAATTAGTCTGGTTAAATCATGCGATTGAACCGTACGACTGAGTTCATTCGGGCGATTGAGCATGTGGTTGGGTTCAATCGGGCGACTGAGCATGTGGCTGGGTTCAATCGGGCGACTGAGCATGCGGCTGAGTTCAATCGGCAATTGTGCTCATACGCCTTGTTCATTCGGCTAATTGAAGTTCATTCGAAGAGTCCAGTAAGATAACTCTCTGTTCGACACTTTAACCCCGAATCTAGGTCAAAATTTGATGTTAAACATTGCGTGTAGACTCTTTAGACTCGCAGGAACCCTAACTGTCACTGTATGTCCTTCATTTTAACCAATATGCACGTTTAGGTGGTTTATTTGATGGTTGTTACTTATTTCTTGATTTTAATCAGCTTGGGTCTGTTAGGGTTTGATTACATCGCGCATTTTGTACGATTTCGATCACTAATTACCTGGAGATGATGAGAGTACACGTTAGTAACACAATAGCAGTGAGAAATCAACAAAATCAAATATTAGTAGAGTGTGTTTGCTTTCGGGCGATTTGGGAGAGATTAGAGGGTGATGATTGTCCGCGTCCGACTCCCCCTCTATTTACACTAGGGTTTCCTTCAGTCGTGCGACTAAACCTATTCGCACTCTTGATTCATGCGACTGGGGCTCAGTCATGCGGTTCGCTTAGTCAGTCACATTCAATCGTGCGACTGACTCATTCGGTCAGCTCCATTCATGCGATTAGTTCATTCTGGTGATCCAATCGTATGGCTTGACCCATGCTTATGGTCCAATCATACGTCTGGTCAATCCGTGTGGTTTAGTCTTCCAACTGGGCTCATACGTCTGATCTAATCGTGCGAATGGTCCATACTTATGGTCTAGTCGTGAGAATGGCTCATACTTGTGAGTTTGACCTTATGACCATTCAAACACTTAGCCCTTTTAACTATAGATAAAATGTTATGATCGATGATCATCTCAGACATGATCCTTTTAACTTTGAAAACTGTTGATCACCTCAGACGTGATCCTTTTAACAAAAAACCGATTGGTCACCTCAGAGGTGACATGTTTTAAGTGAGTATTTCATAGATTGAATTCCGATGCCTAGTCTGACTTTTACCAACTAAATGACTAAAAATTAATAAATAAAGCAACTAGAAAATTTAAAAAACAAAGTTAAGTCATATTTTTGTATTTGTGATTCATTTTGGACAGCACAGCTTCAATTCCTATTTATCATTTCTGGTACAATTCATTTTGGAATCATACAGGTATATCATAATCACTTGGGACATTTTAATAAACAATCATGATGCTAGATCCTTGTTTTCACTGATAGTCAATAACAATTTTAGGAAATCATACTCGAGCTACAAGATGCACACAATGATTTTGACTTTCAAGAACTGCAGCTCACAATGATTGTCAGTATACTTGTCCTCTTAAATCCATACATAGATTTTTGACACATATTGGTGATGATTTAAGGTTAATTATTTCAACAAGCACTTGTGGATCCCATGCTTATATGGTAATCAACGTTCCTCAGAAGATTTTTGAGCAGTCTACAAGTATATTTCAAGAAGAGACTATTCTAAGAGCTTTCAAAGAGATGCCAAGCCTCAGGTCACAGCAGAAAGGCACAAACAACAATGAATTCTAGAATATTTAGGTTATGCTTATCCTCAGGTCAGTGCCACCGCACAGCAGAGAGGCACACAACCGATCTTCTTGTTTGAGCAATTTTTCTTTTAGCACATATCTCACCAACAACATAAGTTATTAGCTTGATTGCGTTTTGTATTTCTCATGTGCTTTGCTCATATTTTATGGTCATCCACACACATATGTGGCGTTTATTTTGCTCTTCACCCCTTATTGGAACAACGTTGATTGTGTTAACCAGTGATAAGATGGGAACCCACAGCAGGTTGAACAACTTAGTTTGTAATTGAAACCACCAATAAGGTCTACTTGTCTATTGTGTTGAATCTACTGACACATCATATAATGAACTAGCAGCCTCTGGGTCTACTTTCTCTATGTTACCTTGGTAGCCTACTAGTTTTATTATCATTTTCCTTTTATGTGCTTAGACTTTTCAGACTTAAACTTTGACTTTTGCATCTTAATCAGTTAAACCTTTTGAAGTCCCAAATAATCTTTTCCCTATGTACTATCATTTTCCAAATACGTTGAATCAGTATCACAGATTTGATTTCCTTCCTTTTAGCTAAGCTGCCCTCCTCCCTCGTTTTTTAAGTAATTAAATAAAATGACTAATTTAATACTAATCTAACCTATTCTCCCCCTAAAATTGTAAAAACAAAAATATTTTTTAAGTTTTTGGATTTTATAGAAACAGAAAATAAAATAAGCAAAAAATAAAAGAAAATAAAATAAGGAAAAAATAAAAGAAAATAAAACAAAAATTGTCGGACTAAGCATTTTCAACCTCTGTGATCACATCACTTTTCTTTTTCACGCCATTAACCTTTAATAGATATAAAAATCTCGATTTATCAAATGCTTTTGTGTAGAGGTCGGTATGTTGAAAATCCGTATTTATTTTAACGACATCGATTAAATGCTTTTCAAAACAATCACGTATAAAGTGATATTTAATCTAGATGTGTTTAGTTTTAGGATGTTGGACTGGATTTTTAGTTACGGCTATAGCAACAGAATTATCAACATAAAAAGGAGTGTTAGAGAATTGCAAACCATAGTCCCGCATTTGTGTTGAATCCAAATGTTCTACGAACAGCAACTTCTAACAGCAACGTATTCAGCTTCACAAGTTGACAGAGCAACCGATGTCTGCTTTTTACACTGCCAGGTGACTAGTCTTCTCCCAAAAAAATTGACATCCTGCAGATGTTGACTTGTAGTTCATTTTCCATCCGCCGTAATCTGAGTCACTATACGTTGTAAGCTCAAAATCATTGTTATGAGGATACCATAACCCGAGTGTTGGAGTACCCTTCAGATAACGGAAAATCCATTTAACCCCTATCAGATGGTTGACCTTTGGTTTCGCCTAATATTTGGAGCAGAGACACGCCGCGTACATGATATCAGGTCGTGAGCCTGTGAGGTACATGAGGGATCTGATCATTTCTCAGTACATGGTGGCATCCACCAGATCACCATTTTCGTCGGGTGTCACGCCATGGTTTGTAGCAAGCGGAGTCCCAGCTGGCGAAGCATTCTCCATATCGAACCGACTGAGGATATCACTTACATACTTGGTCTGATATAGAAATATTCCCTTAGGTTTCTGATCCACTTGTAACTCGAGAAAGAACTTCATCTCTCCCATGGCACTCATCTCAAATTCATCTTTCATTAATGCTTCAAATTCTATACATAATTCTTCATTTTTAGAACCGAAGATTAAATCATCAACATAAATTTGAACTAGCAGTTCAGTAAGTCACAATCCTTTTCCTTGATGAACAGTGCAGTCAATCACTCCTCTGCGAAAGTCGTGTTTCACAAGATGAGTCGAGAGCTTCTCATACCATGCTATTGGGGCTTGGTGGAGCCCGTAGAGAGCCTTATCTAGCTTGTAAACTCTGTCTTGATGATACGGATCCTCAAATCCTTCGGGTTGACTAACATACACTGTATCCCGGATTTTACCATGAAAGAATGCACTCTTCACATCTAGTTGATAAACTTTAATCTTCATATAAGATGCATAGGCTAGGAAGATACGGATTGCTTCCATTCTCGCCACAGGTGCAAACGCTTCATTGTAATCAATGCCTTTGACTTGTCGAAATCCTTGAACTACAAGTCGAGCCTTGTTTCTTATTATGGTACCTTGGTCATCTTTTTTGCATTTCAAGACCCATTTAGTACCAATGAACTTAGCACCTTTTGGTCTGTCCATCAATGTCCATACTCCTAACTTCTTGAATTGAAGAAATTTTTCTTGCATGGCACTCACCCATGCCTCATCGTTTAAGGCTTCACTTAAATATTTTGGCTCAAACTGAGACACAAAACATTTATAAGCACCGTCGTGAAGATAGCCTTTTTCCATGACTGAGGCATAATCAGCTGAGTATAGCTGATTTCTTTTCTGTACTCCCGATTGTACATCTCCTATGACGTTGTCCAGAGGATGATATCCATTAAGTCGAGATCTGGGAGTGGTGGGAATGACTACTTCCTAATCCAGATTTTGAATTCCTGGTTCAGTATCTGTAGTCGTTGGAGTGCAAGGTTCTGAAGTGTCAGAGGCATCAACATCTGATGCTTGTGTACTTTCAGTATTAGGAACCTATTCCACCTGATCATTCTCCACTTATTCATCGTCAGAGGACGAGTCACTTGCCTCTAGTGCTCCCCCTGAATGACTAGAAGACTCACCTTGTGAACCTGATGTTGTCGATTCTTGTGATGGTGTGTTTAAGACATCATACATCATTTGGTTGCTAACTCATTATCAAGAGGGGAGAGAAGGATGTTGAAGGACTTAAAGAATCCATCATAATCAAAGAAGAATGTAGGTCCTTTTCCAGCAGGGGGTGGTGTATCTCTGAACGTCGACGTTGCACCACACTTCTACTTGACCTGTTGAGTTGTTGTAAACTATCTTATTCGGTATGTTGTATCCTAGAAAAATTCCTTCTTCAGCCTTTTCACTGAACTTCCTTGACTGATTTTTCTTCAGCAACGTACATGGTGCGCCAAACGGTTCGAGGTACTCTAGATTAGGTTTACGTCGTTGGAGCAACTCGTAACAAGTTTTACCATGACGTTTGACCACCAGGACTCGACTTAAGGTGTAACATGCATTGACAACTGCCTCATTCCAAAATTGGATGGGCAGTTTCGAGTCTGCTAGCATCGTCCGTGCTGTCTCTATCAAGCTCTTGTTCTTCCGTTCAGCAACTCCATTCATTTGTGGAGTGTAGGCAGATGTGAACTGATTTGCATTTCCTTTCTCTTTGCAGAATGCCTCCATCCACTGGTTCTTGAATTCCATGCCATTGTCTGGGCGAATTTGGCGTACTTTCAGCTTGTAGAGAGATTCCAATGTGGTTACCAGCTGTTTGAATGATTCAAATGTTTCTGATTTGGATTTCAGAAACATTACCCAAGAGAATCTGGAGTAGTCATAAGTGACTACATAACAGTACAGATCAGCAGCGATACTCTTGGTACTCACAAGACCAAACAGATCTATATGTAGAAGTTCGAGAGGCAATTCAATAGAGTTTACTTTCTTTGCCTTGTGAGAATTCTTGGTCTGTTTGCCTTTCTTACACGCTACACAAAAATTCAGAAGTTGAAAGTTCTTAACATAACTCTATTTACTAATTCATTCTAAATCAGATGATTCATCTTTCGTGGATTTATGTGTCCTATTCTCCTATGCCAAGAGATTGAGTCCCTCTCAGTTGCCTTTGACAAGAAGCATTGAACTTGATGATCGGTTGTAGAGACCTTTGATAGATCCAAGACATATAAGTCATTATATCTTGAAGCTGACATTAGGATTTGGTCCTCTAAGATAATGTAGTCCTTCTTCAATGCACAACACTTCTTGTTGTAAAAAAACCTTGAATCCTTTGTCACAAATCTGGGATACAGAAAGCAATTTATTTTGTAATTGTGGAACGTAGTTGACCTTGTCAAACTTGACATTTTGATTTCCTACTTCGCCTTGAGCGGTGATGTATCCTCCTTTATCTCTAGCAAATGAGACATGTCACCCTTTAATTTTTTTGACATTTGAAAGAAGAGATAGGTTCCCGGTCATGTGCCTTGACGCTCCACTATCAACAATCCAGGTGTTTGTGATAGCACTGTAACAGACACCCTGCACATTCAGAGAAAATTATTAGTTTAGGTTTGGGACCCAAGCCTTAACTGTCTTGGGTGACCCAAAGGAATCACACATCATGAACTCAACCCACTGTCCATTAGAGGGTGAGGGCATATCATTCTTCTTAGTGTTCTCAGTATCAGACACTTGACTTGACTTTTCTTTCCATAAGCCAGTTTTGTGTAAGGCCTGTTTGTGATAAATAGACGACTGGCTTACTATTTGAACTTTAGGTTCGTTACTTCTTTTTGGTGGAGTAATAGAACTCCTTTTCTAAAAAATTTGTTTGGTATCATGAAGTTCAATTTTCTTTCTTGGTGTTTGATAATAAGGACAATGAGAAGCAATGTGTCCTCTCTTTCCACAATTATAGCATGATCTACTTTCTACATGTTGGGAAAATTCTCTATGGGGAAGTGTGTGATACTGGTGTGACTTTTGTCTGGTTGGGTTTGGATACTTCTTGTTTAGATGTTTTAATTTCTTTAACAAAATTTATTGTTTAAACGTTTTTAACATCTTTAGCCTTTTGTTTATTTGGACTATGACGTGGAGTACGTGGTTGGTTAACTGGTTTGGTTATTTTGGGTTTAGAAATCGACATGTTTGAACCTGACTTTACATTAACCTTTTCAAACTGTTCTTCCAAATTCACAATAGGCATCTTACCTTTAGATTTCAAAGTGGCCTCCTTTAGAATCACTAACTAGAGGAGTGGATACCACATGATCCTTAATAGGATTGTTATTTACTAGTCTATATTTATAATTTAATAATATCTCATGTAGTGGTGAAACCACTTTGTACCCAACCCCTCCTGGTTATTTTGTTCTTTCACTAAGTGTTGAACTATGTGAGAAGAACTGGTCCAACTGTGTAGTTTTTGTTTTAATGAGTTGACTTCGACTTCTAAAACTGCCTTTTCTTTCTTAGTTTCTTCCAAGGAGTTTAAGTAGAACTTTATGTCATTTTCTTGATTAAAAGCAACAACTTCGGTTCCCTTAGTTATTTATTTAAAAGTTTTATTTTCTCTTTATAACTGTGCTCATTTTATTTTAAAATCCGATTGGCTTCTATGCACAGTTGTAAGTCATTTACTAAGCTATCATTGTGGTCTAATAACCTAGCAAATTTTAATCTATGCTTTCTTTAAATTTGTTACATTCATTACAAGCATGATTTTCAAAGAGTTGGTCTTTGGTACTTACTTGTGAAGATTCGGTTGAATCCGCCATCAACGTAGAGTTTGACTTTTTGGATGTTGGAGATTCTGAACATGTTGCCCTGAGATCTTCTTTAATTAGGTGATTGACCATGTTCGTAGTATCATCATTATCTGACATCACTAGTTCAACTGCGACTTCAGCTTCACTTGCAGTGTCATCATCCAAACCCTCGACATTTGCAATGTTCGATTCACTAGGAGACACAAAACTGAAGGTCCAATCCTATCCTTCATCACCTTGAGCAGTCAAGGGCTTTCTCTCTTTGCTTGACGAGGTAACTCCACTCGTCGCTTTGTCTTGATGGTTAAAAGACGAGAATGGATTCCCGTTACCTATCTTCTTGGGCTTTACATATTCACGTTTGAAGTGCCCCTTTTCTCCATAGTTAAAGCAGGTAACTTTGGTTTTGTCGAAACCAAAGGTTGTATCTTTTGTGGCTATCAAGTTTTGTCCCGTCTTCTTCACAAACTTCTTTGTTCTCCTGACAGCACTCGCCAAAGCCCACATAATATCCATTCTCTCTAGTTCATTCTCATCCACCTGCTCGTAGTCTTCATCGGCCAGATGGCAATTTTGATCTTTCCTGCAACCAGACCATCATAAGAATGAACAACCGCTGCTAATAGGTCCATATTCTCCTTTGCAACCTCCATAGTAATATTCTGAAATTTTTGGTCTTCAACTTCGTATCATTTGCTTCAGATGCAATATATTGGGTACTTGATGACCCTGATATTTCAGATCCTGAAGCTGTGGTTTGAGAAGGAGCGGTTGAAATAGACACAAATGTTGTTTGAAGAGGTGCTCCTGAACTGGTTGGTGTGGAAGAAGAGTTATATAGTGAAGGATTCTAGTCATAAGATCCTTTTTATGACCTATATTTCATTCTTAGATCCTCATCCCTCAATTTCAAAATGAAGTCTTTTACGTTTAATTTAGCCAGAATGTTGTTCTGTCTCAGGTTAGACACAAATGAGTCCCACTTCTCTGGCAGACCATCGGTAAAGCTTGAGACCTTATCTTCCATTGATGTTGTGACCCCATGAGTGTGCAGTTCACTCATTAGATGGTAGAACCTGTCTATAACATCATCCAAGCTTTCTTTACCCATCGCAGAGAAGTTATCAAACTCCTTCTTCAAAGCCTTTGCCTTTAGAGCTTTCAACGTTGCATTCCCATCATATCATTTCTTCAAAGTTTCCCATAACTTCTTTGCCTATTTGTTCTCAGAAAACTAATGGAAAATGTCTTTTGGTATTGACCGAGTCAACAGGGCATACACCTTCTTTTCAGCATTATACTTTGCCTTCTGGCTGTCATTCATCCCACCCAAGTTTAGTTTAACACCATCAGCACCAACCGGCATGCTATAACCTGTCTTAATAGATTCCCAAAGGTTGGGATCAACTCTATTAAGATAGATCTCGAATCGTTGCTTCTATTGTGGGTAATCATCTTATAAGTTTAGATGATTTGTTATGATTCCCAATCTCATTTTCCAGAAGCAAAAGGTTCTGGATCGGTGAGTCCCTACCAGCAGTAAACGCAAAGAATTAATCTTCCATCTCTTTAACTTAGAAATTTAGAACTTAACTAATTTACTTGTGCGAATGAATCACTCGTGTGATTGGACTAATGCGGATGAGTCACTTGTGCGATTGGACTAATGCGGATGAGTCAATCGTGCGATTGAACAAGTGTAGATGGCCAATGCGGATGACTCAGTCGTGCGAATGAGAGGTCCAAATGAATTCAATCGTGCGATTGGATTCAGTCGAGCGTATGGAGTGTGCGATTAGGGACATACGAGTGAAGATGTTCAGTCGTACGAATGGATGAGCGACTGAGTTCAATCGTGAGTATGGGAGGTGCGATTGAGTTTAGTCGTGCGATTGAGTCAATCGTGCAACTGAAGGCTGCTGTTTTTGAAAATTCGAAGGTTTTTGATACTTTGACACAAAAACACGATTTTTCAAGAACCCTAATCTGCCGTATGCCGAAAAACGTAAACTTTTGGACCTAGAGACGTCGAAAACACTGTTTTACTAAAAAAGGTGACTCTTTTGAATGAAAAACGTGATTTTTACACCGAAACTAATCGAATCACACGCAAAATCAAGAGCCAAATCTTTGATACCACTTGTTAGGACCTCGTACGTATGGAGTACTAACTGATAATGCGTGAAACTAGATCAAATAGTGTGGAATCCTATTTTATTGGCGATCTAATCAGTGAGAACGCAGTTTAGGTCAATCTAACGATTAAAGAAATGTTAAGAACGATTAGAACAGGATCAACTGCAAACTATGAAGTTGGAACAGGTTCTCTGGAGTCTCTGGACGGCTAGGGTACGAATGTGAGTCAAAATTCTTCAAGTGTCCTGTTTTTCCACGGATTAGGTGGTATTTATAGGTTAGGGTTTGTCAATCGTACGACTGAACCATTAGCATGGTTCAATCGTGCGACTGAATCATGCGATTGATTCATATGCACGACTGAAGATTCAGTCATGCGACTGAGCCAATCTTATGTCTCAATCATACGACTGATCTAGTCTCCTGGTTCAATCATGCGAGTCATCCATTAGCATGAATTATTCATGCGTATGGTCCACTAGCATCGTCCATTCGCATGAAGACTTCATACGATTAAGTTTGAACACATTTCTGAATCATTATTGACTAAAAACTATGTACAATAACCACAAACCTATATAGTTAGTTCAATATGTTGTATTACACAATAAACAATGAAACATTAAACATTATAAATATCAATCACATATTTCATTTCATTCAACTCATTCATTACATATATGTAAGACATGACAAATATTTTACATTAAGCTCCTAAACTAGGTACACATGTATCAACAAGGAGAGTCAAACTCGTGACCATTTACTCAAAACACAAACACTCTCGCCACTAAACCAAGTCACATGGTTATTATTTTTCTTGTCCACTAAAGTATATAACAAAAAGGCAGAGAAATAATAAAAAAAATAATATATTCCATTGATCTTTGTAAATATGTTATGGTATAATGTAATTTTCTTTATGGAAGGCAAGGTTCTTTGTTTGGAGGGATTTTTGTTAGGACTCAGTATTTGGACATCCTCGGCTTTAAATCAATACCCTCACCATACTATATGCTTCACAACATTCCCTAACATATGATGTCTCAAATCTAAAACCATACGTGACCTATGATACTATACGCTACAAATGAGTTATATTTTTTTTCCAAAAAGACCAACAATGTTGAGTCACCTTGATGCTTATACGTGACATATGGTGCTATACGTGACGTATAATTTTTTTAAAATCTTTTTCTCTCTCTCTTTTAACATTCTAAAACTAACTAATAAATACAAAATATAGATTATTTTTAATTATATACATTACGAACAATACAAATATAAAAGATAAAAGAAATGTAACACTCGAACAAACTAATATATATATAAATATTACAAAGTTTCCATTAAAACAAATTCATATAATCTGGGGTTTCTTTGGTATCCTTTATGATCGCAAAAGATTTGAAGCCCATGCATAACTTTTCATTCTGTTTCAGGTACGTTTCGGTTAAAATGCAAAAGATTGCTCAATATAGGCATCGTATAATCTCCATCTAACGTAATGTGGACGAAATTATTAATGTTTACATGAGCAAATGACACAACGTGATGAGGCATTAGAATTCTCGGACCAACCCATTGAGGAAAAATGTTTGGTAGCCTTTATTGCTTAAAAAGAGAACAATGACACCAAACCTTTGAGCAATCCTTATTTATGTGTATGGCGTTATCACTCAATGTTGTTCGGATGTAGGTTCCACGTACTTCCAGTCAATTTATGGTGTGACGTAACTCATCGTACTATCCTTTGAACAAACAATCAAAAGCTTCTCTCTATTCTGCTTCGTGTTCATCTAATTTTGCAAGAAGTTGTTAGCGGCACAAATATCCATTTCTTTCATGAAACTATAAACCTAAAATTGGAGATAAAAAAACCATAACTATTATCGGATCAGACATCTTGTATACGTGAAATGTATTGATGAAACATAGATGGAATCCAATTCTTTAGTCTGATAATATTTTCTAGGTGTTGATCCTCCACACTCGATGAAAACTCAGTAGATCACACGTACTATGTTGAACGGTGGGATTCAACAATGTCATGTTTGAACTTGTTCTTCCGATATCGTGTGACCCTATAAACGAGCTATGTCTCGGCAGGTCACACGTATTTTGTTAGGAATGTTGCTTTTGTCGTTGGACCTTTAATGTTGAACACCCATGAATATATGTGTAACCAAATGCACTTTCTTGTTAAATATGTGTGGGTACACAACCACTTTAATTTTTTCACCAAACTAAACTTTACTACAACAGGTGTAAGGTCCCGTTCTCGAAGACCTCACAGTTAGTCATTCACAACAGTTTAACACATTAAAACATTATAAATTTACAAGCTTAAGCAGTGGAACTATTTTAACAAAAGCCATTCATTTCATTTAAACAGTGTTGTTGAGAAATACACTATTGTTTAATCGAATACAAAAGAATTGTTTAATTGCATTACAAAACAACAACAATCATAAGCATGAATGGATGTCAGTCTTTCCCTACCGAGTAGCTTCACCCTCGTGCCATCCTCAGCAATATTTACCTACCAACTGAAAATGTATAAAAGTCAGTGTTGCTGAGTGAGTTCTAGTTTTAAAAGTAATGAAATACTTTCTGTAGGTATACATATGTAAATACTCTTTTTATGAAAACTTCCTCTCTTTATACTTGAGCACACATTAGCTATACAATCAGGTAATGCTTCATCTCTTTATTGTATGCCTTGTTTACTCTGTTCCCACAAGGGGCTCTAAATACTGTATACAAGGCTAGTCCAGACACCTGGAGTACGCTCCAAAGGTCCGCCAATCTCAATTGACTAGCCCTGTGTGCAAAATAGGGTAGCTAACCTGCATCACCGTTGAGCTAACGACAACATGGTCGTGCGCCTCCTATGTGCTTGCAAGACTTGTTAACATTTTAAATTAAGTTCCACTTCTCTTCTTCATTGCTCTTTCACTTTATTATTAGTATTAATACTTTACGGTACGATGATAAACACACTACGTAAAGTCACTACTAATAGTAATAATAATAATATAATAATAATAATAAAAAGAACAATCATAAAGAAATCATAATAATGCATGAAACCCAGCATTAATAAGCCTTAGTCAAACCTTGGTCAAAACCCTAAAAGCACAGACTCCTAAAAAATTCTGTAATAAATTCTTAGTGTTTAGGCGTTTTGACACTATTTGGGCGCATGAGTCCTATTTGGGTGTTTCATCACTATGCAGGCGCATCAGCCAACACTTAACCATTTCAACACTTAGACGCATGAACTATTCAGGCGCATGGATACTATTTGGGCGTATGGTCCATTCGGACGCATGGACACTTAGGCGCATGGGCTATTCGGGCGTATGGAAACTTAGGCGCATGGGCCATTCGGACGTATGGGTACTATTTGGGCTCATGGCCTACACTTAGTTGTCCAACTAATATTCTAGGCGCATGAGGGCACTGTTCAGGCGCATGAGTTACACTTAAACATTTCTAGGGCAATTCTAGGCTCATGGGCCTTACTTAGGCGCATGAACCTTCTGTTTAACATGTTTCTAGGATATTTTCAAAACCAAACATCAAGCCTATTTGTTCTAAGCTTACCAAGGCTATTCTAAGCATGAACAACTTAATAACACCTAAGGAACATCATCAAACATGCATAATACATACGGGTATACATATATAAACATTGTAAAATCGTTTTAATACATTTTCAGCCCCAAGAAGAGTTTGAAATGAATGAAACTTTAGGAGAACGAATTCACTTATATAATTTCAAAAAAATCTTGATCGCATCAAATAATTCAAAAACAAACACTTCATTTGATAAAAAGAAAGTTATACATAACATATAGCACTATATGTTGCGTATAGGTCTAACATGTATAGCTTGCAAGGGTATTTCGACTAACACCTAGACGTGACATATAGTACCCTTTCCAGCTATTTGTGTCAGGCCAACATGTGACGTATAGTGTGCTATGCCATGTATAGCTCTTCTGAATGAATGATTTGACACACCACACTTTGGCCATATGAAGAGACCATACTATCACAAACTAAATTGTTCAGCTCACGTGCGGCACTTAAATCCATTTTAAGTCAGCCTTCTTGATTTCAAATGGATGGTTTATGCAATGCAAGTATTTGTAAGGGAATGTTAGGTTTTTAGTATACAAGTAAGATGCTTGTAGTGTTTAATTACAACACAAGTAGATTGATTATATTACTAGAACACAAATGCAGTCCTTTGAGTTACAAGGATCTTGGGTTGTTTCCAAATGAGACACCACCATCCTATTTATACTACTTGCTTGGTCTCTAGATAGTTCTATATCTAGATCTATCTATACATATCTTATTCATGTACTTGAAATATGTAAGACTAAATATTTATATGGGATTCTCTAGGCTACTTCTTGATCTTTCTATCTAGTCTCCATGGTTGAATTTTGTAGTGTATTCTAGAGACTTTCAAGATCATTTAGGGCTAAACAACTTGCCTCTCCATAGAAGCCTTTGGAGCCACGTTTCCTAGTGTTGCACGAGACGTTCTAGAGCCTTCCAATGCTGCTTGTTGCTGTAGAATTGTGTGGGTTTTTTAGATTGTCCTGTGTAGCCTTGTTTACTTCAAAAGTGCCCCTAATTGATGAAAATTAAGGGGTCATGATTTGTATTTTGGTTGGTCATGACAATATGCTACGTATTGCACTTTACAACAAAGTTTACCTTCTCAATGTCGATCTTACCATTTGTGATCTTGCTCCTTCTAGTGATGTAACCACCTGAATCTCCTCCAAAAGCAATTGGCCCTCCATCAATGTTCTTAAAGTTTGGAAGCAAAGAGCCATTGCATGTCATGTGTCTGGAACAACCACTATTAATGATCCATACATTTCCTTAAGTCTTTAGTTGTTCCTACACAAAAAGAGATAGTTAATTACATTTGAAAACCCAAGCCTTGTTAGTATTGGGCTTGTCAAAGTGAATTAAATACAATGTAACAATGATTGATCCTATATGTAAGCTCTGAGGATTATTTTCTGTTATTGATGAATAACTTTTAGTCACATGGTCTTCATTTATCTTCCATGCCATCTTTAGAATACTGACTTTACCTTCACTTCTTCGGAAAGTTTGATAACTTTAAAAGTTTTGATAACTTCGGAAGGTTTTGGAGACTAAACCTTCGAAAGAGTTTGCATCCACTGCAACAGACGTTAGTACTTTAAAAGCATTCCTTTCTTCCAAGACCAATTTTTCTTCCGAAGCCAAGTTTTCACTTATTTTTCACTTTGGAGCTTCCAAAAGGAAGGAAATTCTGGAATAAATTTTCCTTTTGAAGCTATCTTCTTTTTCTTCTCCTCATAGGTTTTCTTCTTAGTCATATGGATAGTGCTTTTGGAATTGTAAATGTAATCCTGCAGAAAAGTACTACCACACAGAATGCATTTAGTTGACTTCCTTCTAAAAGTCTTCTTCTTAGTAGAAGGTTAAGCTTGATCACAACATCCACTTCCATCTTCATCTTTATAGATTTTGCAACATGCTTCTTAGGGTGAGGCTTGCTCTTAGAACTAAATGGTTCAAGCTGTGTAGCAGTGGCACACACTTGATCAGAATTCCTCTCTTGACCATGATGATTTGGATATGAGCTAGAACTCTTGGTACTAAAGTCATTTATTAAGTCTTCAATCTTCACCACTTCAAATCCAATAAAGATGAATACTTGTTCTTGCTTAGAGTTGAAGGTGGTCTTGATATCTTGGGCTTTCTTTGATTTTCTTTTGGCTGCTCCGATCAAGTTCTTTCTTGCGGACTTGGTCATCCTTGGTTCTCCTCTCCTTAGCAGAATACTAAACCTGCTTAGGATGATCTGTAACATCTGGTTATTTTTTAAAGTCAAAGAAAGAAGAATAAAGTGAAGAAAAAGAAAGAAAATATATTTTACCTAAGTTGAGGGGTAAAAAGTGTCAAAAGGACAAAAAGGTTTGAAAGTGAGTGTAAAGTGGGCATGGTTGCCCACTCCCTTCTTACAACACCCAGATCTTCGGTTTTTAGAGAGAAAGAAACAAAAGAGCAGAAAGCTCTCGGGTCTGAAGATGAACAAGCTGAAAAGTCAAATTCAAGGTAAGAATTCATGATTTTTGAGTGTTCTTAACCAGTTTTATCCTCGGTTGTGTGCTTATGTATGTTTGTATATGTTCGGGTGTGTGTTTTAGTGGGTTTCTAGGCAGTTGAACTCAATTTCAAATGAGTTTGGAAGAAGCCATACTCAAGAGCTGCAACGGTCAATTCTAGGACCCCTCTTTTTACTTGTTTTAACTAATTTTGGAGTTAGAACTGCATGAATGTATGTTTTTATTAAACTGGGTTTTATACCCTTATGTTTGAATGTGTGTATGTTGTGGGTATGGTGTGATTGTGGACTATGTTCATGTTTGATGATGTTATGGTTGTGTTTCTAAGGCTTAGAATGCATGAATTAAGCTTAGAACATGATAGATGAGGTTTTGGGGACTGAATCTGATGATAAGTGTGCCCAAGGCTGCTCATACGCCCAAACAGTATTTCATACGCCTAAGTTTAGAAAAATTGATTAAGTGTGAACAAATGCGGATTAGGAAATACGGATGAGGAAATACGAATGAGAAAGTCAATGTGGATGAGAAAACAAATGCGGATGAGTAAGTCATGCGAATGGACAAATACGGATGAGTAAGTTCATGCGACTAAGGAAATGCGGATGAACAAATGCGGATGAACAAATGCGGATGAGTAAGTTCATGCGACTTAGGAAATGCGGATGAACAAAGTTAATGCGGATGAACAAATACGGATGAGTAAGTCCAAGCGACTGAGGAAATGCGGATGAACAAATGCGGATGAGTAAGTTCATGCGATTGAGGAAATGCAGATGAACAAAGTTAATGTGGATGAACAAAAGCGGATGAGTAAGTTCATGCGACTAAGAAAATGCGGATGAACAAAAAGAAATGCGGATGCGTAAAATGAAATGCGGATGAACAAAAAGAAATGCGAATGAGTAAAAAGAAATGCGGATGATTAAAAAGAAATGCGGATGAACAAAAAGAAATACGGACGAGTAAAAAGAAATGCGGATGAACAAAAAGAAATGCGGATGAACAAAAAGGGAAATGCGGATGAACACTTAGAACATTTTTTGACACTTTGGGGAAAAAGTGAAATTTAGGCTTTGACTTGGGAGGTTCTCGGTGGTCCATTTAAGTTGACTTTGTGAGGTCATAGATGTTATGATGGGCATGTAATGATGTATGATTGATGCTTATGCGTGATGGTATGTATGATGTATGTTATGATCTATGATGGATGCTTATGCATGATGGTATGTATGATGTATGTTATGTATGTATGATGCCCTGTATGATGATGTGGACTGTGTATGTTTATGTTCCTATTATGTATGTTTATCTTTCCCGTGGCTTTACGTTGAATGTTAATGAATAAAATGAAAATTATTATGTAACGTAAAGTGGGAGATAATGAAAAGAGAAACATAATGATAGAGTGCATGCGTTAATGAGAGAGAAAGTAAAGTAAGTCTTGCAAGCCTTGTATGTGCCAACAGTGTGCAGGTTAGCTACCCCAGAAGGATGCACAACGGGTCCATCTTTATGACCAGCCATTTGTATAATGATTACTCACCTCGGTGCTGGTGCCAAGCTATGTGTAGTGTGGAAGTCATTTATGATCTTGGCCCAGTACCCGAGTTATGTATAATATTGGGGGTGTAGTATACAGTGGTTTATAGTGATTACTCACCTCGGTGCTGGTGCCAGGCTATGTGTAGTGTGGAAGTCATTTATGATCTTTGGCCTAGTACCCAAGTTATGCATAATGTTGGGGGTGTAGTATACAGTTGGGATCTTTGTCGCTTACCCCGGTGCTGGTGCCAAGCTATGTGCAGTGTGGAAGTCAATATGAACTTCTGCCCAGTACCCCATTTGTTTGGGGCATAGCTAATGACACTGATCCAGATAGTGATAGAGAATATGATAAAGAAGGGAAGGGTTAAAGAACGTATGTGATGAACAGTAACAAGAAGATAATAATGTTATTATCTATGTGTACGTACGATGTGTGATCATATACAACTGTATAGTATGATTTGAAAGAAAGTGAAGAACGGTTTTAATGGAAGTAAAGTAAGTTTTATTATAATACTAGAACTCACTCAGCAACGCTAACTTTTATGCATTTTCCAATTGGCAGGTAATGTTGCTGAGGATGGCACGGGGCGGCTACTCAGCTTTTTTGGATGGCATCCATATTTATAATGCTTTGGTGTTGAAATGTAACATGTATTTCGTAATTTTATAACAATGTATTATTTTGCAAAAGCGTTTTTAATGAAAAGTTGTTTTTAATGTTTCCGTTGCAACGTTTATTTCAAGTTAAAGTAATTATATGTTTTATGAGTGATGATTGGCCAGCTGTAGCATCCTGGGAATGGGGCCTTACAAGTTGGTATCCGAGCCAAAGTTTAAGTTAAACGGGTAAATTTTCAAAATAAACCTAAACTTAAACTGAAAATGAGACGGAAAGGGAAGGGATGCCAGTCCGAGTAGCTACGTGCCATCAGGTATTTTCTTAAAGTTAACCGGTATTACGTGCACATGTTATGTGGTTATGTGTTGCTGGTAGATTTAGATGCTGACGTAGTCAGGATATGTAATGCTCGAGGTATGAAGAGTAAAGTAAGTGGCTAATCACAACTGGCCATTGTAATTAGGGAGTTACTATACTTGACATAAACTGAGTTGTTCCCATGAATGACCGTGTTGGTGTTTGAATCTTTTAGTGTGTGTGCTAGAGGATGGCCAGTGGTAGATCATTTAAAGCTTCACATGGTGGAGGACATGGTGCTGAACCACGGGTCACGAGAGGAAGACCTAGAGTCGAAAAGGTGGTTCATGAAGAACCTAAGACCCCTCATCAAGAGGGTAGAGAAGAGAGTACTAATCTGAGAGCCTCGGTGAAGGAGGCGATTGTGGAGGAAGTGCATTAGGTCATGCAGACGATCCTACCGTCTGTGGTGACCGAAGTGATAAAGGCTATTAGAGATGGGGAGAGAAGGGAAAGGAGTAGACCTACCGGCGAAAGGAGACAACCCAGGACTGAAACAATTTTCTCCGATGACGAAGAGGAAGAGGAAGAAGAAGAGCCTAAGCCGGTGGCGGTCTAAGTTTGCAACTATGGGGCATTTCAACGATGCAAGCCTCCTACTTTTGATGGTAATGACACTGTTGCTGCTGCTCACCAGTGGGTGAGAGAAATGGAAGTTGTCCTAAACATCAGCGAGTGCCGAGAGGATCAGAAAGTGAGGTTTGCTGCCCACTCTTCGTGGACTCAGCTCTATGCTGGTGGGACAATATTGCCCAAGCTGAGGGTAGCCGGGCATTCGAAAGAATGAGATGGTCGGAGTTGAAGAGGCTAGTGACTGAGGAGTTCTGTCCTCACCGTGAGATGGACAAAGTTGAGATGGAATTCCTGTAGCTGGAGACAGGAACCATGACACATCAACAATTCACCACTAAATTCAACGAAATGGCATGGCTGGTGTCGGATCAGGTGACGCCTCTATCACAAAAGATTAAGAGGTACATTCAGGGTGTGTCGACGGATATCCGTAGGCACATGATCCCTGCCTGACCGAGCACGTTTAGGTCAGCGATTGATTTGGTAGGGAGATGTATGATGAAAGGACCATGGTGGTGACCGAAGGTAGCAAGAAAGGTGGTGGTGATTGGAATTGGAACAGGACGCGATTTGGAAGTGGCGGAGCTGCTCCAAGTAACAAAGGTGCACAGGTGGATGACCGGCGTGTGGTCACATCCGGTGCAGGGTCCAGAGGGTGTGTCAGGTGTGGACAAAAACACCCCAGCGAATATAGATTAGGGACCAATGTCTGTTTCTGTTAAGGACGAACCGGACATGTGGCGAAGAACTGCGAAGTGAGGTGTTATTCTTGTGGTGAGGAAGGCCACATGAGCAGGGACTACAAGAAGCGAAGGGCAGAAAGTTCTGGAGCAAGGAACACGACCAGAACTGAAGGGCAGAGGGCGAGCACAGGGCCTTCACGATGACCAGGGAGGAGGCTAGGACGGACCTCGATGTCATGTCAAGTACGTATCTAGTAATCACACTTTTGCTTTTGTGTCGTTTGATTCCGGAGCTAGTAAGAGTTTTATTTCTACTGCCTTTTGTTCTAAGTTGCTCATCAGGAGTAGAAGTATTGATGACCTTTTGATGTAGAAACTGCCATAAGCAAGGCCACCAGGATTTCTAAGCAGATAGAAGGCTGTGATATAGAATTAGAAGGTCATAAGTTTCATGTTAGACCGTTCGTGATGACCTTAGGCGGGTTCGATGTAATCCTTGGAATGGATTGGTTGGCAGACTACGAGGCGAGCATGGTGTATCGCAAGAAGATGATTCGATTGACAGCGCCTGACGGGAGTATGGTGATGGTTTATGGTGATCGAGTCACGACAATTCCGAAGGTGATTTCGATGGCGGTGGCGGTAAAGTGCATGAGGCGTGGATGTAGTGCCTACTTGGCCTACATAAAGGTTATGGATATGCCAACACCACAACTGACTGACGTACCGGTGGTGTGTGACTTTCTAGATGTGTATCCCTAAGACTTACCAGAAGTGCCACCTAACCACGAGATCCAGTTCCAGATCGACTTGATACCAGGTGCCCAACCTGTTGCCAAGGCACCGTATTGTTTGGCTCCGACTGAGATGAAAGACTTGATGGAGCAATTGCAGGAGTTGCTTGATAAGGGGTTCATTAGATTGAGTATCTCTCCTTATGGTGCTCTAATCTTATTTGTGAAGAAGAAAGACGGTAGCATGAGAATGTGTATAGACTATTGTGAGCTAAACAAGTTAAGGTGAAGAATCGGTACCTGTTACCAAGAATTGATGATTTTTTTATCAGCTTCAGGGTGCCAGTTAGTTCTCGAGGATAGATCCTCGATCTGGCTACCATCAGTTGAAAGTAAAGGAGCAGGATAGACCTAAAACAGCTTTTCGCATGTGTTATGGACACTACGAGTTTCTCGTTAGGTCTTTTGGGTTGACCAACGCGCCAATTGCTTTTATGGACTTGATGAATCAAGTGTGTCGATTGATGTTGCATAAATGAGTAATTGTGTTTACTGATGATATCTTCATTTACTCCAAGAGTGAGGATGAGCATGTCAGTCACATTCGAGAGGTGTTAGAGAGTTTAGAAGGGAGAGGTTGTATGCCAAATTCTCCAAGTGTGCATTCTAGTTGCGCGAGGTTCAGTTTTTAGGTCATGTGGTAAACCTCGAGGGGTAATGGTGGACCCGGCAAGGGTTGAAATGAAGATTTAGTAGTTTATTCTGATGTTTCCTACTCGGGGATGGGATGTGTGTTGATGCATAGGGGAAAGGTTATAGCCTATGCATCCCGACAGTTGAAAGCTCATGAGGTCAATTATCCCACTCCCGACTTGGAGCTAGCAGCCATGGTCTTTGCGTTAAAGATATGGAGGCACTATCTATACGGGATGAAGTGCACCATATTCAGCCGAGATACATAGGGCCCTTCAGGATTATTGCTCGAGTAGGAGAGGTGGCCTACAGATTGGAGTTACTACATGAATTAAGTGGTATTCACCCGACATTCCATGTATCTCATCTGAGAAAGTGTTTAGCAGATGAAGATATGACTGTACCACTGGAGGATATGGAGGTAGATGAACGGCTCAACTACGTGGAGCAACCAGTGGCGATCATTGATCGTAAAGAGAAGAGGTTAAGCAATAAAGTGGTTCCTCTGTGTGTGTACAATAGAAAGAGATCTGAGTCTACGTGGGAGACTAAAGAAGAGATGAGAGAGCATTACCCACGATTGTTCGAGGAATAACAGGTTTCGGGGACGAAACCTATATAAGGGGGTGGACTTGTAACACCCGGTTTATTTTTTTAAAGTCAAAGAAAGAAGATTAAAGTGAATAAAAAGAAAAAAAAGATTTTTTACCCAACTTGAGGGGTAAAAGTGTCAAAAGGACAAAAAGGTTTGAAAGTGGGTGTAAAGTTGGTATGGCCGCCCACTTCCTTCTCACAACACCCAGATCTTTAGTTTTTAGAGAGAGAGAAAGAAAAGAGCAGAAAGCTCTTGAGTCTGAAGAGGAACAAGCTGAAAAGTAGAACTCAAGGTAAGAATTCATGACTTTTGAGTGTTCTTAACCGGTTTTATCCTCGGTTGTGTGCTTATGTATGTTTGTATGTGTTCGGGTGTGTGTTTTAGTGGGTTTCTAGGCGGTTGAACTCAATTTCAAACGAGTTTGGAAGAAGCCATACTCAAGAGCTGCAAAGGTGAGTTCTAGGACCCCTTTTTTACTTGTTTTAACTGATTTTGTGGTTGGAACTGCATGAATGTATGTTTTGATTAAACCGGGTTTTATACCCGTATGTTTGAGTGTGTGTATGTTGCGGGTATGGTGTGTGGACTATGTTCATGTTTTATGATGTTATGGTTGTGTTTCTAAGGCTTAGAATGCATGATTTAAGCTTAGAACATGATAGATGAGGTTTTGGGGACTGAATCTCATGATAAGTGTGCCCTAGGCTGCTCAAACGCCCAAACAGTAGTTCATATGCCCAAGTTTAGAAAAACTACTTAAGTGTAAACAAATGTGGATGAGGAAATATGGATGAGAAAATACGGATGAGAAAGTCAATGCGGATGAGAAAGTCAATGCGGATGTGAAAGTCAATGCGGATGAGAAAGTCAATGCGGATGTGAAAGTCAATGCGGATGAGAAAGTCAATGCGGATGAGAAAACAAATGTGGATGAGTAAGTCATGCGAATGAACAAATGCGGATAAGTAAGTTCATGCGACTAAGGAAATGCGGATGAACAAATGCGGATGAGTAAGTTCATGCGACTGAGGAAATGCGGATGAACAAATGCGGATGAGTAAGTTCATGCGACTGAAGAAATGCTGATGAACAAAGTCAATGCGGATGAACAAATGCGGATGAGTAAGTTCATGCGACTGAGGAAATGCAGATGAACTAAAAGAAATGTGGATGAATAAAAAGAAATGCGGATGAACAAAAATAAATGCGGATGAGTAAAAAGAAATACGGATGAACAAATAGAAATGCGGATGAGTAAAAAGAAATGCGGATGAACAAAAAGAAATGTGGATGAACAAAAAGAAATGCGGATGAACAAAAAGGGAAATGCGGATGAACACTTAGAATATTTTTTGACTTTTTGGGGAAAAAGTGAAATTTAGGCTTTAACTTGGGAGGTTCCTTGGGATTCATGTAAGTTGACTTTTTGAGGTCATAGATGTTATGATGTATGATTGATGCTTATGTGTGATGGTATGTATGATGTATGTTATGATCTATGATGGTATGTATGATGTATGTTATGTATGTATGATGCCATGTATGATGATGTTGACTATGTATGTTTATGTTCCTGTTATTTATGTTTATCTTTCCTGTGGCTTTACGTTGAATGTTAGTGAATGAAATGAAAAGTATTATATAACGTGAAGTGGAAGATAATGAAATAGGAACATAATAATATAGTGCATGCATTAATGAGAGAGAAAGTAAAGTAAGTCTTGCAAGCCTTGTATGTGGAAACACACCCAATGAAGGGTGTTAGTTCAACGATGTGCGGGTTAGCTACCCCAGAAGGATGCACACCAGGGTCTGTCTTCATGACCAACCATTTGTATAGTGATTACTCACCTCGGTGCTGGTTCCAGGCTATGTGTAGTGTGGAAGTCATTTATGATCTTCGGCCCAGTACCCGAGTTATGCTTAATGTTGGGGGTGTAGTATACAGTGGTTTGTAGTGATTACTCACCTCGGTGTTGGTGCCAGGCTATGTGTAGTATGGAAGTCATTTGTGATCTTCAGCCCAGTATCCGAGTTATGCATAATGTTGGGGGTGTAGTATACAGTTAGGATCTTTGTCGCTTACCCCGGTGCTGATGCCAGGCTATGTGCAGTGTGGAAGTCAATTATGAACTTCGGCCCGATACCCCATTTGTTTGGGGCATAGCTGATGACACTGATCCAGATAATGATAAAGAATGTGATAAAGAAGGGAATGGTTAAAGAACGTATGTGATGAACAGTAAAGGAAGATAATAATGTTATTATCTATGTGTACGTACGATGTGTGATCAGATACAACTGTATAGTATGATTTGAAAGAAAGTGAAGAACGGTTTTAATGAAAGTAAAGTAAGTTTTATTATAAAACTAGAACTCACTCAGCAACGCTGACTTTTATGCATTTTCTAGTTGGCAGGTAAAGTTGATGAGGATGGCACGGGGCGACTACTCAGCTCTTTTGGATGGCATCCATATTCATAATGCTTTTGTGTTGAAATGTAACATGTATTTTGTAATTTGAAAACAATGTATTATTTTGCAAAAGCATTTTTAATGAAAAGATTGTTTTTAATGTTTCAGCTTCAACGTTTATTTCAAGTTAAAGTAATTATATGTTTTATGAGCGATGATTGGCCAGCTGTAAGCATCCCGGGAACGGGGCCTTACATGATCGTCTTTATTCACCTCAGATCCATCCTTCACTATCTCCTCTTCATCATCTTCTTCTTGAATAGGGTCTATGATAGGCAGCTCATCTTGACAAGCTTCACACCTTGGAAATCTTATAGATAGTAGTGTATATGGAGGAGATATCTCAGTAGATCCCAGTCCCTGCTAGTTTTGATAATCAATATTTGATGCAAGGATGATGATAGAATGTTCTTGAAGGTCTTTTCTTCAAGAACACATTTCTTGGCTTTACTGATCACAAGTTTAGCCTCGCATTTACTTAACTTCTTAATGAGATATTTAATTTTAGTCCTATAATTTGTGTGCTCATGCTTAAAAGTTGAAATTGTTTTCTCTAAATTTATATTAAGTTGTAATCATTTTTAAAAATTAGCTTTTAAGATATTTAAGGACTCGATGTCAGATGTCATTTCTAGGTTGTAGGACCTAAATCTATTTACTTTTGCAATGCATTTAGGAGTATAAAGATGTTCTAATACCTTTCCTTCTTTATGGTCAGCCATAAGTGCTTGGTTGGGAGAAATAACTTCTACTTGGAAGGTTCAATCAAAGCCTCCCTCTTCAACGGCAACCGCAACATGTTGTTTCGGTCTGTGAGCACCCTTAGTGTTGTTTGGTCTGGTTTGTGCTTGGCCACCATTTTTCCTTGGTGCATTGCACTCTCTAGAAAATTGTCCCATTTAGTTACAGTTGTAACACTTCACCTTACTTTTATCCAGTCCAAACCTGCCACTGGATACATTGTTAGGAAACTTTCTACCTGTACTCTTGTAGAACTTCTTGGCCCTATAAGTGAGAAGTGCTATTTGTTGGACTATCTCCATATACTTCAGATCATCTGGATGGATACAATCCAAGTCTTCAAGAGTAAAGAGAAATTTTCCATAACTTTCATCAGGATACACAAAGACTTGAGCAAAGCTTGTCTCTTGGAATGGGATTCCTTAGATGTAGCTCTATAATGTGTCTTTGGGAAAGGTGATGAAAGGACCCTCTAAGAGGTCTTTCTTATTTTCCTTGGCTTCCTCAGACCCCTAGTGCATAAGCTTAAGTGCATCCTAGAGCTGCTTTGTAGTTTTGCACTTTTTGAAGCCTCTGTATATAAAGTTAGGAAAAGCAGTTTTGAGAGCGATCATAGCCTTCTGATCTACTTCAATTTTCCTCCAATCTTACTCGGTGTAGTCAGCCACTTTCTTTGGAATCATATCACCACCAATAGCAGCTAAAGTGGTGCTTGAAACATGAGGTCCTGAGACAGTAGATCCCCATATCTTGTTATCTTGAGACTTGATTAAGTTTTCCATTCTTTGGCACCAAGTATCAAATTCATCAGGAGTGATCTGTAGAGATTTTGTCATGGTATCGGTTTCCATATCAGCATTATAAATAGCTACCATTTAAGTTGTTAACTGTTTTGTGAAACTAAAAGGATTTAAGATGGTGAGATCTTATAATCAAGAGCCTGAAATTCTCAAATACCAAGTGCAGAACCGTTAAAGGGGGTCAATGCAATAGTTTCACAATAAAGATAGACTTAGAACACTTAGCCAATCACATAAGGAGCCGGTTAGTATGAAACAATGAACACTAGTAACAAGAACAATAAACAAGAACAATAAACAAGAACACTCAAATATGGTTTTCAAGAATGATATATATTTCTCTCAAGTTCTTACAAGTGTTACAAAGCGTATCTAAAGATACAATTACTTGATATACTTTATACTACATCCTATAGTCGGCCTTACTTTGAAGACTAGCTGGAAACACTAATCTAGACAATAAGATCAATCTAGAGTCAAAAGACAATTTGTCTTTTGACATGTGACTATAACGTGCCATAGGTCACATCCTTATGTATTACAAAAAACATAAAAGTAAAAAAGTAGAAAGTTACAGACAAAATACCTTAATCTACAGTTTAACAAAAGTATGGACTTTTCAGCAACACATATAAGTAGGTGAGTCTTCAAAAGTGGTAGTAAAGTTTTTCAGCTTTTGTCAAAAGGTGATTATTAATGTTAGAGGTAGGACATTCTTTATGAACCAGGAATCTCTCTTGTTCACGACCGATGTGGGATTTATGTAGGGTGTCACATCGAAATACCTTTTCTTTGAAGCTTCATAAGACTTCATCTTTGGATTCGAAAGATTTGGTCTTTTGGTTTCGAAAGATTTGGTCTTTTGGTTTCGAAAGATTTGATACTTAGCATAATTAACTGAGTTGTATCAAATCTTCCGAAGTAACTTCCTTGTACTTTATATGTGCATGCCGAGAGCCTCTAAGTGTATTCCTTATATTATGCAATGTTTGCTACCGATCGGGGTCCGTGCATGTTTACATGATAATATTCAACAACAATTATTAAACATTTACATATTATTTAAAAAGATTTGTGCATGATCACTAGATGTGGTTAACATGTATAAAGCAAGGAAAGAAGCAGTTAATATTTTACGCAATATTAAACTAATATACCATCTAGCATTTTTTGACATTTATGGTTCATATAATTCTACACTCACTTGAAGCAGCTATTCTTAGTGGGCCTGTATAATATACTCTCCCTTCTTGTTTCTAGTCATGTAACTTAATGCTTTCAATATGTATCTTTTGATTGAATATATTCGACGTGTTGCTAACTTTTTAATCTTTTATATAAATACAAAATCAACTAATAAAAGGTAATCAAAAGGAAGGAATTTAAATTTATATGAGAAGGGGGCTGCAAACAACAACCAACCATTATCCGTGCAATTTGATCATCCTAGAAAACAATATAAATCTGTAGGAGAATATAGTTGATTATTTGTTAGGGTTTTATCCAACCATGTTTCCTCTGTTCCTTTTCATTATCTCAGTTGGGATAAAATTTGTGATACGTTTAAGATATCGTTGTTCAATTTTCTTGAGGCGATTTATGTAGTGTTTGATTTGTAATTTGATAATCATAACTTTTATATTTTTCTAAGTGTTTTGTTTTCCAGATATATTTTGATTTAGAAGCTCATTGTGATTCAGACCACTAGTATTAAATACAACATGGAATCTACATGGATTGCCAGTGAGCTTTTAGAGATAGAAGATATAACATGAAACAATATTCTTGAGTCAAGAAGGTTATGATAATATTGAGTAGGCTATAAATAATCCACCTGATGGTCAAAGTCAAAAGGCATGAGAGCAGGTAGCTGACTTGTTCACAAGTGAACAACATAAACGTCTTTCAAAAAAAGACATAAAGAACAGAGCTAAACAACTCCATCCAAGTTTGCATGGCAATTGATCATATGCTCAAAGGCAATACCTTCATGTAAGAAATGTATATTATTTAAATATTGTTATTAATTCTATTCAAATATTATGCATATTATTTTTGATATTTTTAGGAAGCAAATTGGACCCCAAGTCATATTCAAACATGGAGGACGTCGCATTAAAGAGAAAGGTCAGGATGGGTCAACCAGGGGCAAAAGAAGGTAAGCTTAATAAGTTAAGTACGCTATTATCATATGTTCATATGTTTTTTTTTATTTTTTGTGTTTGGTGATTTTGACCTATTTAAAATAATTGTTGTCTAACATTAAGTCTATTAAAATTGTTTTGGTGTATTTTGATTAAAATTTTGTTAATGATTAAACATGGTTTATATGCTATTATATTTGAGAATTATTGGTTTTGATGAATTGTTAGTTTATATGTTGAAATTTGGTAATTTTACGTTGTATGTGCCTATTAGAACAAATCCGATGATTTTTTTTATTGATTTTGAGATGAACAAATGTGTTTTCTTCTTTTTTGATGTTAATCTAGATCAATTGCATCTTATTTAGAAGGAATAATCATGAACATGTTCACGATTTTTCAAACCGTACCATACTTGAACAGATTTGTTGGTTTTTCTTCTGATGTTGGGTATGAACAGATAGGTTTTTGATGAACAGGGACTTTGTTCTTCATTTTTCTGCTTTTATTCATTGTTCTTGACATCATTAAAGATAAAATTAGATCTGAAAACTAGATAAATACAGCAACCAACAGCTCTGATACCATTTTGTTAAACCAATATTTCAGATTCATTGAGCTTGAATATTAGGATTCATCATGTTCAGATCTAGAAATCAAAATTAAGATGGGTGGACGTGTGTGAATCAAAGAACAAAGAGATGGGTAATAATAATGTTATGATTTTATTGATGTTGATAAACAAGTTACAATAAGAATCATAGATGGCTGGTGAAATCAAACCCACCCAAAGGAGAGAATTTCTCCTTGGAATGTGATTTACACCATGAGAAACACACACACAAAAGCCACACCTGTAATAATGCACAAGTGGGTCTATTTATATATTATTATAACATGACCTAATTTGACTTTTCTAATTATCTTGATCTTGACTTTGTCATGTTGAATTGTCTTGTATTGTTGATTTTGTTGTAATCAACTTGGTCTTTGAGCTTGTACAATGAGATCTTCAGTTGGCTGTAATTATGATTTGGTAAACTTAAGTTTATTCCATGGTTGAACCCCAATAATAGTCCCCCTAAACTAATGTTTGCCAAACCTTGAATTTAAAGATCTTCTTTGTCACATGTCTTCTTGATCAATTGATGTTCTAGCACAAGTCATTGATGTTCTCCCCCTTATATTAAGCTCCTCCTAATATTTTTCTGACAAAGGTTAGAATCTCTTGAGAATACTTCTTGGTATTGGATATAGGTTGTATCACTCTTGGATAACAGTTCATATCCCAACTCAAGGATTAGTATGTATTAGGCATATTGTGAGGCTTTGAACTTCAATAAACTGCATCAGGAACATGAATCATTATTAAACACACTTCCACTCTTTTGATATAACTTGACAAATGATATTCTTCAAATAATGAGTACTCTCCTTGATTAAAGTACGGCTAACTGTCCGCTCAGTAGTCAGACACGGGTGCAAAACATCATCAAAAAAATGTGAGCTCAAGTACTTCAAAAAAGGCATCTGATAGTTGTACAAGTCCCTGGATAAATCTGTGAAAAAGTGACAAAAATAGATTTCTATACCTTTTTTTTTGCTTTCATGATCAAAATGGACGTGCATGTTGGTTGCAATCATCCATATTCATGTTTTTCTTTTTTTTAAGTCCTGTTCATCAGTTGATCATAAGCATTTTTTTGCAACACATCCGCATATCTTTGCTAACTCATCCGCATTTGTTTGCAAAGCATCTACATTTGTTTGCAAGGCATCCGCATTTGATTTCAATGATCCGCATTTGATTTCAAAGCATTCGCATATGTGCTTAAAGCACCCGCATTTGTTTACAAGTCAACCGCATTTGGTAATAAGTGTAGAGATTAATGAAGAGGCTGATGCAACCTAAACATCTTAAGTCTATCCTGCATGCTGCACAAGTGCATTAAAGAAGAAACTTAGGAAGTTTCACACATGAAACAAAAAATACTCTAAGTGTGAAATCTTCCGAAGCCAAGACCAATATCTTCCGAAGCCAAACATGAAGTCTTCCGAAGCCTTAGAGACAAAGTCTTCCAAAGCTTCAAGATCATGAAGACAGATTTCTTTCGAAGACTTTTAGTAACATGCTTTATCTAATGTACTGTTCAATAAAGTTGGACGCCTTTCCGCTGCACCTCTGTAAGGTCACCAACTTACATGAGTTGGTGAAAAGGTCCATGCTTTTGGTAACTGTACATTGAGGTCTTGAGTCTGTAACTTTCTACTTTCTGTATTTTATCCTTTTTGTAATAGATAAGGATGTGAGCTATGGCATGTCATAGTCAAAAGTCAAAAGGCAATCTGCCTTTTGACTCTACAATTGATTTTGTTTGTGTCTAGTCAATTATATCCAGCTGGCTTTCAAAGTATAGCCAGTTGTAGGATGTAGTATAAGTATCTCATGTTCTTGTATCTTTCGAATATGCTTTGTAACACTTGTAATAGAACATAGAGAAAGCAATATACTGCATTCTTGAAAACTATATACTTGTGTTCTTTGTGTTCTGTCTCTCTTGCATTACTTGTGTTCTTAGTATCTCAACTTGGTTAATCCAGTTTACTGTTTGATTAAAGTTTAGTTAATCTCCTCTTTGTGTTGTTGTGTTGTAACTTGCACCCTTCAACAATTATGCATTTAAGGCATCTGCATTTGTTGCCAAGCCATCCGCATTTGGTGACAAATCATCTGCATTTGTGTATAACGCATCCACATTGGTGTATATCACATCCGTATTTGTATATACACATCCGCATTTGATGTAACTTCATCCAAATTTGTTTTTGTTCATCCGCGTTTGTTTTCAGACTTGAACAAAAACAATTTCACACTACAGTGCAAGTCAGGAAATTAGCAGTAGCTTCCATTTCTTCATCTTTTCTTTTTTTTAATGATAATCATGTTCAATTGCATCGAATTTTGAAAGAATAATCTGGTGAATGATTATATTTCTTCAAATTGTACCATATTAGAATAGATCCGCTGATTTTTCTTCTTGATTTTGAGATCAACAAATGTGTTTTCTTCTTTTTTGATGTTAATCTTGTTCAATTGCATTGAATTTTGAAGTAATAACCATGAACATGTTCACGATTCTTCAAATTATACCATAGTTGAATAGATTTATTGGTTTTTCTTTTGATTTTGGGTATGAACAGATAGGTTTTTTTATGAACAGGGACTTTGTTCTTCATTTCTCTTCTTTTATTCATTGTTCTTGACATCATTAAAGATGAAATCAGATCTAAAAACTAGATAAATCCGGCAACCAACAGCTCTGATACCATTTTGCTAAACTAATATTTCAGATTCATTGAGCTTGGATCTTAGGATTCATCACATTCAGATCTAAAAATCAAAAGTAAGATGGGTGGACGTGTATGAATCAAAGAACAAAGAGATAGGTAATAATAATCTTATGATTTCATTGATGTTGCTAAACAAGTTACAATGAGAATCATAGATGACTGGTGAAATCAAACCCACCCAAAGGAGAGGATTTCTCCTTGGATGGTGATTTACACCATGAGAAACACACACACAAAAGTCACACATGTAAAAATGCACTATTGAGTCTATTTATATTATTATTACAACATGACCTAATTTTGACTTTTCCATTGTCTTGATCTTGACTTTGTCATGTTGAATTGTCTTGTGTTGTTGTTTTTGTTGTAATCAACTTAGTCTCTGAACTTGTACAATGAGATCTTCAGTTGGCTATAATTATGATTTGGTAAGCTTCAGTTTATTTCATTGTTGAACCCTAACACTTGTGATCTTCAGTTGGCTGTAATTATGAATTGTCTTGTATTGTTGTTTATGTGATATGTGCCTATGATTAACAATACAATCTATATGATATTCATATATGAGAATTGTTGGTTTTGATGAATGTTAGTTTGTATGTTGAAACTTGGAAATTAATGTTATATGTGCTTATGGTTAAACAATATAGTCTATATATTATTCATATTTAAGAATTATTGGTTTTGATGAATTGTTAGTTTATATGCTAAAACGTGGGAATTTTATGTGATATGTGCCTATGATTAACAGTACGATTTATATACTATCCATATTGAGAATTGTTGGTTTTAATGAATTGTTAGTTTATATTTTAAAACTTGAAAATTTTGTGTTTTATGTGCTTATGATTAAACAATGTGGTCTATATGCTATCCATATTTGAGAATTATTAGTTTTGATGAATTGTTAGTTTATATGTTAAAACTTGGTAATTTTATGTATATGTGCTTATGATTAAACAATAAGATCTATATGTTATCTAAATTTGAAGAATTGCTGGTTTTGATTAATTGTTAGTTTACATGTTGAAACCTGAATTATATGTACTTATGATTAAACAACATGGTCTTTTTCAATTTCTAACAGTTATTCTGTCAAAAATTCCTAACAATCTTAATAGCTTTTCATTTTGCATCTATAAAATTGCATGAAGCATTGAAAATCAATATGCCCAAATGGAAATGGAGGCGGGATAGTTGCTCATAAATGAGATGAAATGTTTAGAGTTTGCATTAGGACAAAGACATGGTCATTCGAGAGGTGTTGAACGAAAAGTAAAGAAATATTTCTCGTTATGAATCATCAAGTGATTCGTCATCACATCAGGATGAAAAAATAGAAGCACTAAAGCAACAAGTGCGCGAAAGTAACCTATCCAATGGTATTTAATATCCTAAAAACTGCCAAATAAAATGTGTCCCAAGCCGAAATATAACAAGTACCGTCTCGTCCTGGGCCATCGGACGGAAAACTATAACCAAAATCAGTGCAAGTAAAAATGAATGAATTGAAAGAAGAAAGTATCCGATAATGATGAAGATGGTGAAGTAGATGACACTTAGGAAGTTAATTCGTTTGGGTTGTAAAAAATTAATACATGTTTATTTTGGTATTTTCTTTTTGTTTGGAATGTAATTAACTATAATTTTTTTATTTTCATTTAGGTATTCGTAATATTACTTTTCAATTTTGTGTATTTGATTTGGATTCAAAACATTAAAATTTAGATAAAAAACCTAGAAAAAATTATTTTTTATAATTTTTTTGAATCAGAGACCTTATAATGACGACCCACAGGTCAAAACAAAATAATAATTTATTAATTTATAGTATTTTTTTATTTTTGTTAATTATTATATTAAAAACATACGGCGAAGACCATATTTGTTTATTAATTTTACATTTAAAAAGTAACAATTAAAATAATGTCGACAAGTATTTGGCGATGACTTGTCATTGTCATAGACCTCTACGGCGACTGTGGTTTTGCAACGACTGGATGGCGACATGACTATGGACATTTAGCATCTATGGCGACGACTTTTGTTATTTGGTCTTAGTTCTTGTAGTGTATCATGGGCCCAAGCTGAATATAATTCTTTTTGTTTTTATTTGAGTCTTAGCAGTTATAAATAATTGTTTGCTTTTTGTTATGTTCACTTCATAGATGTTGTTTACTTTAAAATTTAATTTTTTTTAATATAAATGACGTTAGAATCTAAAGCAGGTTATATTTGATTTTACTTCATTATTTGAGAACATATTATGAGAATAAAAGTAAAAAAATAGAGTTAAGGGATAGAAAGATATCCCATCTCAAACAAACTATGTAATTGATTCACTTAAAGGTTAACTGCTACATTGTACTCATACTCCGTGATTCTTGATTAAGAGTTCCTACTTTACTATCAACTTCTCTATGAAGTCGGAATAGATCATCATTACAACATCTTATTAAAATGGTAGTGATCCCTACAAACTTTTCTATATAAAAAGCAGAGTAATCATAGTTTCTCCCTTGTTAATACTTGGAAGGGAGCACCAATACATACGAGTCACACATGATGAAATGTACAGTTTGCTTATATACTTTGATAAACTCTTGCTCAAGAATGTTGAGGTTTTCGGATGAATTCAAATAATCATCCAAGAGTATGAAAAATAGTATTTATTTTTATGTTTGCAAGATGTACGCTAAAGTGTTGTAGTAGTTGTTTATAACAAACAAGTTAGATGTTATACCGTTAAAACGATTTCCAAGCTCTTGTATTTGTAAATATAGACCCATATTGGTTATAAGTGATATTTTTTTGTCTTGGCTTTTTTAGAGTGGGCGGTTGTCCACCCCCCCCTCCCCCCCCCCAAGGGGTAGGTCCACCAATGGCTGGTCAGAAAGTGAATTCTGATGGTAGGTGTGTGGTGCTACGCTCAAATGGACGCATGTTGGTAGTAGGTTCGGTGCTTTGGGGGAGATATGAAAATTTGGAAGCTGGGATTGTGATTTGTGAGTTGCAAAGTTTCTTTTTGTCTTTTGCGGGATTGGGATTAAACAATTGTTATCTAATTTTTTATTTAAAATCAATAATTCATAAATATTAAAATAAATATTCAAACACCGGCTACAATTTAAAAGTTTAGGATCTAAAAATTTTACAGAGGTGGTCGGATTTAAACATGTATAAAACATTACAAAAATTAGGGTGGGCGCTGCCCCTTCTCTTTAGGATAGGTCTGCCCCTAGTTATGAAGCTTCTAGGATATATCTATACCAATAAGATTCATGAAATTGTTGGTTCAATTAAACAATTTGCTGACTGTAATACCATACATTTTCAAAAAGCTATTGGAAGGTTAAGAACTTATGAAGAACACATTTAGAAGACAATTAATAAGGAAGACATGCAAGAAAGCTTCTATTCACCAAAAAGATAGAAAGGAGAAAATTAAGGAAAATAAATGTGAAGGTTATGGTCATGAGAACTCAAATCAAGTAAACATTGGACGTGACTAAGGGAAAAAGTGGAAGTGCCGAAGAAATAAAGATGGTAATTGACTCAAACAAAGTAATAATCACATATGATGCTACTAGTGTAACAAATTCATAAAACTCAAAAATAATGTCCAAAGTGGGAGAAGAAGAAGAGTGTTAGTTTATGTAATGCTCCGTTCCCGAGATGCCTACACGTGGTCATTCATTGCACATAAAATATATAATTACATATAACTTCCATAAAACATCGCAGCATAAATGACAGAATAGACATCTCATTTCATTATAAAATATTTGGCAAAATAATACATCGTAATTCGATTACAAAACCCAAGTTGCATTACATCACAAAAGTATTATAAATATGGATGACATCCCAAAAGAGCTGAGTAGCCGTCTCGTGCCATCCTCAGCAACTATTACCTGCCAACTGGAAACACATCAAAGTCAGGGTTGCTGAGTGAGTTCTAGTTTTATAAATAAAACATACTTTACGTTCATGCGATCATACATCATACATATACAGATAACATCATTATTATCTTCATCTATACGTTAACTTTTATTCTTTCATACATTCTTGCTTTCATTCGTTCATTCATTACTTTCAGTGACATGTACATTACCCCGAACACTGTGCACGAAGCGGGTAATTGGGCTTGAGGTCTTTCATAGACCTCGAACACTGGGCACGGAGCTGACTCCAGTACCTAGGGCAAGTACATTCACCATTTATCTTTTCTCTTCCGTTCCGGATCAATGTCATATGCTATACCCCGAACATTGTGCACGAAGCGGGTAACTGAGCCTGAGGTCTTTCGTAGACCTCGAACATTGTGCATGAAGCTGACTCTAGCACCTAGGGCAAGCGGCAAGAATCCCATTCATATGGTCAATCACAAAGATTGGACCCCAGTGTGCATCCTTCGGGGTAGCTAACCCACACACCGTTGAGCTAACACCTTCATCGGGTGTGCACCTCTATACATTTTCTTGCAAGCCTTTTTACATTCATTTGTTCATTAATGCATGCATTCATTTATCATGTTCCTCTTTCATTATCTTTTGCTTTATGTTACATAATACTTTCGGTTCATTCATTAACATAACACGTAAAGCCACGGAAAGATAAACATACATCATAACAAGGAACATAACATACAGTCATCACATCATACAGGGCAACATCATACATACATAACATGCAAATCATGCAACATCATCATCATGCCTAACATGCTCTCTAAGGCCTCAATCGTCATCTTACATGCTCTTATGGGAACCTTTACGTCAAAACTTACATCTGCACTTTCCCCCGAAAGTCAAAAGTTAACTACACTTCTCCTCGGGTGCAACAACCCTATTCAGGCATATGGACACCTTTCAGTCGCATGGCCTCCATGCGACTGGGCATCATGCGAATGAACCAATACGGATGAACACTCATGCGAATGAACACCCATCGTGCGAATGAACTAATGCGGATGGACCTCATACGAATGGAACTAATGCGGATGAGCACTTATGCGGCGGATGAGCACTTATGCGGCTGGACCCTCAGTCACATGACTCCCCATGCAACTGGCCCCAATCGTGCGAATGAACTCCCATTCGTGCGAATGGACCCCAATCGCTCCTCATTTGCCGTATGGCCTCCAGTCGGTCGCCTAGCCCTAGCTGATGCAGAATGCAGTTCATCCCGAACACAATCTGCCATTTTTGACCTCCAAGCTCATCTAAACCCATTCTAAGCCCAAATCGACCATCCTAAACCTTAGGAATGTATACCACAACACCATTCAAGCACACACAAGCTCACAAACAAGGCTCGAACGCATCACACACACATACACATACACAAACGGGTCAAACATGAACACACTCAAAAACCCGATTTTCAGATGTTTTCCAGCCGTAAATCATTCAAAAACGTTTAAAGGAGGGATCCTAGAACTCACACAAATGACACCGAGAAGTAGAGCTTAATTTTGACTCGATACATGATGATTTTGCCCGCTTGAACCTACTCGAACCAACCTTTTCTCTCTTTTCTCCCTTCTTTCTCTCCTCTCTTTCTTTATGGCTGAAATGAGTGAGTGTGGGGAGAGTATGGCTGCCCTCTCCCTACAAATATCACCATATTTCCAACTTTTCTTCATTGGCAAGTTTGGTCCCTCGACTTTAAACTTTATTTCTTTTTTTTCTTCATTCGTCGGCTTCAAAATAAATAAATAACCGGGTGTTACAAGTCCACCCCCTTATATAGATTTCGTCCCTGAAACTTGTTATCCCTCAAACAAACGTGGATAATATTGTCTCATTTCTTCCTCAGTCTCCCACGTTGACTCGGATCCTTTCTTGTGCTTCCACTGTACACGCACAAGAGGAACCATTTTATTTCTCAGTCTTTTCTCTTTTCGATCGATGATTGCCACTGGTTGCTCCACGTAATTGAGCCGTTCGTCTACTTCGATATCCTCCAGTGGAACAATCATATCTTCATCTGCCAAGCGCTTCCTTAGATGAGATACATAGAATGTTGGGTGAATTCCACTTAACTCTTCTAGTAACTCCAGTATATAGGTCACCTCTCCTACCCGAGCGATGATTCGAAAAAGGGCCTATGTACCTTGGGCTCAACTTGCCCCGCTTTCTGAATCGGATAATACCATTCCAAGGTGAGACCTTCAACATAACCCGGTCACCCACCTGGAACTCAATCGGTATGCGTCGTTTATCGGCATACGAATTTTGTCTATCTTTGGCTGCCTTCATGAAGGCTTTGATCTTCTTAAGCTTCTCAGTCGTAGCCTCGATCACCTCGACGCTCCCCAATTTCTTCTGACCAATATCACCCCAACAAACGGGTGTTTTGCATCTCCTACCATATAGCATCTCATATGGTGGCATACCAATGCTGGCATGATAGCTGTTGTTGTATGAGAATTCGGCTAACGGTAGGTGGTCATCTCAACTTCCCCCAAAATCAATCACACATGCCCAAAGCATGTCTTCCAATGTCTGAATGGTCCTTTCTGACTGACCATTAGTTTAGGGAAGATACGGTGTGCTAATATGTAACCTCCTTCCCATGGCGTCGTGGAATTTCTTCCAAAATTTAGATGTAAACCGGGTGTCACGATCAGACACAATGGACACCGGCATACCATGACGAGTTAAAATTTCCTTGATAAATAGGTCAGCCAACCTTTCAGATGAATATGTCTCGTGGATCAGTAGGAAGTGAGCACTCTTCGTTAGACGATCCACAATCACCCATATAGCATCATACCCTTTCGGAGTACGTGGCAACTTCGTAATGAAATCCAAGGTGATGTGCTCCCACTTCCATTCCGGTATATCCAAAGGTTGGATTTTCCCATACGGCTTTTGATGCTCGGCCTTCACCTGTAAGCAAGTAAGGCACGCACTTCATACCCGGCCACCAATAGTCTTTCTTTATATCTTGGTACATTTTCGTGGCACCGGGGTGAATAGAGTATCGAGTCTTGTGAGCTTCATCCAAAATCTTCATCCGTAGATCCCCAAAATGTGGAATCCACACCTGTCCAAATCGGGTTTTAACACCAAGCGTGTTTTCACCCAATTCCCCGACCAGACCTCTTATCCTCTCAGAGTTAAGATGATCTTCTTTAAGTGCCTCATCTTGAAACTCTTTGACTTGCTTCATCACATCAGAGGTCATGATCAGCTAATATGCTTTCACCCGAATCAACTCGGGCCTCTCTTTTCGACTAAGGGCATCAGCCACCACGTTGGCCTTGCCCGGATGGTAATGGATCTCGCAATCATAATCTTTTATGAGCTCCAACCACCTTCTCTGCCTCATGTTCAGGTCCTTCTGCTCAAAGAAATACTTCAAGCTTTTGTGGTTAGTGAAAATGGTGCACTTCTTCCCGTACAGATAGTGCCTTCAAATCTTTAGCGCAAAGACCACGACTGCTAGCTCCAAGTCATGAGTAGGATAATTGACATCATGGACCTTCAACTGTCAGGATGCATAGGCTATAACCTTCCCTCTTTGCATTAACATGCACCCCAACCCTGAGTAGGAAGCATCAGAATAAACCACCAGATCTTCACTTCCATCAGGTAATGACAGAACAGGAGCTTGAGTCAACCTCGTCTTCAATTCATCGAACGCATTCTCTTGATCTTGACCCCATATAACTTTACATCTTTTTGGGTCAACTTGGTTAGTGGAGAAGCGATCTTGGAAAAGTCTTGGATGAATCTTCTGTAGTAGCCCGCCAAACCCAAGAAGCTACGAATCTCGGATGGTGTCTTTGGAGACTTCCATTGCATCACTGCCTCCACTTTAGCCGGGTCCACCATAATCCCATCAGGTTCACCACATGACCCAAGAATTGGACTTCACGCAACCAAAATGCGCACTTGGAGAACTTGGCATACAACTTCTCCTTCTCAACGTCTCCAAAACCTCCCGAATGTGACCGGCATGCTCAATCTCACTCTTCGAATAAATCAGGATATCATCAATAAACACAATCACTGATTTATCCAACATCGGCCGACACACATGTAATATCCACCATTTTTTTAAACTAATTATTTAATATTTATCAAACCATTTGAAAAAGTTATTATAATTTTATGATTTATATAATATTTTATAATTTATAAAATAAAGTTTTATAAATTTATGATGTCTTATCTTCATTTATGAATGTAAATTATCAAACTAAAATAAAATATTGATGTTCTACAAATACATGTGAATATAAAAGTTTTATAAACTAGTAATTTATTTAATGAAGTTTTAAACAATTTGAAAACAAGGAGATTATAAGTTTGGGGTTCAAAATGTAATTCTTGAAACTTGGTTTTAAAAGTTTTGCATAAAATAATAACCTTGCTAAACCACAGGGACCGAAACTGTAATTTATTTAAACTACCCAAACCAACCCCCCAACCCCGTTTTTCCAGTCGCCGGCCGGCAAGCCCCGGCGCGGCTCCGGCGACCCCAAAAACTCCTAAATAAAATCGATTTTTAACTCTAAACCGTTCCCCAACCTTTCTAGAACCCATTTTGAAATTGAATGCACCAATTAAATGCGTTTAATCACCGGTTACTATGTTAATCGAACGCCTAACCGAAACATCTTCAACTTCTTAGCCATTCAAGCATTAAAAACTCAATAATAATCTAATTAACTGAACCTAATTGATCTTCTACCTATCTCTAATCGTTTACCCCTCTCAATTTCATCTAAAACACTCACTCGTATCATCGTCGATTAGTAACTTCATTTGCTACCTGCAACTAGTTGTGACCCTTGTTCGAGACTGTCTTAACTGAAATTGGTTTAGGGCTTCTCATCATCATCATCTAAGGAACATGTACACCCATTTAATTGGATTATTATCACCAAAACCATCCCGAAGCAGATTCATCCAGTCGCGACCACTTCTTTTCAATTCTTCATCGAATCATCTTAAATTTGGGTAATTTAATACATTACCATACACGTTTGTTCATGATTATCAATAGCCTTAAGATTGATTCCATTATCATTATCGAATTGATGCTCAATTGGATTCAATTTGAATCTAGGGTTTATGTTGAATTTGGGGAATTCGGTAATTAATGTTTTTAAACATTGCAATTGAACTTTTGATCAAATATGGGCTTCTGCCCAACTGGTTACAACATCATGCACTCACACAAGGGACCCGAGTTCGACCCTAGGGACCCTTATTCTTTTTAAATATTTGATTTTTTTAAGTTTCTTTTAATTGCATAAGATTTTAATATATTGTTTAGTTAAATTATAATTACTTTGTTAACTAATATATTTCTGAAATTATTAAGCTAATTTTTAAAGGTTTTAAAAATGTATAATTCTTAAATTTACTTATTTTTAAGAATAAAAAGTTATAAAAAAAGATTACTAAGTCATTTATGTTATAAATATATTATAGTTCAATGATTAATAAATAATTAATTATACAAATGATTATTTAGATGATTATTTAAATAATTAATTATTCATTGATTTATTTAACCATATTAAATCATAAATAGTTAATAAATTTACTCGTTACTTTTATTTACTTTATTTCTATATTTTTAGGGTTTTGTATTACAAAACCTTTGTGTTAAATCATTTTGAAAGCCTAAAACTTTATAAAATCATTTTAAATAATTTTAACGTCATTTAAATAAGTATTTAATTAATTCTCGTTAACAAGTTTTAAATAATTAATTATTAAATTAATTACTTCTTTTCACATATTATACTTAATTTTTATTAAATCAATAACTTAAATTGTTGAGACGTTTTTAATTATTCTTAAACTTAATTGATTATTTTATCTTTATTAAACCAAAAACGATTCATTACTTTTTTCTTAATTAATTAAACCCCCAAATTTTCATTGAAACCCTAGTTTACGTTTATTCATTAATCTTACCTTTAAACTTAACCTTGGGATATATATACGTTTAGGTAACTTGTGAAAGAAATCGTTGGAGCCTCGTTTAATCTCTTATCATCATTCTTACTTACTTTTCATGTGAGTTTCCTTGCCCCTTTTTACATTTTCCACACTATTTTGGGTGAAACATGATACTTATACGTCATATACTTATAAACGTTTGAGACTTGTAAGCACTTGCAATTCATCTTTATATTTTGGCATGGTTATTTGTGTGCTGTAAGTGATTATATGAGATACATAGTTTGTTTACAATCATTAACTATTGCTAGCCTGGCGACGTCTTAAATCTTTGGGCCTGACAAGCCTATTTGGTGCTAAAGCTGAGGTATTTCCAGCTCTTGATGATGTATGCTTGTTCATCATGGGAACCAAATACACTTAGCCAATTTTATATACTTGTAATCAAGTCGAGGTTTGGTTGTAACGATATGTGTTCTATAACCTTACTAACTTATAACCTATGACATGAATTGCTACTTGTAACCTGTTATATTATGTATGAAAACCTTGGAAACTCACTAACTATTTTTAGTTGACCTTTTATTTTCATCATGTTTCAGGTTTACTTCTTGTGGATTCTCTTCGTGCTCATATAAGACTTCGACCTAGTTTAACATAACATGTTATTCTTTGTTGGATGTTTTTGTATTGTATGAACTTATTTTTCTTGTAATATTTTAATAAATAATGATATTTAATAATATTACAACTTAATTAGTTCCATGTGCTATGAGCAATCATCTCCCATTCGTCCACCCCGATGATTCCATCATCGATCGGGGTGTGACAACACACGGTTCATCAGACCCATAAAAGCAGCTGGTGCATTGGTCAAACCAAATCCAAGAAACTTGTAGTGACCATAGCGCATGCAAAAAGCTGTTTTAGGGATATCCTGCTCCTTCGCCTTCAATTGATGGTAACCAGATCAAAGATCTATCCTTGAAAACCAACTGGCACCCTGAAGCTGATCGAACAAATCATCTATTCTCGGTAAGGGGTATCGGTTCTTCATCGTCAGCTTGTTCAACTCATGGTAGTCAATGCACATCCTCATGCTACCATCTTTCTTCTTCACAAATAGGACCAGAGCACCCCAAGGAGAGATACTCGATCTGATGAACCCCTTATCCAGCAGCTCTTGCAACTGCTCCATCAACTCCTTCATCTCAGTCGGAGCCAACCGATACGATGCCTTGGCAACAGGCTGGGCACCCAATATCAAATCAATCTGAAACTCGATCTCTCGGTCGGGTGGCACTCCTGATAAATCATCTGGGAATACGTCTGGGAAATCACACATAACCAGTACGTCAGACAGTTATGGTGTTAGCGTATCCATATCTTTTACACAGGCCAAATAGGCGCTACACCCACGCCTCATACACTTTCCCGCCACCGCCATTGAGATCACTTTCGGGATCGTCGCGACCCGATCTCCATAGACAGTTACCGAACTCCCGTCAAACGCTGTCAGAAAAATCATCTTCTTGCGACACACAATGTTCATCTCGAAGTCTGCTAAGCAATCCATCCCAAGAACCAAATCGAAACCACCTAAGGTCATCACAAAGGGTCTAACCGGAAATTTATGACCTTCTAGTTCCACGTCACAACCCTCTATCATCTCAGTAATCCTGGTAGACTTACCTATGGCACTTTCTACATCAAAGGGCGCATCAACACGTCTACTACTAACAGGTAGCTTAGCACAGAGAGCAGCAGAAATAAAACTTTTACTGGCACTAGAATCAAATAACACCGAAGCTAAAGTTTGGTTTACTAGAAACGTACCAGACACAACATCAGGGTCCGTCCTAGCTTCCTCCTGTGTCATAGTGAATGCCCAGGCGCTCACCCTTGGTCCTTCACTCCCCGTCTTCTTCGCCCCGGAACCCTCAGCCCTTGGCTTCTTACAATCTTTACCCATATGACCACTTTCTCCACAATTAAAACACCTCACATCCCTGCAATCTCTAGCCATATGACCAGGCTTCCCACATTTGAAACAAACATTCAACCCCCATCTACACTCGCCACCGGTTTGGAGTTAAGTGGAGGGTCAACCAATTCCTAAACTTGATTTTCATACATGGATTGCATCTCAACGTTCATGGCTTCCAGCCATTTGTCATAATCCGAATTGGACATTGCTTCATGGTAGGTAGTTGGCTCATCGGAGTCAACCACATAGCATCCATTCATGAAAGATCCATATCTTTCAGGTGGAATGCTAACTCTACCAGATCTGCAAACGTTTTGTGTGTATTGATCAACCTCTTGATCATCATCAACAGCCTCTTGTTGACTGCTAGTGTTAACCAAACATGTATCAGCTTGTGGATCTTGATCCTCATCAAATTCCATTGTTCTATACGTTATTCCTTCCATACGGAACTTAGTTTCCAAGAATTCAGCCTTTCGAGCAATAATTACTCTTGCTCTGTTGGATCAAAGAAGTAGTATCCTATACAGTCTTTCGGATATCCAACAAATATACACTTAGTGAATCGACTATCTTGGTCAGGGCCATATTCAAAATACGAGCCACGGAGAGCATTGCGAAACCCCAAAATGATAAAGGTCATGAGCTTATAGCCATCATAGGTCGAACCATATCCAATAGGGTTCGGTTTCTCCCTTCAGACACACATTATGTTATGGTGTTCCAGGTGGAGTAAGATGTGAGACTATCCCACAACTTCTTAGATGATCCCACAGCTGCAGTAGTGCCGTTACCGTCAAAAGTAGGGGCTTGCATCTCATAAATGCCCCATAGTTACAGCCTCGTGCTGCCTCCGGTGCAGGCTCTTCTTCCTCCTCTTCTTCTTTGTCGTCAGACAAAACCATCTCAGTCTCGGGCTGTCTCCTTTCGCCCGTAGGTCTACTTCTTTCCTTCCTCTCTCCGTCCCGTACCGCCTTGATAACTTCAGTCACTACAGACGGTAAGATCATCTACATGACCTGATGAACTTCTTCTACAATAGCCTCCTTTACTGAGGCTCTCAGATTGGCGCTCTCATCACCACCCTCCGGATGAGGGGTCTTTGGTTCTTCAGGAACTACCTTTTCCATTCTGGGTCTTCCTCTCTTGGGTCGCGGCTCAGCACCAAGCCCATCACAACCACCTCCATGAGAGGCTTTTGAAGATCTACCACCGGCCATCACACGCACACTAAAAGATTCAAACACCAACACGTTCATTCAAGGGAACAGCTTAGTTTATATCAAGTATAGTAAGTCCTTAATTTAGTGGCCAGTTGTGATTAGCCACTTACTTTACTCTTCACACCCCGAGCATTACCTATCCTGACTACATCAGTATTTAAATCTACAGACAACACATAGCACATACCATGCGCACATAAAACCGGTTAACATTATGAAAATACCTAATGGCACGCAGCTACTCAGATTGGCATCCCATTTCTTTTCCATCCCATTCTCAATTTAAGTTAAGGTTTATTTTGAAAAATTTACCAATTTTACTTAAACTTTGGCTCTGATACCAACTTGTAAGGCCCCGTTCCCGGGACGCCTACAGTTGGTCATTCATCGCATATAAAATATATAATTACATATAACTTCCATAAAACATCGTAACGGGAATGACAAAATAGACATCTCATTTCATTATAAAAGCTTTTACAAAATAATACATCATAATTCGATTACAAAACCCATGTTACATTACATCACAAAAGTATTATAAATATGGATGACATCCCAAAAGAGCTGAGTAGCCACCTCGTGCCATCCTCAGCAACTATTACCTGCCAACTGGAAACACATCAAAGTCAGCGTTGCTAAGTGAGTTCTAGTTTTATAAATAAAACATACTTTACGTTCATGCGATCACACATCATACATATACATATAACATCATTATTATCTTCATCATCTATACGTTAACTTTCATTCTTTCATACATTCTTGCTTTCATTCGTTCATTCATTACTTTCAGTGACATGTATATTACCCTGAACATTGTGCACGAAGCGGGTAACTGGGCCTGAGGTCTTTCATAGACCTCGACCATTAGGCACGGAGCTGAATCCAGTACCTAGGGCAAGTACTTTCTCCATTTATATTTTCTCTTCCGTTCCGGATCAATGCCACATGCTATACCCCTAACATTGTGCACGAAGCGGATAACTAAGCCTGAGGTCTTTCATAGACCTCGAACATTATGCACGAAGCTGACTCTAGCACCTAGGACAAGCGGCAAGAATCCCATTCATATGGTCAATCACAAAGATTGGACCCCAGTGTGCATCCTTCGGGGTAGTTAACCCGCACACCGTTGAGCTAACACCTTCATCGGGTGTGCACCTCCATACATTTGCTTGCAAGCCTTCTTACATTCATTTGTTCATTAATGCATGCATTCATTCATCATGTTCCTCTTTCATTATCTTTCGCTTTACGTTACATAATACTTTCGGTTCATTCATTAACATAACACGTAAAGCCACGGAAAGATAAACATACATCATAACAAGGAACATAACATACAGTCATCACATCATACAGGGAAACATCATACATACATAACATGCATAATCATGCAACATCATCATCATGCCCAACATGCTCTCTAAGGCCTCAATCGTCATCTTACATGCTCTTATGGGAACCATTACGTCAAAACTTACATCTACACTTTCCCCCGAAAGTCAGAAGTTAACTACACTTCTCCTTAGGTGCAACAGCCCTATTCAGGCGTATGGATACCCTTCAGTCGCATGGCCTTCATGTTGGGTTTGTTGGAGCATATCAAAGTAGTTTATCCATTTTAAACTATGAAAATGCAGCGGATTAATACCGTAATATGTTCATTTGTAATCTAAAAATAAGGTTCATTTCATAACAACAATCCCAAGAACATAAGGATCATTTATATGTATTTGAACTAGCTATCAATAAAAAATAACAACCAAAGTATGACATACAAACTACCTTTTGTATGCTGCTAAAAAACGTGATGAATGAGGAAGAAAATGAGCTTCTTGAATGACCAAGACACCAAGGAGAGGTGTCCTCAAGCATCCATACCCACAAGCACCAAGCAAGCACCTTTGTTTCTAGGATTTCACCAACAAAACGAACCTTGAAAGGCTGCTGAAAACCCTTTTTCAGCCGAGATCAAGCTGCTGAAAACCCTTTTTCAGCCGAGATCAAGCTGCTGAAAACCCTTTTCAGCCGAGATTTACTTCTAGATTGAAGAGTGTTTTGCCTTGAGGTTCTTGCATATGTGAGAGAGATGAGAGGATGGAGTGTATGTGTGTGTTCTTGGAGTATGGTGTATCAAAAACTAACAAGACCCACTCCCCATAAAGGGGCGGCCGAAAGTTGTTCTTGAGATGGGGTTTTCCCCCCAAAACCAAAACTCAATTTTTATAAGCTAGTTGTTTAAAATAGATATATAATTAACCTTTTAATTATATAACACATACACGCTTTTATTATTTGACATTATTTAACTAAATTAAACAACATTACAAATAGTATCCATGAACAAAATATCCATATAGGTTGTATAATCTCATATGCAACTTATTTAGAAAACCCATTTTCTAAATTGGTGTATTTATTTAATTGCATGATCATATCATCAATTAAATATTATTTGGTGTTTGCTAAGCTTGTTATTGGGTATGACCCGACTTGGATCATAACGTACTAACCACATCAATGTTCTATGTGTCTTGGGCATAAAGAATCCAACAATCTCCCACTTGCACAACATTCATAGAAAATTGATGCAAGCAGTAAATACTGCCTAACAACGGTTTACTACCCTTAATACGCATGACTGAAAGCCATTCAATAACATCATCCCCTTCAAGTATCCAACTTGAAATGATTTAGGTGAATCAATCATTTATCCTTTTATTATAGATGTCATGTTAAATCCAAGGACATAGAATGATCATTCCTTGTTGATTTAACTTAATCAGGCCTTAGACATCTTGCTCTCAACGAATAAGAGGAACAAATTCCATCTTGACTACATATATTTTTCACAATCACCTCGTATCACATCTGAACATAGCCTTATGTACTGTCCATTATTTCAGAGCAGTGAAGAACTAGCTCAAGGTATAACATTTGGTGAATATCAAAATCCAATATGTATCTCAGGTCGGAGGATACCAAATGATATTCGCCTTTACTCAATTTTACTTATGGTCAATCTAGAAGATTCCATGTAGTAAAATTGAGATGCGGGTCAGTCCAATATTTGTATCCCACAAATATCTATGAACTTTGGCAGCAACCAATTGCTCTATATTCATTCCTTATGAATATCCACCAATCCATGTTCATAATAGTCTTACGTTCATATTTGTTCCCACAAACATGACAGACTACGGACATTTAGAATAATAAACATATTCATGGATGTATACACGTTAAAATGAATATAACTCAAAATATCATAAGTATATAAAGAGTTAAATATTACATTGTTTCAAACTTTTAATACTAAACAGATCAATTCCAGTCACTAGAATATCGAAGTCCTAAGGCACAAGTATGACTTTCATGCTTTGCCCTCTTAAGGAGCTTTGTGAGTGGATCCGCAATGTTTTGACCGGTGTGAACTTTACGAATACATATTTTTCCCTTTTCAACTTCATCCCTTATGTAGTTGAATTTCCGCTCAATGTGCCTAGCCTTTTGAAGTGCACAGAATACCTTGATTTATGCAATCGTACCCTCGTTATCAGAAAAGGATTTCTAGGGGTCTTGAATGGTAGAGACCACCCTAGGTAGGCGATTAATTTCTTTATCCATGCAGCTTCCTGAGCTGCTAATGATGCTGCTAATGATGCGGCTATGTATTCGGATTTTGTAGTGGACAATGCTACCCATTCATAATGAAGACATACTCCGATTGTGATCGAGAATCATCTCGAATAGTTTGGAACTCACATCTGTGTAACCCTTACAACGAGTCCCTCTTCATCAGATCCGTATATTAGAAACATTTCCTTAGTCCTCCTAAGGTATTTAATATACTTTTAATAGCCATCCAATGGCTATTATTTGGATTCTGATGATATCTGCTCGTCATGCTTAACATGCATGGCACGTCCGGTCTAGTACATATTATCTCATACATGATGGATCCTATAGCAGATGCATATGGGATGTCCTTCATTCGATCTTGCTCATCCTTTAAGCTTGGACATTGAGATGTACTCAATATTGTCCCTCTTTGAATAGGTAACATACCTTTCTTAGAGTTTTCCATCTTGAACCTTTTCAAGACTTTATCAACATATGCACTTTGGTTTAAACCTATCAACTGCCTCGATCTATCCATATAGATCTATATTCCCAAAATATAGGCGGCTTCACCGAGATTTTTATGGAAAAACAACTTCCAAGCCAGATTTTAACACCTTCCATGGTTGGAATATCATTTCCAAAAGTAGTATGTCATCAACATACAATGCAAAGAATGTTATTATGCTCCCACTAGCCTTCGTATATACACAAGCCTCATCAGCGTTCTTGATGAAACCAAATTTTTTGATCTCTTCATCAAAACGTTGATTCCAACTTCTCGATGCTAGACTCAATCCATAGATTGACTTCTTTAACTTGCATACATTTTAGGATGTTGTGGACCGACAAAACCATCAAGCTGAACCATATGGACAGTCTCTTCGAGATGTCCATTAAGAAAAGCAGTTTTGTCATCCATTTGCCAAATCTCATAGTCATAATATGCAGCTATGGCAAATAATATCCTAATTGACTTTAGCATTGCCACAGGCGAGAAAATTTCATCATAATCAACCCCTTGATTTTGAGTAAAACCTTTTGCTACAAGTCTTGCTTTGTAAGTATCCAAGTTTCCATGTGTATCCATTTTCTTCTTGAAACCCACTTGCATCCAACCGGTTTGGAGTTAAGTGGAGGGTCAACCAATTCCTAAACTTGATTGTCATACATGGATTGCATCTCAACGTTCATGGCTTCCAGCCATTTGTCATAATCCAAATTGGACATTGCTTCATGGTATGTAGTTGGCTCATCAGAGTCAACCACATAGCATCCATTCATGAAAGATCCATATCTTTCAGGTGGAATGCTAACTCTACCAGATCTGCAAACGTATTGTGTGTATTGATCAACCTCTTGATCATCATCAACAACCTCTTGTTGATTGCTAGTGTTAACCAAACGTGTATCGGCTTGTGGATCTTGATCCTCATCAAATTCCATTGTTCTATACGTTATTCCTTCCATACGGAACTTAGTTTCCAAGAATTCAGCCTTTCGAGCAATAATTACTCTTGCTCTGTTGGATCAAAGAAGTAGTATCATATACAGTCTTTCGGATATCCAACAAATATACACTTAGTGAATCGACTATCTTGGTCAGGGTCATATTCAAAATACGAGCCACGGAGAGCATTGCGAAACCCCAAAATGATAAAGGTCGTGAGCTTATAGCCATCATAGGTCGAACCATATCCAATAGGGTTCGGTTTCTCCCTTCAGACACACCATTATGTTGTGGTGTTCCAGGTAGAGTAAGTTGTGAGACGATCTCACAACTTCTTAGATGGTACTAAAAGCATCACTGAGTTATTCACCTCCTCTATCTGAACGAAGAACTTTGATAGTTTTATTGAGTTGATTTTCTACTTCATTCTTGAAGATATTGAACATTTTAAAAGCTTCATGTTTGTGTGTCATCATGTACACATAACCATAGCGACTATAACCTTCGGTAAAGGTAATGAAGTATCTTTCACCATTTCTAGTCATTGTCTTAAAAGGGCCACATACATCCAAATGTATGATTCGCAATAAGTCTTTTGCCCTCTCGTTAGTACCACTAAAGGGTGACTTGGTCATCTTACCTTGTAAACAAGATTCACACTTGTCGAATGAAACATTTTCATTTGTTTTTCAAAAGACCATTCTTTTGAGGTGTTTGAATCCAATTCTTGTTTATCTGACCAAAACGACAATGCCAAAGATAAGAATCACTTAAACCCATTTTAAGTTTCTTGGTGCTTGTTTGGTATAAAGAGCTATTATAGGATGAATCATTATGAACCAATTCATAGATTACATTAAAAAAGGCATAGCCTTGAAATAAAATACATCATCCATACAAACATAAATACCATTTTTAACACACTTTAATTCATAACCACATTGTTTTAAAGGGAGATCAAAATTATGTTCCTAGTCAAACTAGGAGCATACAAAATATTCTTAAGAATAACTTCCAAACTATTTGAAAGTTTTAAAATATTGTCTCCTTGGGCTTCGACATCAACTTTTGCTCCGTTGCCCATGTAGAGACTTGTGTCTCCCTTCTTGAAGTGCTTATTTCCTATGAACCCCTGCAAAAATTGCAAATATGAGTTCCACATCCGGTATCCAATACCCATGTGTTTGAAGAAATAACATTTCAACCAATATGAATCATGAAAGTTGTACCTGAGGTTGCCCAGCATCCCTCTTGTTTCTCAACTTTTTGAGATAGGTTGGACAATTCCTTTTCCAATGTCCTATCTCTCCACACTCAAAGCATGGATCGTTCTCTGTTGCCTTAGGCTTCTTAAGCTTAGGCTTTGGAGGTTCCACTTTAGCCTTTCTTTTCCCCTTTCCTTTGATGTATCCCTTTCCTTTGGCAACATTTGCCTTGGGATCGAGGAATGTCCTTTTCTTATTGCCTCCCTCATTGATCGAGATAACAGGTAGAACCATTCTACCTATCCTTGCCTCAGCTGTTTTGAGCATTGCGTGAAGCTTACCAATGCTCTTGTCCTATCCATTCATATTGTAATTCATTATGAACGTCTCAAACCTTTTAGTTAGGCCATTAAGGATCAAATCCGTGGCCAGCTCCTTTGAGACGGGACAATTAAGCCTCTCGAGGCGATCAACGTGGCTTTTCATCTTAAGTACATAAGATGATACCGATTGGGTTTCTTCCATGCGACACGCATGAAGCGCTCGAACCGTTTCGAAGCGCTCTACCCTAGCTTGTTGAAGGAACATTTCCTTCAACTGGGTAATTATGTCATATGCCCCAAGATGCTCCAAATCCTTTTGGAGTTCGAGAATCATAGTTCCCAACATGAGGCAGGAAACCTGCATGGAATCCTCAATGTATTGAAGCCAATGGTCATAGGCCTCAACATCCTCAGGGTCGGGTTGGTCAGGAATAGGATCGTCAAGGACATAGGCCCTTTTCTATTGCTTGAGAACAATTCTCAAGTTTCGATACCAGTCCATAAAGTTATTATGGTTAAGACGATCCTTTTCTAATATGGTTCTCAGTGATAGGGTAGGGACGGTCGGGGTGGTAGCATTATTGTTTGCGGCCATTTCTACAAAATTACAAAGTTCATTTTAGTATTTCTGAAAAATTGCATTTTAATTATTAATAACCTTTACACATCTCATAGACAATTAATAATTAAAATCTAGAATCCAACGTTACATTTAAATGATGGTTAGGTGACCTTTATCCCATTATTTAAATTAACAAGGTAGTCAACATTTGACAATTACAACCTATTACAACTTCTAGCTTTATGGGATCGGTTAAACATCTTATATTTAGTCGGCATGTAAAATCCCATCAACACCATTGTACGCCATGCTTCGGTGACCCTATGCACATGGTTTCCAATTCAAGTCGTCCTACTTACACACACGTGTGAGTTCACACATACAAGCGGTTAGGTGACCTTTATCCCACAAGTATGTTAAGCCCACCTCAAACACACAAGTTCCTTAAAAGTGGTTAGGTGACATTTATCCCACAAGTAGTTCTCAAGTGATTCGAGTGTCGTGTAAAAGGATGGTGTTAAACTTGTTTCCAAAGGGATTTAAGTTTCTATTAATTCTAGTATGAAAACTCTATGTACCTTGTATTCGTATGCTTTCAAATATATGGTACTCTATGGTTCCTTTTTAATAAAACCTCTTTTATTTTGAAATCATTAATCTTTTTAATAACCTTTTATTAGTCATTTAATGATTAGGAACCAAAAATTCAGCTTGTTATGATAATTTATTTAGATTGTTAAGCATATCCATATATCAAACAATCAACATAAAATGAATAATCAAACAAGCATATATAAAACAACCACATGTGCATAACCATAGCCACTATGTTGACAACACTTGTTTGCCATCACAAGTGTTGTCATTTGGTCTTTCCTAAGGGTTGAACACAACAAAAAAGATGAGATCTCCAAAGACCCCCACTTGAACTTCCATCCAAATGCTTCAAGTCCTTTTCTTGTGTCTTCCTTTTGTGCTTCCATCTTGTGCATCTTCTTTTACAAAACTTATATCCTAATACAAATTTTCTAATAAAAGAAAACACACTTAATCTATCTATTACATTGCCATTGAATGAATAAATAAATTACATCCAAATATAAAACACAAAAGAATAATATTACAACCCATTATGAATGAAATCAACCAAAACAAACATCCATTCAAAACCAAATCAACACAACGTCAAGGCTAGGTTATGCACCAATATGAAACATCATATACTACATTCAAGAACCAAATAAATCCCCATATGACCCTAAATTTTCAGCCAACATAAACCAAGAATTTAGGGTGTTTTTGTCCAAACAAAACACAATCAACCATTTGATATCTTTCTTTCAAGGTTTAATCACAAGCATGTTAGATATAACCTTGAAAGCTTGGGGATTTATAACACCACAAAACAGCCCCTATAAGGTTGTTAAAGCCCCAAAAAACCAATTTTACAAGGATAAATGAAACTAGTCATCCATATATCCGGCTCTAGATGCCAATGTTGGGTTTGTTAGACCATATCAAAGTAGTTTAACCATTTTAAACTATGAAAACGCAGAGGATTAATACCTTAATATGTTCATTTGTAATCTGAAAAATAAGGTTCATTTCATAAAAACAACAAACCCAAGAACATAAGGATCATTTATATGTGTTTGAACTAGCTATCAACAACAAATAACAACCAAAGTATGACATACAAACTACCTTTTGTATGCAGCTGAAAAACGTGATGAAGGAGGAAGAAAATGAGCTTCTTGAATGACCAAAACACCAAGGAGAGGTGTCCTCAAGCATCCATACCCACAAGCACCAAGCAAGCACCTTTGTTGCTAGGATTTCACCACCAAAACGAACCTTGAAAGGCTGCTGAAAACCCTTTTTCAGCAGCCTTTTCAGCTGAGATCAAGCTGCTGAAAACCCTTTTCAGGCGAGATTTACTTCTAGATTGAAGAGTGTTTTGCCTTGAGGTTCTTGCATATGTGGGAGAGATGAGAGGATGGAATGTATGTGTGTGTTCTTGGAGTATGGTGTATCAAAAACAAACAAGACCCACTCCCCATAAAGGGGCGGCCGAAAGTTGTTCTTGAGATGGGGTTTTCCCCCCAAAACCAAAACCCAATTTTTATAAGCTAGTTGTTTAAAATAGATATATAATTAACCTTTTAATTATATAACACATACGCACTTTTATTATTTGATGTTACTTAACTAAATTAAACAACATTACAAATAGTATCCATGAACAAAATATCCATATAGGTTGTTCAATCTCATATGCAACTTATTTATAAAACCCATTTTCTAAATTGGTGTATTTATTTAATTGCATGATCATATCATCAATTAAATATTATTTGGTGTTTGCTAAGCTTGTTATTGGGTATGACCTGACTTGGATCATAACGTACTAACCACATCAATGTTCTATGTGTCTTGGGCATAAAGAATCCAACACTCCATGCAACTGAGCATCATGCGAATAAACCAATGCAGATGAACACTGATGCGAATGAACACCCAATCGTGTGAATGAACTAATGCGGATGGACCTCATACGAATGGAACTAATGCAGATGAGCACTTATGCGACTGGACCCTTAGTCGCATGACTCCTCTATGACTGGCCCCAATCGTGCGAATGAACTCCCATTCGTGCGAATGGACCCCAATCGCTCCTCATTCGGCCGTATGGCCTTCAGTCGGTCGCCTAGCCCTAGCTGATGCAGAATGCAGTTCATCCCGAACACAATCTGCCATTTTCGACCTCCAAGCTCATCTAAACCCATTCTAAGCCCAAATCGACCATCCTAAACCTTAGGTATGTATACCACAACACCATTCAAGCACACACAAGCTCACAAACAAGGCTCAAACGCATCACACACACACATACATATAAACAAACGGGTAAAACATGCACACACTCAAAAACCTGATTTTTAGATGTTTTCCAACCCCAAATCATTCAAAAACATTTAAAGGAGGGGTCCTAGAACTCATACAAACGACACCGAGAAGTAGAGCTTCGTTTTGACTCGATACACGACGATTTTGCCCGCTTGAACCTACTCGAACCAACCTTTTCTCTCTTTTCTTCCTTCTTTCTCTCCTCTCTTTCTTTGTGGCTGAAATGGGTGAGTGTGGGGAGAGTATGGCTGCCCTCTCCCTACAAATATCACCACATTTCCAACTTTTCTTCGTTGGCGAGTTTGGTCCCTCGACTTTGAACTTTATTTCTTTTTTTTTCTTCATTCGTCAGCTTCAAAATAAATAAATAACCGGGTGTTACAGTTTAATCAATACGAGGATGACGAACCATTATTGTTGCAAAGGTAATTCAAGTCTTAAACAAAGTTAAAGATCTCATTTAAATTGAGTTTAGATAAGGGGAGTGTATTGAAATGTTAAACTAAACTTGTTATTTATAGTACAAGGGTAGTGTGTCAATATTGTAAACTATATTTATGGTAAACTTGTAATATTGTATTAGTTGGGTTAAGTGTAGTTAGTTATTAGGTTGATCATTGTTGTATTTCGAAATGTTGTGTTGTTTGGAATGCGCCGATTAGAAGGGTATATATACGGATGTATATACTGAACACCGAAACATGAATTTATTTATCAAAAATTCTAAGTTTGTGTGTTTAATCTTTGTATTCAATATTTGATAGCTAACATTCACCAGAGACAAAACACACAAGTTACAAGTTATAATAGGAGAAGAATGACTAGAAAAATTTGTTTGAAGTTTAGGAAAAATAAAATGAGAATTTGTTACATATTTGTTTCATTTTGAGAAAGCATGTCATTGACTTGTGTTCACGAATATACATATTTTTTCTCATTCAATTCTATAAAAATATTAAACAAAGAAAACATACCGCTATTTCTAACTTGTTAGTTTAACAGGACTATACAACTGGTTGTGCAACCGGCTAGAACCGGATCGGAACTGGTTGGAACCGAGAACCGGATCGGAACCGGTTGGAACCGAGAAGCGGATAGCCTAAATAGGAAAACTAGAACTGAACCTTATGGCAACTTAATCAGTTCGGTTCCTAACCGGGTAAACCGGTTCCAGTTTTGTTGAAAACTGGTAACGAGCCGATTTTTATTGAATAACCTAAAATAACGACACAATGTGATGATATATTAAAAAGCGTAAATCAATATTCAAATTAAACCACAATTTGGATACACAAATCCATGGTTGCAAAACTTGCTAGGCGCTGCCAGATCGGTCAACTAGGGAGTTGCGAGTACTCGGACTAGGCGGGGTGTACTCGGTGAGTACTCGAACGTGATAAGTTATAAAGAAAATAGTTTTTCGGAAATTATAAATATGTTAAATATCATAAACTTACTAAGATTTATAAAAAAGTACGTGAATATTAATATAAATAAAAAGAATACATGTTCACATACAAAAATATTTCTAAACTTTATATCAATTATTTAATATTATGGATATAATAATTATTTAATTATGATTTTCCAATGTATTTTAATGAAAAACAATATAAATCTAACAAAAATTGGTGAAAGAAACAAAAATCGGTGAAAAATAGTGAAAATCCGAGTTGGACCGAGTTGGGCCGAGTTGGCCGAGTTGGAGCGAGTAGAGCCGATTTGGACCGAGTAGGGCCGAGTTTGACCGATTCTGAGTAATGTTGACCAAGTTGTTGAAAAGCGCCTCGGCACCTTGCCGAGATCCGAGTACTCGTCGAGTACTCGGCCGCCTAGGCCGAGTTTTACAACACTACACAAATCACAATAACAACATGATGTAATGTCAATAAACGCCGTTCTTCAACCATGTATTTAGTTGGGTATGTTTGCTTTGATTTCAGAAGGTTTTAAAGTGAATAATGTATTGAAGTTTAAGCAGAAGATGTCATCATAAGTCTTTTAGTTTAACTATTAGTAAATTTTGCTTCATAAATAAGTTGCCATTTTATTACCATTCAAACTTTTTATGGCTAAGTTTTAAGTACCTATTTGGGTTTCGAATCAGAATTGAACTAGAACCAAACCAGGAACCGTATAAGCATATTATAGGAAACGGAAACCGAACTTATATAATACAAATGGTTCTGGATGGTTCAGTCTAGCCAGTTCCGATGATTCCGGTTGAAAAAAACTGGTTCTTGCTCACGCATAGGAGACACACAAAACTATTAAAGGAAATTCTTGCATATCATGGGCCCAAGCCAAATATTTTTGTTTATTTGACTCTTAGCAGCTATAAATAATTGTTTGATTTTTATTATGTTCACTTCATAGGTGTTGTTTATATTAAAATTTAATTTTTTTAATATAAACGATGTTAGAATCTAGAGAGTAAGTAGGTTATATTTGATTTTAACAAAGCTTGTAGTAATATTTGAGAAACATATTATAAGAATAAAAGTAAAAAAAAAAACTTAAGGGATGGAAAGATATCACATCTCAAACACAAGACGTACAGTGATTCACGTAGAGGTTAACTACTCTATCGTACTCCTACTCCTTGATCTTTGATTCTTGATTAAAAGTTCTGCTTCACTATGAACTTCTCTATGAACTTGGTATAGATCATCATTACAGCATGTTATTAAGATGGTAATGATCTTTACAAACTTGTTTATATAAAAAGCAGAGATATCATACGTTTCTCCCTTGTTAATAATTGGAAGGGAGCACCAATACATACGAGTTACACATGATGAAATATACAGCTTGCTTATACACATGATGAAATATACAGTTTGCTTATACACTTGATAATTTCTTGCTCAAGAATCTCGAGGTTTTCGGATGACTTTCAAATAATCATCAAAGAGTATGAAAAATATTCTTTATTTTTTATTTGCAAGAGGCGTGCTAAAGTGTTAGAAGTAGTAGTTTTCAAATACCCATAAAGGGAGAGAGAATGGGAAATGGGTTAGGTCACCATGGTCAATGACACAATAGAAACATGCATCGACCATGGATTATATGTTTCACTTTTTCTCTTAAAATAAATCTATTGGAATAAGTCTATAATATTTAATATTTTGATCAAACCTTACAGTATTGTATAAATTACATGTAGTAAAAAAGGGTGATGTTGATCAAAGATAAGAGGAACCAATGTTTATTTTTGCCAAGTATTTTGCTTACACAAATGTTTTTGGCTTTGTCAGTTTTCTTCTTTATTTGATTACTATTTCATTAGTATAGTACTTTTATTTGTTACTACTTTAATATTATCCTTTAGCGAAAACTGTTCAGAATTTTCTTTGACATACGATTTTTATAAACCAAACCTGTTATATAAATAAATGTGTTTTTATAAAAAGCTTGAGTAATATGGAAAAATTAATTAGCATTGTGTAAATACACCCATGAGATTATCAATCATATTTATTTTAGTACATGATATGTGAAATGGTTGCTTTGTCATTGTTGAATAACACAACAATTTATAAAATCTTTTGGAGCATTCCGTTGATCAAAGATCAAATCATTACATTGACTCTATCGTGGTTATTGGATTTCAAGTTATCTTGTAGTGTAAAAATTGTTGGGTTGTTGGGTTGAATACTCAAACCCTAACCCCAACTTCATAAAAGGTCACTCATCCCTAAATTTATCCGGTGTCACACCCTTGTTTCACTACATCTGAGAGCATGAGTGATTAGCTTTGTATGCTTGTTTTCAGATGCGTTTACGCAACAAATAGTTTATAACAAAAATATGTTCTCGTATAACGTGTAACACTAGGGTTGCATCAAATTTCATCATTTCATATATACTTCGAATAGGAATTTAAAGACCCTTTTTTATTTACAAACAAAAGTTGCTTTAACAAGCAAAGATTCAAATTAATATAACCATAAAGAAATAGCGTTAGAGAGTCGTAATTTTTTCAACATTCTCTTGGCATAAATGTTCAGCCGTCTAGGTCATCTAGTGAGTCGTAATTCTTTTAGACCTTAACCATGACTAACATATATAAAAGATTTTAACCCTGTCTAATATATATCAAGCATGTTTACTTGTAAAAGGTTTTAAAAACAATATTAGCAAAAGCTAATGAATACATTCATATGACGATATAATATTTTAAGCGTATCATAAAGCACAATTTTCATAGGCAATCTTTACATTTGACCTCAATGTAGAGTTCACCCTTCAGATATATATATACGTATATATATATACGTATATATATACGTATATATATACGTATATATATATATATATGTATATATATGTGTATATATATAAGTATATATATATGTGTGTATATATATATATATGTGTGTGTGTGTGTGTGTATGCAGGATCGTTGAAGGGTTATAGTTACAACACAACAACACAAAGAGGAGATTAACTAAACTTTAATCAAACAGTAATCTGGATTAACCAAGATAAGATACTAAGTACACAAGTAATGCAAGAGACAGAACACAAAGAACACAAGTATTTGGTTTTCAAGAATGCAGTATATTGCCTTCTCTATGTTCTATTACAAGTGTTACAAAAGCATATTCGAAAGATACAAGAACATAAGATACTTATACTACATCCTACAGCCGGTTATACTTTGAAAGCCAGCTGGATACAATTGACTAGACACAAACAAAATCAATTGTAGAGTCAAAAGGCATATTGCCTTTTGACTTGTGACTATGACATACCATAGCTCACATCCTTATCTATTACAAAAAGGATAAAGTACATAAAGTAGAAAGCTACAGACTCAAGACCTCAATGTATAGTTACCAAAAGCATAGACCTTTTCACCAACCCATGAAGTTGGTGACTTGCAGAGGTACAACGGAAAGATGTCCAGCTTTATGGAACAGTACATCAAATAAAGCATGTTACTAAAAGTCTTCGGAAGAAATCTGTCTTCATGAGTTGAAGCTTCGGAAGACTTTGTCTTTGAGGCTTCGGAAGACTTCATGTTTGGCTTCGGAAGTTATTGGTCTTGGCTTCGGAAGATTTTACACTTAGAGTATTTTCTGTTTCATATGTGAAACTTCCTAAGCTTCTTCTTTAATGCACTTCTGCAGTATGCAGAAAGGATTTAAGATGTTTAGGTTGCATCAGCCTCTTTATTAATCTTTACAATATATATATATATATATATATATATATAGAGAGAGAGAGAGAGATACGTGTGTATATATATATATATATACACACACACGTATGTATATATATATATAAATATATGTATATATATGCATATATATATATATATATACATATCTACATATATATATATATATGTATGTATATATATATGTGTATATATACATGTATGTATATATACATCTACGTACATATATTATTATTTCTTTGAAATCTTTGATTAACATATTCTTTCCTTGGCAAGTTCTTTCTAAAGTAACAATCCTTAGTATTATGATTTCTTTCACCACACAAGGCACAATATTTATTATAACAACAATTAATAGTTGAATGATTGTTCATATCACAAATGTGATAGTACTTGTTGAAGTTACATTCAGATGTGTTATGATTATACATATCACATATGTCACAGTACCTTTATGGAGGTTTAAACAACTGTTGATTAACCTAGATGTGGAAATCACATTTGATTCTTGTTTTGATTTAGGAGTAGTCAGGTTAATCTATTGTTTTTGGTTTGTGAGTTTGTTCTTTTGATTTTTAGGTTTTGACTTTTGTACATTTTCACAATTTCTTGACTCCTTTGACACAATATTTTATTGACAACGGAAGACTTCTGACTTGAACTTGTTTTCATATCAGACGTAGATTTGATCTTTGGTTTTGATATCATTTCAAAGATTGTGTTCATGTCAAAAGTTCCTGCTGACACAAACTTCACACGCTTAAATTGATTTGATTGATTCGTTCTTTGAGTTTGAGAATTTTTAACTTTAGCAATTGCTTTTCTCCTTCTTTGATTTCTTGTTCTTGATGATATTTTGTTGCTTTGGGATTTAATTGAATCTTGAGAAGTTTTTTTTTTTAGTTTCTTTAAATTTATGTTCTTCTTGGTTTAATTCATAAGAAATTGAACCTTGAGAAGTTTGAATTTTGATGCGCCTGATGTTTGTGAAACGCCCACTTTGAACTATAAACACTAAGGGAATGCCTTAATAAGATTTTAAAACGCCCAGCTGAAGATGCATTTGAATAGTTGTCAAACGCTTAAACATTTATCAAGCGCCTAAACAATTGTCAAACGCCTGGGTACTTAGTCAAGTTTTTTGAATTTTCAAAGTGAAGCACCCAAACAGTCTTCAAATGTCTAGAATCGTAGGTTTCAAAAACATCCAAACAGTGTTAAAACTCCTAAACAATATGAAAACGTGCAACTATGAAACGCCTAAATAGTGCTTATGCTCCTAAACAATTGTTATGCACCTAAACACTTATGCAAATTTCAAATGATTTTAACACTTCAAGCACCTAATTCATCATTTCATAACAACCTGATCTTATCAAATTCTTCAAACTTGATTATAGATCTGAAAACTTCCAATAAGGTAGTAGATAGGCTGATAGTCAATCCTAATTCATCATTTTTCTCAATTAACAACAACAAGTCTGATTTTCTGATTGAAATTAAGTTTGAATATAAAAAACACTTCCACGCACAAATCTGATGAAAAACTCAAATCTCAATGTGTTAAACAACAAATTATGATTCAGTTCATGTTTCTGATGATGAAACACAAATGAATACAACAATTAATTGATCAAATTGCTATCAAACACAGACTGAAGTGATTCACATAGCTCAAATCAATATTAAGCTCAAAATCACTAAGCCAAAGGCTCATATACCATTTGATAAGTTGAAATGGATCAATCTGTGAAGATATTGTAATGCAATAATCTATTATAAGCACAAAGTAATCAAACAAATGCAAAATACTTTAAAAATTCATAAAGGTTTTATTGATAGAAAAATTCAATTGGATACAATGTACAGAGTGAATAACAGAAAGTTCTAATAATATTCGTCCCTGTAAAAATACATATACTATCCTATTTATACTAACAATAAAAACTAGGAACATATATTACACAATAAGTCCCTATACTATGACAAAAAAACAAATTTATAAATACTAATCCTAATCTTCAAAAAGGGCTCCAATGACATCTTTAAGGCAATGAAGAAGCCAACTATTGGCTTCTTTGGGGATAGAAACAACCCTTGCCCCAAAAATGTTAGAACTCATTGCTCAAGGTGACAACCTAGCAGCACAAGCTAGTGTTGAACCCACACCTTCTACTTCTCAACCACCTAAATAACCACAAATACTCCTCACCTACCAAAGAAAATCCAAACAAATCCCTGCTCAAGCTATTAAGCTTATGCAGGCCCCTATAATATCACCCATACAGGAGGAAGTGGACACTAGAGCTCCCACTTCCCATAAGGATGAAACCACTTCCATCTTACAAAGAATCCGTGATGAGGTTCCTCATGCTCATCCCGATGAGTACATTACCCAAACAGTCGTAAGCCTTTACTCAAAGTCTCAAAACTCTAGTGAACAACCTTCAGAGGGCAGTTACCATCCCCAGCCTCTTTATCTCAATCAGCCAATACCCAACCTAGAATTCTACAATGATGAAGACATAGGATTTAGTGAGTACCATGAGTCTCTCTACTCCTTCCCTACTCAAAGAAAGATGAATACTCCTGCCTCTCCCTTGTCTAGCCAACATCATTCACCTATCACTAAGGTTGATCTCCCTTAACCTATTCAGGAGGTCCATATGGAAAAGGCTCTCACTTTTAAAAGTGATTACATCATTAAGATCTCAACCATAGCAACTCAGCCCATTGATTCTTCACTTGAAGTGGTTAGTTAGCAGAAGAAATCCAGCAGTCAAGAACACTATGCTAGTGGTGAGAGGGAAGACTTTGGTCCAATTCTCTCATCCCCCATGATTCTTCTGACGAAGATGAGAGGAACATGAGGCTAAAGGTGCAAAAATTTCAAAAACATGCACCTACTTAGTCTCTAAGGTTAGTACTTGGAATATCAGGTGACTACCTTCCAAAACAGGGTTAATGATCAGCAACTTGAGATTTCTTATCCTAAGGAGAGAAACTAGCTAGGAGACCTTTAAAGAGAGCTCATCCAGGAACACAAGAACTAGTGGATATGATAGACCTAACTCCTAGCTCAGGTATACAAGTGGGTGATGCTAACAACAGGGGAGAAAGTCTTAGCAATCATAGAACTTGGTAGTTTTTCACAGAGTATGGATATTGACGACTCATCATCCTCACTTGTAGTTGTCCATACTCAGCAACCTACTCAAGTTCACATTGATATGGACTCACTCATTTAAAGTCTATTTGAGGAGGGAATCCTAAGGGCAATGTCATCCCCATCCCAAGGAGCTTCAAATGACATACTATGGTGGAGGTATGATGCTGAGAGAAAAGCCCTTATACTTCATAGACTTCAAAGGCAACAAGAGATCTTAAACTTTAAGACCTTGAACTACTATGAAGGTATTGATCTTGTCAACATGCCATTTGCCAAACCAATTCATCATAGGCAAGTTGAAAGAATGGCTACAAGGATACATGACAGGATTGTTGAAGTGTTCAAAGCAAGGAGACTAATGCGAGCAGACAATGTCATTGGTCAACTGGATGTTGAGGTGGACCCTAAGATTAGGTTCAAAGGGAAAACCTTATTGAAGGCCTAATGATAGAACCTGTGAGCACTGTCATAGAATCAACAACTTCAGCATCTTATTCCCTCAGTGAAACACCTGCGGCTGAAGGTGTCTCACAGCCTCTCTCTGGCTAGAGTCTATTTGCTACATTAGAAAATAAAGGCCAAAGCTCTCTCCACACTGAGTCACAAAGGTTTGTGGGTGACAAAGAGAAAAGGATAATGACTCATGAGGAGATTGGGGAGGATGAGAGAGAGAGAGAGAGAGGAAGAGAAAACTAAGGGAAGAAAGTTCTCGTGGGTCCTCAGGATTTATGGAAGCTGCTATCAGAGCTGCTCACAGACCAAACACCCAAAATAATGAGTTGAGAGCAGCCGAGATACACTATTTGGGGACCAGGAACTATGATATTGATGAGATCATCTCCCTCCCCTTAGAGGAATTGAACGAACTGGTAGACAAAGAGTTATCTAAGGAGAGGAAGGAGGCAGAGGATGCAGAGTTGCTCCTCAAGATCAAGGAAGAAAGAAGCCAGAAAAGGTTGTACAAACATGATCCAACCCTCTCCTCAATTCAAGAAAGTTCTGCAAGAGAGGTTGTGGAAACTCAACAACTTCAGGTAGACAAAGAAGCTGACAGACAAAACATAATCAACTACCTGAGTGTCGTAGGTCTCTATCAGGCGGTTGTACTTCTTCCCTTATCATATGAGTATATTGAGTTTGAATATCTCAAGCAGCTTGAGCTACAAGTTCATAAGGAACAAAAAGCTGTTGAGAGGAAGATGAGGAAAGAAGCAGCAAACTCAAGAGCCATCATCCAAAAGAGTGAAAAAGTCTACCGATAGGTAGAGGATGATAAGCTTCTTAAAGTTGTATGAATTCTCTGGAAGGAGGCTTGGTCCAATGTCTCTATCCATCATGGATGAGCACATTAGGGTGATTAAGCATAAGATAAAAGGGTCATACGGCTACAAGTGTCACAGGTCTCTATCAGGTAGTTGTACTTCTTCCCTTTTCATATGAGTATATTGAGTTTGATATCTCAAGCAGCTTGAGCTACAAGTTCATAAGAAGCAAAAAGCTGCTAAGAGGAAAATGAGGAAAGAAGTAGCAAACTCAAGGGTCATCATCCAAAAGAGTCAAAAAAAGTTTGCCGATAGGTAAAGGATGATAAGCTTCTTGAAGTTGTATGGATTCTCTGGAAGGAGGCTTGGTCCAATGTCTCTATCTATCATGGATGAGCACATTAGGGTGATTAAGCATAAGATAAAGAGGAGGAGCTAGTTGACTTGCATTCTCCACCAAGTCAAGCTCCTCTAGAAGTGGAGGTTAAGGTTGAACACTTTGAGACAACACAACCTAAACCTCTTGCTAAACCTCAGCAAGCTTCATCTTCTAATCTACAACAGTGTCCAACTCTCACTCCTTCTGAACCTATGAGGGAAGAGGACCCAACTAATAAAGACAAGACTGAACAACCTGGTGCTGACGACCAGTCTTCTCAGTTAAGTTTCCAAAGAGGAGGAAAAGAATGGTTGTTAGATCTACATCAAAGAATAAAACAAAATCAAAGGCACCCACCTCTAATCCTCAAGATAAGTAAGATCATCCAGAGTAAATGCATGAAGAAGCTTATCAACTATCTGCAATAAATGTAGAGCCTCTTACATCAGGAAGACCCATCTTGTCTTGGACCTTACTGCTAATCCAGACAGATGGTATGACACAAGAGATCAAGGTGGTCAAGATGTCTACTTATGGCAAGACATGCTTAGCTTACCTCTAGATGATCTTCTTGACATGAGAAGGTATTTTAAGAGTCTGAGTGATCTTGACCAATTGATGAAGAAAAGAATGGTCATGATCATGATAAGGACTATCAATATCTAAAGACACTTCTCTGTTTTGATAACATCAGCCTAGGGGAAGTTTGTAAGGCTTATTGAAAGGCCGATGCACCAAAACAGACTAAGTCTTTCCTGCATGCAAGCATTCAGTGTAAAGTAGAAGTTGCTTCAGAAGTTTTACACAATGCATTAGAAATATTCTAAGTGTAAAATCTTACGAATCCAAGACCAATATCTTCCAAAGCCAAAAGTGAAGTCTTCCAAAGCTTCAAAGACAAAGTCTTCCGAAGCTTAAGAAGTGAAGATAGATTTCTTCTGAAGACTTTGAAGAACATGCTTTTCTGATGTACTTTTCATAAAGCTGGCCAACTTTTCGCTACAACTCTGAAGACTCACCAACTTATACAAGTTGGTGAATGGTCCATGCTTTTGTAACTATACATTGAGGTCTTGACTCGGTAACTTTCTGCTTTATGTACTTTATCCTTTTTGTAATATATTAGGATATGAGATATGGTATGTCATAGTCACTAGTCAAAAGACAGATTTGTCTTTTGACTCTACTTTGATTTTGTTGTCTAGATCAAATATATTCAGCTAGCTTTCTAAGTATGGACGATTGTAGGATGTAGTATAAAGTGTCTGAAGTCCTTGTAACTTATTGTTTATGCTTTGTATCACTTGTAATAGAACTTGAATAGCAATATACTACAATCTTGAAATGCAAATATCTTTGTTGTTCTTAAGTTTATATCTCTTGTTTACTTGTGTTCCTAGTATCCTAATCAAGTCCTGGTTCCCTATTTGATCTGTTAAGTTTTCTAAACACTCTTCTCATTATGAGACTAAATGTATTGACCATCCTTAAAATGGTTATGCATATTCCCTTTAAATACATTGCTATTTTAGTCTCTATGGTTTGGGCATGTTTGCCAATTCAGTCCAAAAAAACCTACTACCTTGTCATAAAACACCACATCACTACCACCTGTGATAGAACCACTACACCACCACTCCATAACAAGAACCACCAAACAATCACCACCACCCTATCATAAAACCACCAACACCACACCAGACCGTCACCATCACCACACACTTGATCTCCGCCATCACCACACACAATAGATCATTACCATCATATGGACCCTAGAAACCACACGTTAATCTCGAAGTCGTATGTTACAAGTTCAATATTAACTGTCAATTTCTAAGGTTTACATGGTAGTGACGATCCGGTGTACGTGGTGGTGGGGGGTGCTCTAGTGTGGTGTTGGTGGCTTTGTGATGGGGTGGTGGTGGTGGTTTGGTGGTTCTTGTGACATGAGGTGGTGTGGTGGTTCTTTTCGGACTGAATTGGTAAATATGCCTAAACCACAGGGACTAAAATAGCAATGTATTTAAAAAGGATATATCAAATCATGGTTTAAAAAAAAGAAAAATAAAAACATATATGTAAAATTACCAATATACCCCTCATTTAACGGAAATTTTGGATGTAGTTAACAAATTGGATAAATATGACAATATTTGTAAATGACAAGGACCTAGATGCAAAAAAAAACTAGTGAATGAAAGTGGAAATTTTCACTAAGCCACATAAACGAAAATGGCAATTTACCCTCTCTAATACATAGAATGCGCATCATTATTTAAAGATTCATCGTTTCATTTATGCCACTTTTGACGAATCAAGATAATATATATATATATAATTATATATATATATATATATAATTATATATATATATATATATATATATATATATATCATTTTATATATATCATTTTATAACGTAAAATGTATTCACCTTGTTAAGTATCATTAAGCCAAAAAATATTGTAGAAGTAAAAAGGAAGTTCCTAATGAAGCAGCACTTCGGCTTAAGCTTTGTTATTTCATTCTTTGGCTTCGTTAATTTGTTTTTGAGTTTTGTTCTAATGTAGCACCTTGGGAATGGCCTAGGATGGAACTAAAATGAGAAGAGGGATTGGATTATTAAGAATTTCAAAGAGAAATGAAAAGTTTGGGTGTACAAATGATCATACCTAAGTAATTATATATAATGGTTTATGACGGTCGATGCGCCCCCACATCTCCTGTTGATGCGCCCCTAGTGTAATGATACATTGCATGGGTGACACGGGTCACAACTCTATCTTTTTTAGTTCTTTTTAGTTAGTGTGCCCCATATGGGAGTGTATGTGTTAATTTATATTTTACAAATGGATGTGCCATACATCACCTTTAGAATTATTATTGCACTTTTAGATTCTTCTTGTCAAGATTCCCAAAATTCATATTATGGCTTCAATAACTATATCTCCTAGCCCTTATTTGAATTTTTGAGGTCTTTCCTGTCTAATTTTTACTTACATTCCCATGTTTTCATTTTTACTCCTTGAACTTTCTTAAGTTTGCATCTTGGACAAGAAATTTTCACGGGTGTTACATCCCACCCAAGCAAGCTTACAAAAAACTTCTCCATCTACAACTTAAGTGAAATTCATTTAGGATGTTACAATCAGCCTCTCTTTTAAACTCATCATCCTCGATGAGATTTGTCCTACCGTCCCAGTCATGGATATAGGATTTGCTTAAATATTGTCCCTAAAAAAACCAATGGGAATTTACATCCTTGATGAGATTTGGCTCACCATCGCGAATAGTAAGGAGTGACTTTGGTAACATCATAACATATGGTCTTTCATACCAGCAATTGTTCGTTTTGCACACAAATGATTCAATATCATTTTTGTTTATAGTTGATGTGAGATTTGTTTATAATGTTACAATATCACAATTAGCAAAGTTGGGTTTCCACTACAACGCCACGTGTCATTTGTTGATTGGATCATGTCAACCCTTGCTTTTGGCCCGTATCTTTTTGTAGTTTATTTGGCCTTTATCTTTTTGTAGTTTATTTGGCCCGTATCTTTTTGTAGTTTATATATAAATTTACTTAAACATTGCGTAGTATTGTTATGATAACCTTTAGTTAATTTGTTTTACAAATAAAAATTATTATTATATCTTAGTAATATATTGTTAACATTTCGTCCAAGTATTAAAATGATATATAAAGTTGGAACATCATCAATGGTATCGTAGTAACATGCAACTTTATGATAATTTCGTTTAGTTGTATAAAGTTTCAAATGTTATGAACACACGTGAAAATTTTCTTTTTTTTACAAAGACGTGTATATTTTCAAAGTCAAGTTTAATGAACGTTTCAATATTAGTATTCCTCCTTAATTTACAACCATGCCGCAAACCGCGAGCGCATGAATCTAGATTTCTAGTGCATCAACAAATGGTATATTGAAATAAACTAAAAAAATATTTATTATTTTTCTATCTATAGATTTTGATTGAGAAGGAAAGAAGGGGTTAGAGGTCCTCACTGCCAGTAACTCTTACTCTTACACACACTTGTGTGTGTGTGTGTAATTCCCTTATATGCTTCTCAATCTTCATCCAATTTTCGATTTATTTCACCTCACAAGCACAAATTTGGCTCTCTATCTTCATAAATCTCGTTGTTCAGTGCACTATTCAATGGCGGTAGTTCATCTACTCTGTAAGTCTTCGTTCTCCTCTCACATTCTTCTCCAATTTACAATTTTACCTTATTAATCATTGAATTGATGTTACACCTTGTTTTGGATAACTTATGTCACATACTTTTTTCATTTTTTTCGAGTTTTCTGATTAGTTTCATCAGTTTGATCCGTTAATTGTAGCGTATGATGGAATTATTTTGTTTCTGTAAGTTCGACACTAGATCTGAATATCTGATGCAGTTTGTTAGTTTTTTCGTTTGTCTAGACTGAATTGTTCTAAATGCAGCGAGTTTATGGCTTCCTGTGATGAATTTGTTTTAATTTTGACATTTTAAGCCTGAAATTAGAATTTGGGAGCATAGTTTGTTTGATTGAGATGGTTTGCCAGACAATGTAGGCTGTTGGAAGTTAGTTACTTTCAGGTTGATGATTGTTTTTTACTATATTTTGGTTAAAATTGGTGTGTAGGGGTAAAGTAGACATGTGTATTCTATTTCTGTTTTTGACCTTCACAAATATAGTGTGTGTTAATTTTTTCTTCCTTACTTTTGAGATTGTAATTTAAGGCATGTGACGATGCTGTAATTAGTTGTTGATTGTCTCATGTGTTCTCTATTGTGGGTTTTTCGCCCTTGTCATGTGTTTTTTAACCGTTTTAGGACTCTTGTAGCTTAGTTTGTTTTTCATGATAACTTTGGAGAACTGTTAAATATAGAATTTAGTTTGATCTGAAAGTTGATTCACTTGAACTTTGTTAGATGTGATCTCAAAAAAAGAACAGGTGAAAACTAAAATTCAGTCCTTGTGCATTTGTGTTGGAAAGAGAGAAACAAATAAAATTTAGTTACATTTTGTGATTGAGAGATGCAAGATTTATGAAGTGCAATTAGTTATATCCTTGTGGTTCTCTCCATCTGGGAAAACCTTTACAAGTTGTTTCACTTGGTACAAATGTACAATTGTACAAAAGTACATCTGCATTTATGTATTTTTGTAGCTCCTGTAACCATCAACAAAGAATCCATTCAATACAGTCCTCTTCACTGACTCATAACAACCAATGAATACATCCTTGAATTATAATATTTAAATATGGATATCAATATTCAATACAGCCTTAGTATTTGATGTTAGAGTTGCTGTACTTTATGGCCTTATTGCACGTGAAATTTTATGTTATCTACCAGCTTATTATGTTTGAACATAATGTTGAAATGCTCTGAAATATGAAATCAACTGGATGAGTCGAGTATTTCAACATCAGCTTATTCTGCTGAATAAGTGTAAGGTGTAGTTGATTAACTCAGTTGTACAATTGATTCTTTTCATAGGCTCCCACCCACGCCTTTTGACATTAGTTCCATTCTAATGCATTTGCTGGTGAAAGTTTATGATATATATATATATTAATATCATAACGAACCTATGTGTGTGAATGTCTGTGTTCCATCAAGCTATTAAAGTCAGCACAAAGAGGTTATGAACAAATTCTTTCCTGCAACATAATGGAATGTAAGTAGCTGGATTAAAAAAATATTTATTCTGTCAGATTGTCAACTGATTCTGTCGTTGGTGGAAAATAGAAAATTAATACCAATTGCATTTCTTGTTGTTTTTAAGTTTCAGTAGAGTGATTGTTGCTGATTGTGAGGAATAAAAATACAAACAGGTAGTATGGATGGATTCTTTCTTAACAAAAAAGTTAAGGTATTTATAACCCAAAGTAATATTGTTATTGATGTCCCTTTCTTGGTGGTTGTTCTTTCTTGACTTTAATATCTTGATGGAATATAAGTAGCTGGATAAATTTTAAATTGCTAAAAGGATGTTATGCAGAATGTTATTTAGGTGTTGAGTGACTTTTGATTGCAACAACTAGAAGCACCATGAAATTTGTAACCAAGAAAGGACTCAAGTCTATAGTGCCACTCCGTTTAAAAGTAAAATCAGCCACACGATTTTGTTTTTTCCCAAAAGTTAAAGCTGAATACGAGCCGGGAAACACACCAGTTTATCTCAATGTTTATGACTTGACACCGATGAATGGCTATGCTTATTGGGCTGGATTTGGCATCTTTCATTCTGGTGTAGAAGGTTTGTTGCTCCATTTGTTTGTTTATATTTACCTTGCATGCAAATTACAATCATCTCTGTTTTTGCATTAGTAGAGGTGACAATTTCATCCCCTTTACTTATGAATGATCTATCTGAGTAGCATTGATCTCAAACTGCTCAGATAAAAGAATTTTATCTAAAAAGAAAAATGTCAACCAAGTAGAATGGGATGAAGGTACTCAAAGATTTACATAAGGGTAGTGATGATATTATTCATTAGGGTAGTGATAGTATTAGTTTCATAGTCATAATTAGCAAATTAACTATATTTTAAAAATTAACAAATAAGACAAAAGAAGTATTTGTGGGTCAACCCAATTTGATCCTTAATTAAAAAATGATCCAAATGTTTTTACTCATTTCCCGACACATTGATATGCGCATATTGCCACCTCACTATTAATAGGATGCTATGCTTTTTGATGATGATTGATGAAGACTACTTGTAGCAATATCATACTGTCACTTGTTAATTGATGTGTATTGTAACAAATTTAATAGATAATTCTTATTATATAATCATGAAGATTACTTGTAGCAATATCATGCCGTCACTTGTTAATTGATATGTACTTGTAACAAATTTACTATGGTGCGACATACCAAGTATGTTTGTTTGTTTGTTTACTTGTAACAAATTTAATGATAATTTTTATTATACAATCATGATTATGAACTTTTGATTATTAGCTCTTGTGGAATAACAAATTTCTGATGCATGACATTTGCACATGACAGTTCATGGTGTAGAATATGCATTTGGAGCTCATGACTATCCAAGTAGTGGTGTGTTTGAGGTTGAGCCACGACAGTGCCCAGGGTTCAAGTTTAGGAGGTCAATATTAATTGGGACTACATGTCTAAACCAAGGTCAGATTAGAGAGTTCATGGAGCATCATGCTGCAAACTATAATGGTGACACATATCACCTAATTATCAAGAACTGTAATCATTTCTGCAATGACATTTGCTACAAGTTGACTGGCAAGAAAATCCCTAAATGGGTCAATCGACTCGCTAATCTCGGTAACATTTTCTATTACCTCTGGTTGTGGATAATAAGTTGAAAAATGTGCAGGTTGGATAAATCGGCTGATCTAGTAACACTAAGTCGATAACTATCGTATAAAAAAGTGTATATGAATTGGTTTAGGAGGCAGAAAACATGTTGTATTTTATACATATTTGAAATTTTGAATATTGTGATAATGTAATTCTATATTGTACCCTTATCATATCTTGATTAATTTATGTAATTTTTAAGTATTGATCATAAAAAGTAAAAATGTTATTTATACAATATATACTATTTGAAATGTCATTTATACTCATAGAAAGAGTCCACTTTAGGATATTGTTATTGAATAAGTTTCTCAATGATTAACTATTAAAACTAAAGGTGCATAGATGTAAAAGAAAGTTTAAATAATTTGTAGTTGCAGTGATATTGTTTATTTACATTGAATTTAAATATTTTGTCATGTGTATATAAATCTGTAGTTGCAGTGATATTGTTTATTTGCATAATTTGTAGTTGCAGTGATATTGTTTATTTACATTGAATTTAAATATTTTGTCGTGTGTATATAACTCTATAAATAAAACAATAGATGGAATAATTTATGGATGTAAATATAAATTGGTATTTAGCTCTTATAAGGCTAAGTTGTTGATGAATGTTGGAAATGGCAGGTTCATCATTTAGCTGTGTGTTGCCAGAAGCATTAAGAGTGTCAGCGGTACAACATGATCCACGTTGCTTAGCGTATGAGAGCGAGAGTGAGAAGAAAATGCTAAGAAGCACTAGTTTTAGCTGCTTAGCATCTGTTTCATCAAGGCAAAAACACTTGTCAACATCCTCACTATTTCTTCAGTCACCTTTGAAGGGCTGTTTACCATTGAGACCTCGTGTGGCCAATGACCGAAAACTCACAGGTTAGAGTTTGTTAATTTATAAATATTATTTGAGAAATTTCCGAAAAGGCGGGTTTGGTTTGATTTGGTCTGGTTGTTAAATAGTTGTAATCAAACATTAGGAGATGAATGTGTTCATTGATTAACATGGTAGAGAAGTTGTTTATAATTGTATGACACTAGTACACTACTGGTTGGTTTTTCTTGCATCTGAACCACCCATTTTTTACAACCATGAGAACCTGGGGACAATGCACAGGTCCTGCTAATACACTACTAATACACTGCTAACCAATGGAATCGGGTAAAACACGACGGGTAAAGGCAAAATCCAGTAGAAGACGTAGAGGATACTCATATATTAGACCTGGCCAGATGAGTCGGGACCCTTGTCTGTTTCGCCCAATTCAAGGGTGTCTCTTTAGGGTTTCCTGTTAGGGGGATTTGAAGAGGCTAGTGAAGAAGAGAAATCCTGATGTCAACCCTACCTTGAGTTGGGCCAAACCTTGGTTTTAAAAAGCGCACTTGAGGCACACTTAGGCGTGATGCTCACTTTAAGGCGCAGGCTTGTGCTTCTGACTTGGTGAGGTGCATAGTGTACAAAAGTGCATGGAAAAGTAGCATGAGACGGCACGCCTTTCAAGCGGAGGGAAGATTATGTGCATAGGATGTTGTACATATAACTTTTCTATCTATATATTTAATCTTGTACAATGCTTATATATAGTTAAATCTTGGGTAGGTTTGCACGGTGCACTTTGCGCCTAGTGCCTCAGCTCGGGACCCTGTCATCTCATTGCACCTTGCCCTTTTTAAAAGCAAGGGCCAAATCGACATATGCCCCTAGGACTTATTGGGTCCTGTCTAATGTTAGAGTATCCTCTACATCTGCTAGATGGAGAAAAACAATTATGCAATGCTCTCAAGGGCATGTGCACTATGTATAGTAAAGGGTTCAAATGAGAACCGCTATACGAACCATTTTTCAACCGGTGATGAAAACAATTCATGATTATATGCTTTTCTAACATTGCAATTAGTAAAGTCAACTTTCAAATGTTTTCTTGTCTCTATTATGTACAGAATTGTATATATAACTTTTCTCTACAACTAACTGAAAGAAAAATCAGATTTAATATTTATAATGGAATTAATTGAAAAAGAACGAAACTGGTAAGGAATTTTGTATTAATCTTTGCAAAGCTATTAAACTAGTAACTTTATGGAGTTCGATAACCCATATGAACGGCATATGAATCAACTGTAATCGGGATACATCACAAACAAACTTTGAAATATGTAGAAAACGTTGAAATAGCACATATATCACTCTTAGCATGGTAAGAGATAAGTATAATCATAAATGCATACATCAATATATCATTAGTAACTTTGTAGAGTTCAATAACCCATCATCAGCACAAGAGTGTATGCGACAATGAAACTAAGGTATTTACCACAAAACAAAAATTACGCAAACACAAAATAATGCTATGAATAGGGTAGGCTCTATAATAGAGTTTGTGAAGTATTGGGTTTTGTGACATTTTAAAAATAAGGGCTCTTATTTTTTAAAAATAATATATAATAGGTTAGGGTATCATACGAGCCAATGAAATCTTAAAATGGAAATAATATTTGATAATTGAGTACCGATAAATTTTTTTAATGATTGATCAGTTATTGAAGAGGCACAATCACATTTTGTTACATATGAATTGATTGTAACTGCTAGTTGGTAAGGGTTAGGAGTCGTATGAATATTGTTGATAGTTCAAGGACTAAATTGTAATTATTTGATAGTTGGTGCAACAGACTTAACAAACTAATAAAAGGGGTTAATAGCTAATCAGTTGATTAGCTTGTATCGTGCTATTCTCTCTCTAGTTTCTACACTACCTTTGGTATCAGAGCTACCGATTCTCATCGAAGTTCTCTTCGTTTTCGATATTTTCTTATCGATCGAGTCAAAGCTTTTGATTCAGAGGTTCGTCTTGATCTGATTCGAACGTTTTGAATTATTGATGATAATATATTTGTTATAATGATTATAACAGTGTTTCAGTTCGATAATTCGAGTCAATTGATAGGATTATGAGTCGAAATACAAATCGTTTTGAATGAGTGTTGGTTTTGAGTGGTAATAGGTCATAACAACAGCTATAATCGAATTAAATTATGTTCCTGTGTTCGAAACTCATACACGAGGGGTAATGGAGGATTAATTGGAATTGAAGTAATAAAGTTTGGGTGTGGGGGGTCACTGGAGATTTGTCCAGATGTGGCCGAGATAAGGGATGTGATACTTTATGTAAATTCCACATCGGTCGTTTACATGAGCAATGTCTAGCATCTAATATCACCAACGCGTTTCGACATATTGGCTGTTGATAAAAGGAAAATATCATAGTTAAGTATGCTCAGGTGGTTGCAATCCAGAGAAGTTGACCTCTATGGAAAGTTCTCACCCAGGCAAAAAAAAAAAAAAAACAAATCCGTGAACTTCTCATGAGCAAAATGGACAATATTAATGGTACAAGGAGCAGGTGTGACAAAATGGTATTAGAGCCACTCTCATACTATTCGGGATGGTGGGGCAAAACCTCACCGAGGATGGTGAGTTCTCAAGCTTATCGAAGACGATGAGTCCAAAAGTAGGGGGTGATAGTGACACTTTATGTAAATCCCACACCGGCCTTGGAAGGAGATATTTCTAGTTCATAAGAAATATCTAACCTCTAACATCACAAATGCGGTTTGGGCATATTCGTTGTGGATGAGAGGAGAACTCCACAGTTAAGCGTGCTCAGGTGACAACAATTCAAAGATGGATGACATGCCTAGAAAATTTTCAACTAGGCAACCAAAAACAAATTCGTGAGCTCATTCTGTATAAAACGTACAATATTGGTGATTTGAGGACCGAGTGTTACAGGGGTGTGGATGAGGAGGAGAAACATTATGTTTTTTTTAATCTACACGTTCGACTCCTGTAGTTTTACGGATTATTATTTTATGTCAATACATTTTATATTAAGCTTTAGAAATTACACTTAAAACCCCTAACTTAAGTAAAATTTTATTTATTTAATAATCAATTTATTTATAAACTATATAAATTTTACAATCTTGTAAAAACTTATGATTTAGTTATTTATTTTAATTTACTAAGTAAAACTCATAAATGGCAAATTAAACTTTATAGCTTTATAAAGAAAATTATTTATAAATTATAAATTGCTTAAATGATTTAATAAATGAAAATGAATAATACAATTCACAATATTGATTAAAATAATACATTTATCGCATTTGAATTATCAAAATAAATATAATTATTTAATAATAAAATTTTCTATTGTATGAAAGATCAAAATGGTTTCGGGTTTAAGTTTATAATTTAAAAATGAGACGAATGTTATATGCTATGGCACAATTATTTGTTGAAAACCCACACTGGTTCAAAGGAACAAAATAAATCAAATATTTGTATATTTACAAACATTAGTTTTTATAACACCCTAACACATTGTATTGGACGTACAAGATGGGTTTTTGAATAAAACTAAGTATCAAAAGAGTGTTTTGAGATTTAATTGAAGATTATCTAATCAAGACCTGTTATGTAACCCGCTAGGTTTTCTAAGACCATGAACGGTAAATGTGTGGGTCTATCGAGCTAGAAACCTTATGAATCATAGGATGATTGTCTATTTATTATGTGTTCGAGCGACTTGGATTTCTAATGTCGATGTTGAGTAAGACAATGGACTATGTAGGCAATCGTCTATCTACAGTGAGTTTCTAAGACTTGCCGTTTTATTTTTATATATGTTGATATACATATACATGCGAATTACATTGTTGATAAACTTGATTGTGCAATAAATGCATAACATATTTGTCGACGTGATTTCTACAACTTTATCCCCTTTAAAATGTTTTTGAATGGGACACATAAACGTGAATGCGCACAAACATTATGAAAGATATTGGATGGAGTGATAATTACCTCTTCTTAACTGTTTTGCTATCGATTATATGCTAAACAAAATTTATTGAGATTATGAGATTTTATAACCCTCTTTTGACATGAATCTTGGGATGGAACACATGCATGTAAATAAAATTTGACCGGTTTGCATTAAGAATATATGTTGCATAATTGATTGATTTCATATTGCATGAAACCCAAGGTGCTTTGATTAAGTTCTAACACAAAATGATATTCTCAGTAGATTAGAATGTTTTGATTACCAATTTGATTGATAACAAGCAGCCAAATTACAGAAATGTAGAAATAATTAACAACTCAAATTAAACACCCATGTGATTCATTGATATTAAGCCAAAAGACGATTACAAAGATCTTGTTTTGCTAATCCAAACCCTAATTACTCAAATAACACAATAATACTCAAACACACACAAAAGATGAAATTATCCCATCTATTAACAAAGGAAGCGGATGAATAGTGGCTTACAACTTGTACAACTTGGCTTCCTTCCCCTTTATACATCCTTTTTTGTCTTTGGTATACGTACATTTGACTAACTCGTGTCGGAGCCGGAGATGGTGGCCTCGTCGTGAATCTCTTTTTATCGGTTCCACCATGATGCATGTTAGATCTTTTTCTCTTCCAGTGTGGGTGGCGATAGTCGCGTTGGATATCGCTGGTGGTCCCCCACTGGATATAGGTGGACCTTGGCATGGGAGGCGGAGACGGTGGTATCTCCGGGAAGCCTTTTTTTTTTTCTGGTTGCATTGTCATGCATGTTACACGATAGTCGCGTTGGATATCGCTTGTGGTCCCTGCTGACCGCCCCTTGGTGGTAGTGTAGATGTGCCGATGAAATCTTCTCCTATTACAGTTTGTATGTTCATCAAAGGTGTGCAAGGGTGCAAAAGGAAGGTCATCAAAAACAGTTGTTACCAGATTTGTCTATTACTCTAGTACAAAACTAGTTTTTTTAGGGAGGCCCTAAGGCGGTTCAATTATAATTCACCTAAAAAAATGGATCTATTTTATAAGGCGGTTTTCTTATTTTTTTAGGGAGGTTTTCTTATTTTCAAAAGATGGATCTAATTTCTTAGGGCGGTTTTCTTATTTTTGGGACGGGTGTTTTCAAACCACCTTATAAAATCCATATTATTTTAGGGGCGTTTTTTTGTTCATTTTTAGGACGGGTTTTCCCCCAAACCGCCCTAATAAAATTTTCTCAGCAAGTACTTTAATCAAAATCACAAAATAACGTTAACATTTCAAACTATCATATTCAACCTCAACTCTCTCTCTCTCCCCCCCCCATATATCTATACATATTATTTAGCTAGTACTCTTTAGAAAATACCCGTCTAAAATTTATCTAATAGAGATAATTTCAGATTGTTCTCGTTTTGAGACGGTTTTTTGAGTATTCTATCTCATATAGTTAAATGCTTTTACTATTTAAAAAAATTCAACATCATTTCCTCTTTACTCCTTTGAGTTGACAGTTTATCCATTTATTTGAGGAGTTAAGGGGAAATGTTGTCGATTTTTTCTTAAATAATTAACTTGTTAGACTATATACATATGAGATAGAATATTTAAAAAGTGGGTTAGGATCCACTGTCTTAGAGCCACCAAATTACATCATATACATACACTTCATATCAAATTTGTTTATTTTTTTAATTTTCAGATGGATCGTAAAATTTAGATGTACAAGATCGAACGTTCTAGCTTAATATATACAAAAGAGCTCAAAGTTTTCTTATGGTGGCCAAAGTTGATCGAGTGAATCAGGGAAATGAATCGATTAGTTGTCCACTTTGTAAAAATTTTAAAAGGTTTAAGGATATTAAAGACATAGAGTATCATTTGTTTAAACATGGTTTTATGCCTAGATACACTTGTTGGTCAATACATGGTGAATCATTTATTGATCGTGGCACATCGTCACTTTATTTACACAATGATAATACGGAGAATAAAGATTCATATATAAATGACAACAATGAAAACTTAAATGACATGGTAGATGATTTAGACCCTAATATTAGGGATGATGATAAAGAAAAATTACAACATTTATTTGATGATGCAGAGAAACCGTTATATCCCGGATGTAAAAATTTCTCGAAGCTTAGTGCCGTTAAAGTTGTTTAACTTAAAGTCAAACTACGGATAGAGTGATAAAAGTTTCACAAGTTTATTAGTAGTTTTGCATGACATGCTTCCGGAAGATAACGAGTTACCAATCTCAACATATCAAGCTAACAAATTGATGTGTCCAATGAGATTAAAAGTTGAAAGAATACATACATGTCCAAATGATTGTATATTTTATAGAAATGAGTTCGAAAAAAAAACATAAATGTGTTATATGTGGTGTATCGAGGTATAAGCGTAAAAAAGAAACAGATGAAGTTAATGATGAGGTGACCAAAAATGGACCACCAGCTAAAATCTTGTGGTACTTTCCTATTATACCGAGACTAAAACGATCATTTTCAAATGAAAAGGAAGAAAAATTATTACGTTGGTATTTAGATAAGCGTACAAATGATGGAAAACTAAGGAATGTTGCAGAGTCGTCCTAGTGGAGAAGAATCGATAACATATATCCAGAGTTTGGGGACGATATCCGAAATATACATTTTGACTTAGTTTAGATGGAATCAATTCTTTTGGAAACATGAGTAGTCGTCATAGTACATGGCCAGTTCTTTTATGCATACACAATCTACCACCATGGTTATGCATGTAATAAAATACATTATGATGTCCTTGTTAATCCAAGGTCCAATGCAACCTGGTAATGACATTGATGTTTATTTGTCTCCTTTGATCGATGACTTAAAGACTATATGGAATGCAGGTGTAAACATGTACGATGCCTACAAGAAAGAATACTTTAACTTGAGAGCCATGATTTTTTGTACCATAAGTTATTATCCTGCATACGGTAATTTGTCTGGATATAATATGAAAGGTAAATTTTCTTGTTTAGTTTGTGAAAATGAGACCAGTTCAATATGGTTAAATAATTGTAAGAAAACTGTATACATGGGACATAGAAGATTCCTTCCAATCTGTCATAGTTATCGTAATAAAGAAAAGAGTTTGACGGAAATACCGAGCACCGAACGATAAGAAGCGATTTGATCCATTGACACGAGTTGAAAAGCTAAATACTGTGTTAGGAAAAAGAACTCGTATCGACAAAGGAGACACTTGGAAAAAAAGGTCAATCTTTTGAGACTTACCTTACTGGAGGCATTTATAAGTTAGATATTGCTTAGATGTTATACATATTGAAAATCATGTGTGTGATAACTTGTTAGGCTTATTGTTAAACATTTCCGGGAAAACTAAAGATGGTATTAATGCTCGTAAGGACATGGAAGAAATGGAAATACGTAAAGAGCTTGTTTTTGTTCAAAGACACAGAGGCTTTTATCTTCCACCTACATGTATACCATATCAAAAGAAGAAAAAACAAAGTTTTTTAAATGCTTCCACGATATTAAAGTTTCATCTAATTATTCTGCAAACATTAAAAGTTGGTGTCAATGAAGGACTATAAATTGATAGGTATGAAATCTTATGATTGTCATGTTTTGATGATTTCATAATCATCCCTTAGAAAAGTTAAACAAGGCCTGGAATACAAGTGAGTTGTACATTTATTCAATTACTTTTTGGGCATCCAGCAGCTTATCTATCAAGCTAGCATCTACCATAGTCACTTTTTGTTTTAGGAAATGTATCTAATCTAGCATGTGCTTCAGACTTTTGAACTAAGATTGTCCATTGTTTAAAAGTAGAAGTCATGTTTAATGGTGTGGTAAATTATTATTTACAGCCACACACAATTGTTATGGTATCGTATACAGTGTTTGCAGCCACACAAAGTTGTTCTGGCGTTGAATACAAGTGTTTATAATCACGACGACTTCTATTTCTGAGCTTTCTAATATGGAATTATATTGTTAGAAAAACTCAATGCGAAGCGCGAGCGGATTCCATCTAGTTATTATTGGAAGTTTAACCTAAAATGAAAAACAAAAAGAGCTACTTATAGTCAACAATAAGTGTCACCATGATCGCCTAGGAGCATGAAAGCGATAGTATCGCAAATAAGTGTCATTGCGATAAAGAACTTTTGTGTTGATCATAACTGCAAGCTTATGGGCTATTTGATAGTCTCTTAGTTATTTCGTTAATTGTCTATATCTGAATTGATCAAATGTAGAGTGTGTTTGGTTCGCTAGTACAACACATCTTAATGGTTTATGGAGCCTCTAAGAGCATTTATAGTGGGTTCCTTATTTTCGATGTGAGTGTGTGTCCTATTTATGAGGGATGATTGTTAGTGGTTATGAGTGAATGAGATTGAACATTTACAGGGGTTTTACCATGATTTCTCATATTTGAGGAAATATGAGGAATCACGGTATAACCCTCATAATTTTTTTTAATATTTTAAAAGTGGTTGTGAGTGTAACAGAAAGAAAATGTAGTAATAAAAATATTAAAAAGTATTATTTAATTAAAATAGATGGTAAAAAGTAATGTTTTTAATGTAATATGAGGACGGGATTGAAGAACCCACTGTGAATGCTCAAATAAGTAAGTTTTAAAAACATGTCGAATGATTTATAGACTTACTTTTATTTAGTTAAACCACTTTAATTATATGCTAAAAGCATGTTCCAAATAAACATCGTTTGCAACTATCCAACTAAAAATTTACTATGGTAAGCCAAGTCGTTTTAGCATGTACTTTAAGGTTAGTGTTTGAGTTAAAAGCATTAGTCAAATATTTGGCACAACAATATTTTGCATCACAAGACCCCAATATATGAAACATAAGAGAAATTTTGTTGTATATTTTGATTTTAAAGATTTTAAAACTTCCACTCTAATTAGAAATAAAAGGCTATGAAATGTGCAAATTAAACTGTTTGTCACGACCTTTGCTTAAGGGTTTGAAAAACCTTCAAGAATGTTTTTAAAATTTAAGCTACTTGTTTTAACCAGAGTTTATACTCAAACAGATTTCGTTAAACGATTTTTCATCTATCGAATTACTCGCTTCCATTTGAAGTACATGCCTGAATTCTCCATTTCCCAAATAGTTTGGATTAGAGTCGCCTATACTGTTACCATCGTTCTTTATTGGAAGTAATATCCTTTTTGTCATAATTAATCGACTCATTTATCCCATTCGTGAATTCAAAACTCACCTGCCTCCTTCCTCCAATACCCATACCTTTAAATAACTACTTTATCCGCAAACTTTGCTTGTTACAAATATGAGTTGATCTCCCAAATTTTTTTTCTTAAACAATAATTTTTTACTAATAATCAGTGTTGGACCCAATGTTTGAGTTGGGAGTCGTCCGAACCACATGAAATTTCTTTTAATACTTTATATACGATCAAATTTCGTATGACCCCATGAACTTTTGTCACCGACCATCATAAAAACTTTGAGCCGATCCTAAAGAAATATTGACACCGATCCATGAATTTTAAGACCGACATAATAATTTTGAAACCGATATCCACAAAATATTTAACAAATATAAATCAATTAGTTTGAATAATAAGTCCATTGAAAAATTATTTTGAATAATTTAAGTTTAAATCAAACAAGTAACTACTAAGTCCATACTAGGTTTGGTGTTCGAAACTCGCTCGAACTCGTTCGGAAAAAGTTCGGATTTTTGCTCGTTCGAATTTGGCTCGGTTGTAAACGAACCTAGCAACTCGGTTCGGTTTGAAAACGAACCGAGCACGAGCAAAGGTACGATCGTTCGTCGCTCACTCGGTTTCGCTCGAATAATTTTATAAATTTAGTTTTTATATATATATTTGTTAATCTATTTAGGTATTTACCGCCTACCACTATTTTAATTATTTAGTTAAAAAATTAAAAACCCTAAATGTAAAGTTTTAATTATCTAATCAAATCATCACTTCATATTTCAAAATCATTTCATCATTCCATCCATCACCATTCTCCAGTTGTCCACCGTATCCCCCGCCTCCCTACCGAATTTTGAGATGCTGACCTCCGGCACTTAGACAAGTAACCCACGACCTCCAAAACTTTGACATGCAACCCAAGATCTTCGACAGTTCGACCTGCAATAGTCCAATCGTGCATCCCACCTTCAACAATCAGCCTCTAAAGTCCGAAGTCCGACCTTATTCAAAGCCTAATATTGTTCAATTGTTACTAATTACGATATCTTGAGGTTAGATCTTTTTATAATTTGGTTCTTAAATAACATTTGCACAACCATTGGTGAGATACTATGGTTAGAACTTGAAAGTTGAAACTTTTAAATGAATGATTAGTTTTGCTTTAAATTATAACATGAAACCAAACAAAACGAGCGAAACCGAGCGCTCGGTTTAAAATCGAACCGAGTTCGAGTATGAAGTTTCTACTCGAATTTGTAAATTCGAACCAAACCGAGCCGCTAGGTTTGAAACAAACCTAGTTCAAGCCATGGGCGGAACTAAGACTAAGTGAACGGGGTCAAGTGGCCCCATTGATTTTTGAGTCGGTAGTGTAATGTATAATACCAAATTTTTAGTTAATTCATATTTTTTTAAGAGGTGAACAGATTAGTATTTTTAGTTTGACCATAATTTAAAGATGTCTTTGGCTCATTGGTTAACACGTGTGCAAGAGAAAGAGATCATGTGTTCAAGCCTTGCAACCTTTGAATTTGCTATCTTTTTTCACTAATTAAACTTTTACCCTTAAAACCCTAAAATTAAATCCCTCCAGTTTCTTTCACTTGATATATGTCTAGGTTAGTTAATTATCCTTGCCTTGTTTTATTTCTTGTAATCGAAAAAAGAAAGGAACTGATGACAACGTTATTTTGCGGTAATCTTTATGTATTTCAGATTTTGCTCTATATGTGGATTTTGTTGTTTTATTTTTAAGTCCCCAAATTATTAATATGCAGGCTATTGATGTGGTGGAGGATTTAAATATCACAAACTATAAGTATATATAGTTAATAAAGTAGACTAGTGGTAGTTAAAAGCCATTTTAAAAATACAACCTGGAATTTTATTTTGCGCCCCCTAAAAAGGTTGATCCGTCCCGGGACATTGACTGTTTTGTTGTGAAAAAAGAAAAATTATTGAATGTTCATTCAAGGCCGGTCTCGAGGATTTTAATGCCCTGGACTAGAGATGCACATTTCGGGTTTTGGGTCGGACCCGAAACCGAGTCCAAACTAGATTGGGCCCAATCGGGTTTTTTTGAAGACCTGGACTGTATGGGATTCTCAGTGGATACCAGATGGAGATGAACATGCAAGGTTCATCTGGAAACTCCAACAATCAAATGAGTTCAGCCCTACATGTGGTTGAAAGGGATGGCATAGAACCCAAACATCATCTCTTATGCTACCTTGACAACTCACCCAAGGGTCCTTTCATCACCTTCCCAGAGACACCAAAGGAGAACTACACTCAAGGAAACCCATTCCAAGAGACAAGCTCTTCTTAAGCTTTTGTGTTTTCTGATGAAAGCTGTGGCAACTCTCTTTTTACTCTTGAAGACCTGGACTGTATCCATCCAGATGATCTGAAATACATGGAAATAGTCCAACAGATGACTCTTCTCACTCATAGAGCCAAGAAGTTCTACAAGAGGACTGGAAGGAAGTTTCCAAGCAATGCAACCAGTGGAAAGTTTGGACCAGACAAAGGCAAAGTCAAGTGTTACAACTGTACCTGATGGGCCACTTTGCCAGAGAGTGTAAGGCACCTAGAACAAATGGTGGCCAAACACAATCCAGACCAAACTACACTGACAAAGCTCTCCATAATGAGAAGTCAAAGCAGCAAGCTGCTGTTGCTGTTGAAGAAGGAGGCTTTGACTGGAGCTTTCAGGTTGAAGATGCCTCTCCAAACCAAGCACTGATGGCAGATCATGATGAAGCCAAGGTATGGAACATCTCTGTACTCCTTAATGCATTGCTAAAGTTAACAGGTACAGGTCCTATAACTTGGAACTGAGATATGATATTGAGTCCTTAAACATTTTACAATCTGATTTTAGAAAGTCTGAAAATGATTATAAGCTGAAAATAGAGGACTTAGAGAAAACCATTTCAGTTCTAAAACATGAACACACAGATTTTCGGACTCAAATTAAAGATCTCATAACCAAGTTAACTGAGTGCCAGGCTGAGCTTGTGATCAGCAAAGCCAGGGCAGAAAAGAGTGTTCTTGAAGAAGAGACCTTCAAGAACATGATATCCTCATCCCTGCACAACAAAGTGTGCTATCAAAACAGATAGGGACTGGGATCCAATGAGATAGCTCCTCCACACACAATCTTGTCAGTCAGATCTCCTATGTGTGGAACTTGTGAAGATGAGCTTCCTCTCATAGATCCTATAAGTGAGGAGGATGAAGAAGAGATAGTGAAGAATCCCTCTACAAAGAGTGAAGAGGAGGATTCCAAGAAGGGCCACTATTCTTCTGAGGAGAAAGTGAAGACTGTGATGACCAAGTCCATGAGAAAGAACTTGATCAGAAAGAGCAAAAGAAAGGCAAGGAAGGCTCAAGAGATCAAGGCTACTTTCGACTCTAAGCAGAAACAAGTTTATATTTCTGCAGGGTTTAAAGTGGTAAGGACTGAAGACATCAACCAAAACTCTGCTAAGAGTTCTGGTTCTTGCTCAACTCATCTCAGCAGCAAGAAGAAGACTGATCTGCTGTGTACCACTGCTGCACAGCCTGGTCCATCAAACTCCAAGCACAATTCTCAGCCCAAGAGGACTGTCTTAGCATCTGCAAAAATGAAGGTGGAGAAGGGAAGTGACCAAAGACAGTCTTACTCTCAAGACAAGGCTCTTGTGAAGAAGAAAATGAATTGTGTTATGTGTGACCGTATCACTCACATTGCAAAGGATTGTCCCTTCAATCCTAAAGGTACTGTCCATACGGTCAAAACAAAGGCTTCAAAGAGTTCTAAGAAGATTCAGGCTTCGGAAGGAAAACAAGTTTCCTTCGAAAGTTCTAAATCTAACAAGAAGGGTAGTGGAAAATTCTATTCGGAAGAATATTTGGTCTCAGAAGAAAGGAGTTCTTCCGAAGCACTGAAGTCTGTTGCAGTCTTTGCAGAATCTTTTGAAGGTTCAGTCATCAAAACTTCTGAAGCTCCAAAAGCTTCTAAAGTTTTGAAGGTCAAGTCCAAGACTCCAAAGGTGGTGTGGACGTCTAAGAAAGACCAAGTGACTGGAATTTCTCCATCAAAAACAGCTCAAGATCCTCTTAGTACAACTATAGGATCTATTACTGTTAATTACCTTCTGAAAGTGAGCCCAAGACAAGAAAGGCTTGGGTTTCCATATGTAACTAATCATTCTCTTTGTGCAGGGACAGCTGAAGACAGACAGAAATGTCTGGATCATAGACAGTGGCTGCTCCAGGCAGATGACTGGTAATAGGTCACTACTCCAGAACTTTGAAAGGATTGATGGAGGACCTGTTGCTTTTGGAGGAGATGAAGGTGGTTACATTTCTGGTAGGGGCAAGGTCACAAATGGTAAGCTCAGCATAGAAAAGGTAAACTTTGTAAAGGAGCTTGGATACAATCTTCTGAGTGTATCTCAATTTTGTAATCAGAGTCATAACATGCTCTTTATTGAGCACGAGTGCATTGTTCTTAAGCCTGGTGTGGTCATTCCTCATGAGCATATCCTGCTTAGAGCCCCCAGGAAAGGAAACACATACAAGATGGATTTGCAAGAAACCTCTCCCTCTGGAGAAGTTTCATGCTTTCTGTCTAAAGCCAATAGTGATGAGTCTTTCCTATGGCATAAAAGAATGTGCCATGTAAACTTTAAGAACATGAATAAGTTAATGATGCATGACTTGGTAACTGGAATGCCAAGAAAGAGTTTACAAGTGATGACCACTGTGTTGCATGCCTGAAAGGGAAGCAACATAAGGTATCTCACAAGCCTAAGGAAAAGAACTCAATCACTACTCCCTTACACTTGTTACATATGGATCTCTTTGGCCCCACCAGTGTAATGAGTTTAGGAAGGACCTTATACTGTCTAGTGATCACAGATGACTTTACAAGATTCACTTGGTTTTCTTCCTTAGAACTAAGGATGAGACTCCTGAGATTCTGAAGAATTTCATCTTAAAGATTGAGAATCAATCTGATCACAAGGTCAAGATCATAAGATGTGATCAAGGAACCAAATTTAAGAACCATATCCTTGACACATTCTATGATGAAAAGGGTATTACAAGACAATTTAGTGCTCCCAAGACTCCTCAGCAAAACGATGTTGCTGAGAGGAGAAACAGGACACTGATTGAAGCCGCAAGAACCATGTTGTCTGACTCTAAACTGCCCATCACCTTCTGGGCAGAGGCAGTCAACACTGCTTGCTATGTGCAGAACAAAGTTTTAGTAGTTAAGACTCATGGCAAGACTCCTTATGAACATTGGCACAAGAGGAGACCTTTCATTGGTTTTCTCAGGTCATTTGGATGTCCTTGCACCATCTTGAATACCACAGATCAAATTGCCAAGTTTGCTGAGAAATCAAATGATGGACACTTTATTGGATACTCTTCCCAAGCTAAGGCTTATAGAGTGTACGATCTCAGAACTAGAATTGTTGAGGAGTCAGCCAATGTGACCTTCAATGAACACACACATTGTGTTACTGGTTTTGGTCGGATTGGCTATTTGATCTTGATTTGGTTACCAACTGTTTTAACAAATCTTGTGAGAATGTTTCAGGATCTGCAGAAAATTTGAATACAGATGATCCTGATCCAAGATTTGAGCTAGGAAGATCTTCAAGACACATATCTTCAGCTCTAGTTGGAACCACTTCTGCAAATGAGATTTCTATCAGCCCTACAATGACAAATTCAGCTGATACATCTGGTGTGCCTTTTTGTATGGAGTGATAGATGAAGAGGTTTATGTCAAACAGCCACCTGGTTATGTAGATCCTGATCATGTCTACAAGCTTGACAAAGCTCTCTATGGGCTGCATCAGGCACCTAGGAAGTGGTATGAGACACTGTCTGAGTATCTCTGTGAACATGGATACAGGATGGGTACTATAGATGGAACTCTCTTCATCAAAGGACAAGGAAAAGACATATTGCTAGTTCAGGTATATGTGGATGACATCATCTTTGGTTCAACTAATCCAAAGTTTTGCAAAGACTTTAAGAAGCTGATGAAAGACAGATTTGAATTGAGTGCCATGGGGGAACTTAATTTCTTTCTGGGAATTCAAGTGAAGGAAGTTGAAGATGGCATCTTCATAAGTCAGTCAAAGTATGTTCAGGACATACTCAAGAGGTTTAATATGACTGACTGTAAGATTGCTAAGACACCCATAGTCCGAAACCACTCTCTTGGTCCTGATCTTGAGGGGGAGTGTGTAGATGAATATTTATATAGGGCTATAATTGGGTCTCTATGTATCTTACTGCTAGCAGGCCTGATATCATGTTTGCTACATGTATTTGTGCAAGATATCAAGCCAACCCTAAGATGTCTCACCTTATCACTGTCAAGAGGATTCTAAGATACCTCAAGGGTGCATCAACACTTGGCCTATGGTATCCCAAGAATTCTGACTTTAATCTGTATGCCTATACAGATAGTGATTATGGTGGTTGCAACATGACTGCAAAGTCTACATCTGGGGGATGTCAATTTCTTGGTGGAAGGGTTGTCTCATGGCAATGCAAGAAACAATCCTGTGTCTCCGCATCAACTGTTGAAGCTGAATACATTGCTGCTGCAAGCTGCTGTGCTCAAGTACTTTGGATTCAAAATCAGATGCTGGACTATGGGTTAAATTTCAAGGAGACTCCCATTCATATAGACAACAACAGTGCTATCTCAATCACAGAAAACCCTATGCAGCACATCAATATCAGGTATCATTTAATAAGAGATAACTTTGAAAAGGGATTAATTAAACTAGTCAAGGTTCACACAGATGAACAATATGCTGATTTGTTTACAAAGGCTTTTGATGAACAGAGATTTAAATATCTTATATCAGCTATTGGGATGATAAACCTTGAGTAAGCTTTTATTAAAACTAATTCTTATTATTTCTTAAAATATGTGTGTCCTAAGTTGTCTAGTTTATCACTTTCATAAGCTCATGTTTTCTTTGAAAGAAAATTTCTTTTTGAAGACTTTCCTTAGATTTTTGAAAAATCTGATACTTTGGAAGTTTTGTTTTTAACTTCGGAAGTTTTGTTTTTAACTTCGGAAGTAAATCATGCCTTCAAATTAAATAACTGTCTAAGAAGTTTACCTTTGGAAGAGTTTTCAAAATTTATCTTCCGAAGCTTAAATATTTGTCTCAGACACTTACTAAATTTTAAGGACCATTTACTTCCGAAGCAAAATTAAATCTCGGAAGCTTTGTCTGTTTACACACAAAGCACTCAAGCTTTAATTTTTCTTCTGAAGCAAAATTTTCAAATCTCTCAGGAAATTCTTCCGAAGTCATTTTAGCTTCGGAAGCTTTTTAATTAAAACTTCCGAAGATAATTAACCTTCGGAAGCTTTTTGACTTCCAAGAAAACTACTTTTTGAGCAAAAAGTAAACTACTTTTTTAGAGGTGGGACTGACATCTGGATTTCAAATTTTATCCTCTTTCATTAAACTTTATCTGAAATTCCTCTCATATATAAACCCAACGGTTTCCCCCTCTTTCTATCATCTGTTCTTCCTCCAAACCTAAAAACCCAAATTTCTCTCTGAAATTTGTTTCTTTCTTCTTCCTTCGTTCTTAAGCTACTTCAAAATGGCCAACCTTGCTCACAGAAATGATCCCAACTTTACCATGCGGCTACATAGACAACACAATCAAGTTGCTCTGTTGTGCTCTGAGAAAGATCCTCATTTCTCAGAGGTTTGCCGTTTCTTGTCTCTGTCGAACTACTTCACCTCCCTCACCATTGACCCTCTACTCTATGAGGATCAGTTGCTTGAATTCTGGAAGACCTACCAAGAGGTCATTATGGATGGGGAGAAGGCACTGTCTGCCACAGTGCAGGGGAGAACAATCTTCATCACTCCGGCCATCATCAACAGACATCTTCAGCTGGATGATGAAGAAGGTGAGGTGTTCTTCCCAAAGGAAGCTGTTAATCATTCCTTTGAGCAGATGGGATATGAGGGAGATTTCTCTGTAAAGACCTTCAGGAAAGGGAAGGTCTCATCCCAATGGAGATTCCTGCTCCATGTGGTCATCCACAGCTTATCAAACAAGCATGGTGGATGGGACCAGATCCTGAAGATCTCTCCTTCATAGTCCATGGAATGGTTCAAGGGGTCAAATTCAGGTACTCTCAGTTTGTTTAGACAAAAAATCTTTCTAATTTAGACTCCTTAGAATATTACATGTTTCCTAGATATGTCCAGTACATTCTTAACTGTGAACTAGGCTCACAGTTAAAGGAAACATGTAACATTCTTAAATTGGGACAGATGAAGCCTGATATCTTTAAAATATTGAGAAAGTCCACTGTTGGATTCTCTGGGGTAGAAACAGCCCTAGTCCCAAAAATGTTAGAGCTCATTGCTCAAGGTGACAACCTAGCAGAACAAGCTAGTGTTGAACCCACACCTGCTACTTCCCAACCTCCCACACAGCCTCAAATATCCATCACCTACCAAAGAAAATACAAACGAACCCCTGCTCAGACTATTCAGTCTGTGGAGGTCCCCATATACTCACCCATACAGGAAGAAATGGACACTGGAGCTCCCATTTCTCCTGAGGAGCAGACCACTCCATCTCTTCAAGAATCAGTGCTGAGGTTCTTCATGCTCAGCCTGATGAGCTCATTAGCCCTACTGCCTTAAGCCATCACTCTGAGTCTCATCACTCAAGTGATCAACCTTCAGGGGACAGTTACCATCCCTAGCCTATAGATCTTAACCAACCCATTCCCAACCTTGACTTCTATACTTATGAAGATATAGGTTTCAGTGAGTATAATGAATCTCTATTCTTTCCCTCTACTCAAAGAGAGATGAGTACTACTGAGTCTCCTACATCTATCCCACATCAATCACCTACAACTGAGGTGGACACTACTGAACCTGTTGAGGATGTCCATATGGAAGAGGCTCTCACTTCTGAAAGTGATTACATCATTAAGACCTCAACCATGGCAACTCAGCACACTGACATCTCAACTGAGACTGCCATTGAGCAGAGGAAATCCAGTAGCCAAGAACTTAGAACTGGTCATGAGAGAAAGGACTCTGATCCAATCTTCTCCACCCCCAGTGATTCTTCTGATGAAGATGAGGGGGATCTGAGACTAAAAGTGCAAAAACTGTCTAAAACATGCACTTACCTAGTCTCAAAGGTCAGTCACCTTGAATCTCAGGTGACTACCTTACAAAACAGGATCAATGATCAGCAACTTGAGATTTCATATCTTAAGGAAAAACTAGCTGGGAGACCCTTAAGGAGAGCTCAACCAGGAACACAAGAACCTGTGGATGTGATTGACCTATCGTCCAGCTCACCTCTGCAAGTGGGTGATGCTACCAAAAAGGGGGAGAAAGTCATTCCAGCCACAGAACCTGGGAGTTCCTCCAAGAGAATGGACATTAAGGACTCACCATCCTCATTTGCAACTGTACATTCTCAGCAACCTCCTCTAGTTCACATTGATATGGACTACACATACTCCTTCATACAAAGTCTGTTTGAGGATGGGATACCAAGGGCTATGTCACCTTCATCATCCTTCAATCACATTATTGGGTGGATGTATGACAACAACAGGAAAGCCCTCATTATCATAAGAGTTCAAGGACAACAAGAAGTCTTTAATTTTCAGAACTTGGACTACTATGAAGGTCTGGATCTAGTCAACATGCCACTTGTCAACCCAAGCCAATCAAGACAAGCTGACAGACTGGCTAAAAGAATCCAAGACAGGATCATTGCAGAGTTCAGTCTAAGAAGGAGACTAAGGCAATCAGGCAATGTCATCGGTCAACTGGATGTTGAGGTAGACCCTAAGATTAGCTTTATAGAGGAAACCTTGACTGAAGGCCTAGTGACAGAACCTGAGAGCCCTGTCTCATCATCTCCAACTGCTGCAGAGATCCATATTCCTTTTGAGACACTGCTGGTGAAGGTGCTTCTCAACCTCTCTCTGGCCTGAGCTTAGATGCTGCAATAAGCAATGAAAGCCAAAGCTCTCTCCACCCTGAGTCACAAAGGTCTGAGAGTGACAAAGGGAAAAGAAAGATGACATCTGAGGAGATTGAGGAGGAGGAGAGAGAGAGGAAAAGGAGGCTAAGGGGAGAAAGTTCCTTTACTGAGTCTCCAAGACTCATTAAGTCTGCAATCAGGGCTGCCCCCAGACCAGATACTCAGAATGATGAGTTAAGGGCAGTCAGGATTAACTATCTGTAGACTAGGAACTATGACATAGATAGTGTCATCTCTCTCCCCTTGGTTGAATTGAATGAGCTGGTTGATCTAGAAAGGTCAAGAAAGAAGAAGGAGACAGAAGATGTAGAACTCCTAGTACAAGTCAAAGAAGAGAGAAGAAGAAAAAGACTATATAAAGGTATGCCTACCCTCTCACCAGTTCAAGAAAGTCCTGAACAAGAGGATGTGGTTCAACAAGAACCTCAGGTAGATAAGGAAGAAGACAGAATCAAGATGATTAATTACCTGAGTGCCATGTAACACCCGAATATTATTATTTTGAGGCCGGTGAAGAAAGAAAAGAAAATAAAGTCCAAAAGTCGAGGGACCAAACTCGCCAACGAAGAAAAGTTGGGAAATGTGGTGATATTAGTAGGGAGAGGGCAGCCCACTCTCCCCACACACCCCACATTTCAGCTTCATAAAGAGAAGAAGAGAGGAAAGAAGAGAAAAAGAGGAAAAGTTGGTTCGAGTTGGTTCGGGTCGCCAAAATCGTCGTGAAGCAAGCCAAATCGAAGCTCTTGTCGTTGTGCTCGTTTATGTGAGTTCTAAGACCCCTCTTTTACTTGTTTTCAAATGATTTGGGGCTGGAAAACATCTGAAATCGGGTTTTTCGTATGTGTGTAAGTTGACCCGTTTGTGTATGTGTATGTGTATGTATGATGCGTTTGTGACTTGATTGTGAGCTTGTGTGTGCTTGAATGGTGTCGTGGTATGCATCCCTAAGGTTTAGGATGGTCGATTTGGGCTTAAAATGGGTTTAGATGAGTTTGGAGGCCGAAAACCCTCGGCTGCAGTCGGGATGAACTGCATTCTGCATCAGTTAGGGCTAGGCGACCGACTGGAGGCCGAATGGAGGCCATACGGCCGATTAGGGTGCGATTGGGGTCCATTCGCATGATTGAATGTCCATTCGCACAATTGAAGGTCCATTCACACGATTGAAAGGCCAGTCGCATGGAGGTCATGCGACTGAAGGTCCAGTCGCATAAGTGCTCATTCGCATTAATCCCATTCGCATGACGTCCATCCGCATTGTCCATTCGCACGACTGGATGTTCATTCGCATAGGTGTTCATCCGCATTAGTTCAATCGCATGATGTTCAGTCGCATGGAGGCCATGCGACTGAAGGGTGTCCATATGCTCGAGTAGGGCTGTCACACCCGAGGAAAATGTAGTTTGACTTCTGACTTTCGGGGAAAAGTGCAGATGTAAGTTTTGACGTAAGGGTTCCTGTAAGAGCATGTAAGATGACGATTGGGGCCTTAGAAAGCATGTTGGGCATGATGATGATGTTGCATGTTTATGCATGTTATATATATGTATGGTGTTGCCCTGTATGATGATGATGAATGTGTATGATGTGTTCCTTATTACGATGTATGTTTATCTTTCTTGTGACTTTACGTGTTATGTTAATGAATGAATGAAGTATTATATAACGTAAAGTGAAAGATAATGAAAGAGGAACATAAAGTAAGAATGCATGCATTATGAATGACGAATGAATGAAGGAAAGGCTTGCAAGCATACAATGAGGTGAGCAACGTGTGGTTGCAAAAGACTCGGATCACAGGCAATCATGGAGATGGTCAATGGGGTGAGCAACGTGTGGTTGCAAAAGACTCGGATCACAGGCAATCATGGAGATTGCCAATGGGGTGAGCAACGTGTGGTTGCAAAAGACTCGGATCATAGGCATCATTAAGATGGCCAGAGAAAGGAGGTGAGCAACTCAGTTGTTGCAACAGACTCGGACAACGCGTTATTGTGAAGTTGCCATGAGGTGAGCACCCTATGGTTGCAAGAGACTCGGAAAGCATGCTATCGTTGAGATTGGCAATTGGGGTGAGCAACTATATGGTTGCAACAGACTCGGATCGCGTGAAGTCGTTGGGATTGTTAATGAGGTGAGTGACCCTATTGTCGCAACAGACTCGAAGGAACGAACGTATAAAGGAACAAAAGATTATGTATGAAAGAACGAAGTATGAATGAACGTAAATGAATGATCAGAATAATGTACAGAATAAGATCCTTGTCAGTCGACCTCAGTAATCGTGGCTGAGTACCACGAAGAGGGTAAAGTCTGACCGGATCTAGATAGAGAAACGAACGATAATGTAACACGTGAATGAGTAAGTTAATGAACGGAATGATGAGGAGAATACTGATATTATCTGTATGTACGTATGATGTATGATCGTGAACAAATTTAAAGTAAAGTATGTTTTATTTATAAAACTAGAACTCACTCAGCAACGCTGACTTTGATGTGTTTCCAGTTGGCAGGTAATGATTGCTGAGGATGGCACGGACGACGACTCAGCTCTTTTGGGATGGCATTCTTTTGATTAATGTTTTTGCATTGTAATGCGAACAAGTTATTTTGTAATGAATGTTGTATTAATTTGCAAAAGCATATACATGGAAATGAAAGATTGTTTTAGTTTTCCGCTGCGATTTTATGAAATACAAATGTAATTATACGTTTTATGTGCGATGAGAACCCAGCTGTAAGCGTCCCGGGAACAGGGCCTTACATGCCACAGGCCTCTATCAGGCAGATGCACCCCTTCCCTTACCTTATGTCTATGTTGAATTTGAGTACTTAAAACAACTTGAGCTTGAGTTAGTCAAGAAAAGAAAGACAACAAAGAAGAAGCTTAACTTAAGGAAAGAAAGACAACAAAGAAGAAGCTGAGGGAAGAAGCTGCAAAGTCAAGAGCCATCATCCAAAAGAGCATGAAGAAGTCTGCTGATAGGCAGAGGATGATGAGCTTCTTGAAGCTGTATGGATTCTCCAGAAGGAGACTTGGAACCATGTCTCTATCCACTATGGATGAGCATATCAGGGTAATCAAGCAAAAGATTAAGAGTGGAGAGCTCACTGACTTACACTCCACTCCAAGTCAGGCCCCACCTGAAGTGGAGGTTAAGGTTGAAAAAATAGACACAACACAACCTGGACCTCCTGCTAATGCTGAGCAAGCTTCATCTTCTGATCCACAGCAGGTTCAACCTCCTTCTCCATCTGAACCTGAGAGAGAGGAAGTCCTAACTGAGAAAGACAGTGAAGATCAATCTGGTGCTGCAGACCAGTCTTCTCAGTTAAAATTTGGAAAGAGAAGGAAAAGGATGGCTTCTAAACCAAAGTCTAAGAAGAAGAAGAAGCCTAAATCCCCTTCTGAATCTCAGGATGAATCAGAACAGTCTGAGGATGTGCAGACAGAGGAAGCTCAATCAACTCCAACTTTAGTAGCTCCTCTAGCATCAGGAAGACCCATCTTGTCTTGGACATACACCACAAATCCAAAAAGGTGGCATGTTATTATAGATCAAGGCATTGAAGACATCTATACATGGCAAGATATGTTTTAGTTGCCTCTACATGATCTCTTTGACATAAGAAGACACTTTGACAGCCTGAAGGATCCTGATCATCTTATGAAGAAAGAAATGGTGATCATCCTAATGAGGACTGTTAATATTTGAAGTTTTCTAAATTTTTTGGTAGCATCAGCCTAGGGAGAGTTTGTAGAGATTAATAAAGAGGCTGATGCAACCTAAACATCTTTAGTCTTTCCTGCATGCTGCACAAGTGCATTGAAGTGGAATGCTTCGGAAGTTTCACATGTGCAACAGAAATACTCTAAGTGTGAAATCTTCCGAAGCCAAGACCAACATCTCCGAAGCCAAAGATGAAGTCTTCCGAAGCCTCAGAGACAAAGTCTTTCGAAGCTTCAGGTTCATGAAGACAGATTTCTTCCGAAGACTTTAGTAACATGCTTTATCTGATGTACTGTTGCATAAAGCTGGACACCTTTCCGCTGCAACTCTGCAAGTCACCAACTAACATGGTTTGGTGAAAAGGTCCATGCTTTTGGTAACTGTACATTGAGGTCTTGAGTCTATAACTTTCTACTTTATGTACTTTATCCTTTTTGTAATAGATAAGGATGTGAGCTATGGAATGTCATAGTCACTAGTCAAAAGGCAATCTGCCTTTTGACTCTACAATTGATTTTGTGTGTGTCTAGTCAATTGTATCCAGCCGGCTTTCAAAGTATAGCCGGCTGTAGATGTTGTATAAGTATCTCATGTTCTTGTATCTTTCGAATATGCTTTTGTAACACTTGTAATAGAACATAGAGAATGCAATATACTGCATTCTTGAAAACCAAACACTTGTGTTCTGTCTCATATATTACTTGTGTTCTTAGTGTCACCACTTGGTTAATCCAGTTTACTGTTTGATCTAAGTTTAGTTTATCTCCTCTTTGTGTTGTTGTGTTGTAACTCTTCACCCTTCAACGATCCTGCAGATTTCCTTTTTAATTTTTTCTTTTTTAATTAGAAGCCTATAAATGTAATTTAACCCCCTTTAATTTTGACAGTTACAAATTCCTTAATTATCTTCATAAGAAATTATTTTATTAACTATAAATAATTTATTATTTCTCTAGTTTTGAAAGTAGAACACCATAAACAAGATTAACACAAGTGTTATATCCGTAACACTGATGCCTGAATAAGTAATACTAATGTTACATTATTTTACGTATACGTAACACTGATATAAGTATACATAACATATGTGTTATGTATACGTAATACTATTTGTTTATTTAATCTTCACTTATGGTTGGTGGCATTATCACATGTATTTGGGTTGATTCTATCCAATTTCAAGTTATGCTTTTCGGAAAAATATCTATCTCATGTTATGTATTTCATTTATTTTACATATGTCTTTCATGTTTTTGACTAATAAGTTATGTATATATATTTTATGCTTTTGTTAATTAATGAGTTATATATATGTATCAGTATAAGTTATATATATATATATAGGTGTTATTTTTAGATAATATTATTTTTTACTTATACGTATACGTAGTTTATTAAGTTAAACATAAATGTAACACATATAATATTATATAGTAATTAAAATAGATAAAAGAGAAAACAAGATTAGTAAAGAGTGAGAGAGAAACATAATTTTTGATTTTACTTAAACTACCCTTATTTATTTAAATATTGTCATTTAAACATCATAATAATTACAATCATGTCACTATTAATATTAACCATTGATTAGGTGTGATCAATAGTTAAATATTGGTTTTTATAGTTTTTAATTATAACATAGTTTTCAATAGATCCTTCTCATATATATATATATATATATATATATAGAGGGAGAGAGAGAGAGAGAGAGAGAGACAGAGATTGCAATATGAAATCAACGCCATATTAAATAGGAGAACATAATATCAGTAATAATATCTCCAATAAGGAATATTTATTAGTCTCCCTCGTATATTTTATATTATACATTTCAATATTATACTTCTAGATGATATTGGTTCAGTTCTTCGAGATAGATATCAACCGATACAACTGGATTAGTTAGGTTGTCTCGTTAAAACCTTACTAAAAACATAATGGGATAAAACTTAGTTAAGGAAGAAGTGTACAACATGTATAATGCTACCCATCAATTTAACATGTATGTTTCAATCTTTATAGTTCATCTTCAATGACAACGGATGACTTGATCTTTAATGCGATCTTCTTTAATTTGTGAGATATGTTGTGTTGTCTTCGTATAGTGTAGTTAAACTTGTTTTGACCGGGAACTTGTTGTATTGCTAAAATCAAACTGTGTGCGTCCACTAAATATACTACATGAGCATAACCAACTTGTTGAAATTTTATCATGAAACAATGACATTTATTATGTCCTACAAAAAAATTAACTTATTTTTTGATAAGCTTGTGAAGTTGCTTCATTATAAACCTTGCTAGAAAAATCTAATGGGACAAAACCATAGCTAAGAAAAAAAGAGTACAACGTACATCATATATTATTAAACGGGTGCTTCGGGACCTATATAATAAACTAATTCTACTAGATCAACTACGTTCACTCATTAAAAACCCTCCTAAGAAAACTTAAGTGAACAAAAACATAGTAAAAGGAGAAAAAGTGCAATATGTTAGATTAGAACTTAATTTCTCTAGCACATTTCCCAATATATAGAAAACCACGTCTCGTAATATTACGAGATACACTGATGCACCTATCATGCTTAAGTATAGTATGTGACCTTTAGGGTTTTTGTTAACTAATTGTTACCCTCGTTATTTTCTTGTAATGATCATTTCTTTCAATAATGAAACTATTAGGGTTCATTTGTGCTTACTTTTTTTAATTGTATTAATTTGTTAATTTAAAAGTTAATAACTTATATATAACATATATATATATATATATTATATATATATATATACACACACATATATATACACACACATATATATATGTATATGTATATATATATATATTATATATATATATATATATATATATATATATATATATATATATATATATATATATATGGAGTTTGGATATTAATTGTGGGATTTTAATATTTATTAAAGTGATATTATAAAGATACAATAATTTTTATTTATTTACTTATGAAGTTATAAAGTTCTAATAAAACAATAGTGTAATTTATATATAATTGGGTTTTAAAGTCTAGGATTTAATTTGTAAATATTAAAACTTAATTTCAAACTTTCTCATATAAATGTTAACTTTTTAAACTACAGGGACCGGAAGTGTAAATTTTTAAAACACCCAAATCCCCCTTTCTCTCTCCTCGGTTTTCTGGCCCCCGGCCGGCAAAGCCCCGGCAAGACCGAAATCACCCAAAAAGACTCCAATTTCGAATCCAATCATCGCTAATCACTTCGGAGAGCCATTTCGAACTCTTAAATGTGCTTTAATTTGAATTTAAAAGCGGTTCCAGGGACATTTGGAGTTGAAAAACCATTTACCATCAATCGAAATCAGTTCAGAAATTAAAACCTGTTAATAACCCAATTAATCATACCTACACGTTCCACGTGCCGTTTCCAAATCATCAATAATCATAATTTTAGATGAAACGCCGAATTAAACATCGAATTGAACCCCCTTTCATTCGCATTCAACTCGATACCGTTTAGGTTGAATCATATCAAATCAAAGCTATATAACAGAGGAAAATATTACATTCGATCTCTTTCACCTCTCTATAGCTTCAATTGCACGAAAAGTTCACTCTAACATCGATTTTAAACCCCCCGTTCATCGCATGAGGACCGAAGCTATACCGGGCTTAATTACATCAATCTATTCGTAATCGAGTAAGTTATACACACCCACACACTCAATTTCACTTAGGAATTAAAAGCCCTAATGTTAATTGATTAACATACATGAATCGTTGCTTAATTTGGATCTAATTGAATATAGGGTTTATGTGAAATTGGAGATTTCTTTGATTAATGCTTTTAAAAAATTTCCAATGGGTTTATAACATATCCAGGCCTTTGACCGCCGGTTAAAAATATGCATTCATCCAACCGAGGTCACGGGTTCAACCCCGAGCACCCTCAACTTGTTTAAGCCTTTTTTTATATAAATTAAATTATAGAAATTAACATTTTCTTATGAAATTAAATAAAAAATATTTTGTTAATTAAATTTATCCCATAAATTATCAAATAAATTCTTGTAAGTTTTAAACAATATAATCTTATATTTTTTATTTAAAAACAAATAGTTTAACAATATAAAAACTATGACAAAAGTTTATTTAGAATTTATTCCTTTTATCCTATAAAAATGGTCTTTAAATCAAATAAATTATTTAATAACTTATTTAAATAATTAATTATTTAAGTGGTTATCTTGGTCAAGTCATTATTCAACTAATTACTAAATTAATAAATTTTCTCATTTCAATGCACGATTGTTATTTATTAATTATTATAAATTGAAATTATTCAATTTCCTTAATAAACTATTACCATTTCCAATCAATTATTTAACCAAATTAATTTATCTTATTTGAATAAAAAATATAATTGGTTACATTATTTCATGTAACCCAATTATCAAAAACCCCAAATTCTTATAATTAACCCTAAATCTTCGTCGAATTACCTCTTGAACTTAATCAATTATAATTTAATCTTGGAACATACACAATTAGGTAATTCGTGAAGGAATCGTCGGAGCAATCTAGTTCTTATTTTTATCTAAAGATCATCTTATATCATATGAGTTTTCCATACCCCATTTTCACTTTTATTTCACACCTTTTGGGGTGAAACATGTTATCATATAAATGTACACTTATAAAACATGTTGATACTTGTAATGTAGGTATTCATTTATAAATTTTGTCATAGTTATTTGAAATAATTGTGAGCCATATGATAGCCATCTTGTAAAAGCAATCATGAACTATTGCTAGCCTAGCGACGTCATATATCTATGGGTTTGACAAGCCTATTTAGTGCTAAAGCCGAGGTTATTACTGGCTCCTGATGACGTATTCTTGTTCATCATGGGAACCAAATACATTTAGTTAATTGTATATCTTATTGTGGTAAATCTTTGTCAAGGTGTGATTGTATCATTATACTATCTATATTCTTGTATTATTTCTTAACCTATGACTTGAATTGACTTCTAAAAATTATTTATATGTATGTACAAACTCATGAAAACTCATCAACATTATTGTTGACCGTATTTTTAACATGTTTAAGGGGATGCCCAAACTTAATTGTTGATCTTGAAGATTGGACACATCTAGAATTGGACCTAGAAATAAAAGGACTTTACTATTAAATTTGGATGTTTATAATTGATTTTTATATGTTGAATGTTTGTTTGAGACTTTTATGGTTGTAATGTTACAATAATAACTTATATTTAATAATATATACACTTGGAGGTAGTGTTGTGTGGCTTTGAACAATCTTAACCCTTACATCTTAACGTTTTTGCTGTTAAGGTTGGGGTGTGACATAGTACTTCTGGATCAAGTATTTATTTGCCCTCCAAATATGAACAGTAAGGATTCTTATGTATGTATAATGATCAGACAATAATAGGTCTGCTTAATAGATTAATAGTTTTTATATAAAATGTGCAAGCATCAACTATGTGCAAATTATTATATTAACCCATAACACGTACACTTGAACTATAGATCGAGAAATAACTAAGTTGTGCAAAACACATTAGCTAGTTTTATCAAACTCGTATATCTAGTTAATAACTAAGTCCATTTGTACCACACGCGACCAACTTGCTTATTTGAGACCATTTAAATATCAAACATTTCTATTTTGAGGTACTAATTTTAATGTTTCATGTAATGTAATCCTTAAAGAAATTTTATGTAGATGTCACTTTCAACCATATAAGTTTGTAGTGATGACATCTAAATTTCATTTGAAGTCCTTATTAGATTATGAGGCCGATGATTATGATAGCACTATCATATCCACTTTAGGGATTATGTTTATAACCAACTCCCGGGATCTAAGAAAAATCCTTGTATTACAATTCAAGCATTATATCACACAATATATTTTATTTACGTTTCTTTTTATTTCAAATACACCCATTATTAACCTACCGGTTTGACGTCTATGGATGTTTTTTGGCCCGAAAACATTTTGTTTGTCAAGAAAATTTGATTTAAGCATTTAAAGCATCTTGCCATTTCGTCAAGTCATCTCTGTATATATACTCTTACAAAGTTTTATATAAATAGTTTTAATCATTGATTACATTTGTAGCTATAGCATTTACAAATATATATTTTATCTTGATTCAATATTGTATTGTATCATACATGATATTTATGGAGGTCCATTATCATCTTTTGAGATTTCATTAATCTCTTATGTGTAACATCCAGTTATTTATAAAAGACAAAGAAGAAAGAGTAAGTGAAGAAAAAAAAAGAAAAATATATTTTACCCAAGTAGAAGGGTAAAAAGTGTCCAAAAGGACAAAATATTTAAAAGAGTGGGTGTAAAAGGTGATGGCCGCCCATCACCCTCTCTTCACCCATATCCATCGGATTTTTTAGAGACAGAAAGCAAAAAAGAGGAGAAAGCTCTCGGGTTTTGAAGAAGAACATATGCAAAAGTCGAATTCAAGGTAAAAATTCGTGTATTTAAGATGTTCTTAACTGGTTTCATCCTCGGTTGTGTGCGTATGTGTGTTGTGTGTGTTTGATGGGTTTTAGATGTTTGAGCTCAATTTCAAACAGGTTCGAAGAAGTCTTACCCAAAGAGCTGCAAAGGTGAGTTCTAGAACCCCTCTTTTACATGTTTTAACTGATTCTGGGGCTGGAAATGCATGTATGAACTTTTTATAAAACTAGGGTTTCATACCCGTATGTAGGAATGTGTGTATGTTGCCGGTATGGTTTGATTTTGGACTATGTTCATGTTTGATGATGTTATGGTTGTGTTTCTATGGCTTAAAATGTAAGATTTAAGCTTAGAACATGATAGATGGTGTTTGGGGACCGAATTATGATGTTAAGTGTGCCCTAGGCTGCTCATGCACCCAAATAGTAGCTCATGCGCCCAAACAGTGGTTCATATGCCTAAGTTTTAGAATAACTGCTTAAGGGTTACAAATGGGGATGAGCATTGACAAATGCGGATGACCATTGACAAATGCAGATGAGCATTAACAAATGCGGATGAGTAAAGTCAATGCGGATGAGTAAAAGTCTATGCGGATGAGTAAAAGTCAATGCGGATAAGTAAAAGTCAATGCGTATGAGTAAAAGTCAATGCAGATGACTAAAATTCAATACGGATGAGTAAAAGTCAATGCAAATGAGTAAGAAATGCGGATGAGCAAGAAATGCGGATGAGTAAGGAAATGCGGATGAGTAAGGAAATGCGGATGAGTAAAGAGGAAATGCGGTTGAGTAAGTTTATGTGAATGAAAAAAAGTTAATGTGGATGAACAAAAGTTAATGTGGATGAACAAATGCGGACGGATGCACACCGGGGCCCATCTTTATGATGGGGGGTCTATGATAGACCTTGGCCCAGTATCCGCTTTATGCATGACGGTGGGTATAACACATGAAAATGGTACACCTGAATTTACCCTAGGTACTGTGGCAAGGCTACTGTGCGCCATGATGGGGGTCCTATGATAGACCTTGGCCCAGTACCCGCTTTATGCATGACGATGGGTTAAGTTCATGGTTTTGGATGGAATGTAAAGAAGTAAAGATGAACGTATGAATGAAAGTAAGAAAGCATGAATGAATGAAAGTTAATGAATGAATAATAAAGATAATAATGATATTATCTATGTGTATGTATGATGTGTGACCACATGCAAAAGTAATGAACGGTTTTAATGAAAGTAAAGTATGTTTTACTTAAAATTAGAACTCACTCAGCAACGTTGACTTTTTATGCATTTTTCCAGTTGGCAGGTAAAGTTGCTGAGGATGGCACGGGGCGGCTACTTGGCTTTTTTGGATGGCATTCTTTTGTTTAATGTTTTTGCATTGTAATGCGAACAAATGAATTTGTGTAACAAATGTTGTATTATTTTGCAAAAGCATTTTAATGAAAATGTTGTTTTTAATGTTTCCGCTGCAATGTTTATTTCAACTTTTGTAATTATATGTTTTATGAGCGATGATTGGCCAGCTGTAAGCGTTCCGGGAACGAGGCCTTACAAGTTGGTATCAGAGCCAAAGTTTAAGTGAAACAACAAAAACTGAAACTAAAAATGGGACGGAAGGGGAAGGGATGCCAGTCCGAGTAGCTACGTGCCATCAGGTATTTTCTTAATGTTAAACGGTATTATGTGTGCATGTTATGTCGTTTATGTGTTGCTTGTAGATTTAGATACTGATGTAGTGAGGATAAGTAATGCTCGGGGTATGAAGAGTAAAGTAAGTGGCTAATCACAACTGGCCACTGTAATTAAAGACGTACTATACTTGACATAAACTGAGTTGTTCCTTGATGACCGTGTTGGTGTTTAAATCTTTCAGTGTGTTAGAGGATGGATGGTGGTAGATCATCTAAAGCTTCACGTGGTGGAGGTCGTGGTGCTGAACCACGGGCTACGAGAGGAAGGCCTAGAGCTGAAAAGGTGGTTCATGAAGATCCTGAGACCCCTCATCCGGAGGGCGATGATGAGAGCGCCAATCTAAGAGCCTCAGTAAAGGAGGCTGTTGTGGAAGAAGTCATGAGGTCACACCCCAACCTTGACGGTGGAAACGTCGAGGAGTGAGAGTTAAGATCGTTCACAGCCACCTAACGCTATTATTAACCCAAATATAATTTTATCATAAAATTCAATTGTATCATTACAAACATAAGACCCAAAGAAATAAAACCATAACATAAAAGATAACAAGTCTTTTTAATTCACTTATTTATCTAGGTCCATTCCTAGATGTGTAAGCTTCAATGTGTAGGAATCAAACTTGGGCGTTTCCTGAAACATGTTAAAAATAAAGGGTCAACAATAATGATGGTGAGCATTCCATAGTTTTAAGTACATAGATTATATAAAAGATGGCAATTCAAGTCATAAATTAGTGAATAAAGTGATTAGGGATGTTATGAACAATGCAACAATCAAACCTCGACAAAGTTTTACAAGTCTCAAACGTTTGCAAGATTATATGATCAGCTAAGTGTACTTGGATCAACCAAAGAAGGCTTGTCTTGCCCATAGATCTATGACTTCGCTGGGCTAGCAATAATTAATGATAGTACATATAACGTCATAACATGGTAACCACAAAAGTTCAACTAACCACAACTTTGCATGATGAATTGCCATAAAGATTACAAGTCTCAAATAAGTTTACAAGTGCAATGATAATAAGTTAACATGTTTCACCCCAAAGTGTGAAAATAAGCAAAAAAAGGATATGGAAATACTCACATGATCAATAAGTATTTATTAGATGATTAATAAGAAATAATAATAAGCGTCGATTCAACGTTGCCCTTCACAATGTACCTAATATATATATATATATATATATATATATAATATATATATATATATATATATATATATATATATTATATATATATATATTATTATATATATATTATATATATATATATATATATATATACACGGTTTAAGTTAACAATGAGATTAATGTTTTAACGCGAACTAAGTTTCGATGGAAATTTGGGCTTATTAAGTAATTATATTTAATAAATAGAATTAATTCATATACTCTTGAGAATATATATATTTATATTTTATAAAAAAATATGAAAAAAATAATTTGAAATGTTCATATATAAAGTTTGAATAATTTTTTTATAACAGAAAGAATTGAGTACTATTTAGCTCTATTAATTGAAAATAAGCATTTGGACAAATAATAATTTATTTTATTATTTAAAATCCATTTTACTAGAAATAAACCAAGGATAATCTTGTTAAAAAAATTATTAAAAAGTTATTCAACTATTTATATTTAATAAAAAAATTAGAAGATTATTTAGTGTTTAAAGAAATATTTAAAGTTTATAAAAACTATTATTTTTTTGTATTTATTAAAAATTTCTGTAATTAAATTAAGGGCTAAAAAGCCTCAAAAATTTAGATGAGGGAGCCCGAGTTCGAACCCGGGACCTCACCTTGGGAGGACAATGATTTAGCCAATGAACCAGGCATTGACCTTGGTTTACTTTTGGTTTTCAAATCCTAAAAACCATATAACCAGAAATCCCCAATTTCCTTAGAACCCTAGTTTGATTTTGATTCGAATTGACCATTAAACCGATAACAATTGCAGAAGTAACCATGGGGCTTTGTTTCCTCATGAGATTTCGAGCATTTACATGTGTTTAATTACCCGAATTAGAGACGGATTGATGATGAACAAACGAAGAGTAAACCGCGACCAAGTCGTGAATGATTCAGATAGAAAATGGTGTTGATACTCAAATTCACTTTGCAGAAAGCTTCCAGTAACCTCGATAATAAAAAGCCCTCTATCAATTGTATATTTGAAAGCTCGGAATGGGACTCCGAATGGGTTTCTGGTCGCGACGAAAGATGGTAATCATGTGTGATGATTTTAGGTGTTTAGACTGAAATTGATCTTAGGAATCGATTAGAAACGGTTAATTGATTGTGTGGGTTTAATTAATTTGATTATTATCGATTTTTAATGTTCAAATGGTTTGAAGGTTGAAAACAAGGTTTAATCGGATGCCTCATGCTTGTAACCGTCGCTTTAACTCTGTTATTGTACGCCTTAGGTTTCGAATCATGCCAACGAATCGATTGGAAACGGTTTTGGTTCATTATTCAAAGTTTTTAATGGGTTTTAGGGCCGCCGGAGTTCACGGGAGGATGGCCGGAATTTGTAGTCGGAAAAGCAGGAAGGAAGAGAGGGGAGATGTTGAAGTTTCAATTAGTTACACAAATGGTCCCTCAACTTTAAAATTCTCTCATTTCATGTGTAAACTTCCATTTAAAGTTTATTAAATTGACAAGTCAACCCCTTAACTTTCTTAATTTAAGTTTTAAATTAAATTTTAAGTTAATAACTCTTATAAATTGATATTATTAATAACAATATTATTATTATTGTTATTATTTTTAGTTATTATTATCATTATTGTTATTATTATAAACTATTAGTAACGTCATTATATTCAATTTAATAGTTTAAGTTATTAACTTTTAAAAGAACTAACAAAGAATCAAACATAAATAAACCACAAGTTCCATGAATGACAACAATAGTCCTTACAAAAATAAACGACATTAACTAATAGTTAACAAGAAAATACGAGATGTTACAATCTCCCCTACTTAAAAGAGTTTCGTCCCGAAATTAAGAATGAATTAGGCTAACAAATGCGGGTATTTTTCCTTCATGTGGTCCTCACGCTCCCAAGTAAACTCAGCTCCACACTTATTCTCCCAACGAACCTTGACGATTGGAGTAGTTGTGGTTCTTGTTTTCTTCATAATGCAGTCCATAATCTCAACGGGTTTCTCAACAAAGTGCAATGACTCGTCGACCTGGATGTCTTCCAATGGAACATGCAGACTCTCGTCGGCCAAACACTTTCTCAAATTTGAGACATGGAATACAGGATGAACTCCACTAAGGTCGGAAGGTAGTTCCAGTTTATAACCACTTTCCCAATCATTTTCAAGATTTTGAAAGGTCCTACAAATCTTGGAGCTAGTTTACCCTTCTTTCCAAGCGAACAACACCTTTCCACGGTGAAACTTTAAGAAAAACCATGTCGCCAACTTGGAACTCCAATGGCTTACGACGCTTATCGGCGTAACTCTTTTGTCGACTTCTTGCCACTTCAATGTTCTTGCGGATTGTGGAGACTTTATCGGTCGTTTCTTGTATAAGTTCAGGACCAGTGATGAATTTTCACCAACGTCAGTCCATCAGATCGGTGATCGGCATTTACGACCATACAAAGCCTCGAATGGTGCCATTTTGATACTTGAGTGATAACTATTGTTATACGAAAATTCTGCGAGCGGTAAATGCGTATCCCAATCGCCACCAAAATCAAGGACACAAAGACGCAGTAAATCCTTGAGGGTTTGGATTGTTCGTTCGGTTTGACCATCGGTTTGAGGATGGTAAGCCGTACTTAAATCCAATTGAGTACCCAAGAGTTCTTGCATTGAAGACCAAAAGTTCGAAGTGAAACGAGCATCTCGATCGGAAATAATGTGCAATGGCACGCCATGACGACTCACAATTTCGTCAACATAGATTCGAGCCAACCTTGAAACCTTGTACGTATCTCGTATGGGTATGAAATGTGCTGTCTTGGTCAAACGGTCAACAATGACCCATATGCTATCATGACCACGAGGTGTACGGGGTAACTTGGTTACGAAATCCATGGATATATGTTCCCATTTCCACATAGGGATTTCAGGTTGCTCAAGTAAACCACTTGGTCGTTGATGTTCGGCTTTGACCCTTGCACACGTGAGACACTTGGAAACATAAGTCGCGATATCTTTCTTCATTCCAGGCCACCAATATTGACCACGCAGGTCCATGTACATCTTATCGGAGCCAGGATGAACGAAATATCGGGTTTGATGAGCTTCGTTCATAATGAAGTGCTGAAGGTTGTCACGAAGGTGTTTAGTTCAACAGTGTATGTGGAAAGTAAAGTAAGTCTTGCATGCCTTGTATGTGGAAACATGCCCAATGAAGGGTGTTAGTTCAATAGTGTGCGGATTAGCTACCCCAGAAGGATGCACACTGGGGTCCGTCTTTATGACCGACCATTTGTATAGAACCTTTGTCGCTTACACTAGATATTGTGGTCAAGCTACTATGCACCATGACGGGGGGTCTATGATAGACCTCGGCCCAGTATCCACTTTATGCATGACGGTGAGTATAGCACATTGTAGAGAATGTATGAAGAGGCTGATGCAACCCAAATATCCAAAGTCTATCCTACATGCTGCACAAGGGCATTGAAGAAGAATGCTTCAGAAGTTTTACACATGCAACAGAAAATACTCTAAGTGTAAAATCTTTTGAAGCCAAGACCAATATCTTCTGAAGCCAAAGATGAAGTCTTCCGAAGCTTCAGAGACAAAGTCTTCCGAAGCTCAACTCTTGAAGACAGATTTCTTCTGAAGACTTTTAGTAACATGCTTTCTCTGATGTACTTTTGGTAGATTTCTGCTGCATCTCTGTAAAGTCACCAACTTACATGAGTTGGTGAAAAGGTCCATGCTTTTGGTAACTGTACATTAAGGTCTTGATTTTGTAACTTTCTACTTCATGTACTTTATCCTTTTTGTAATAGATAAGGATGTGAGCTATAGCATGTTATAGTCACTAGTCAAAAGGCAATTTGTCTTTTGACTCTACAATTGATTTTGTTTTGTGTCTAGTCAATTGTATCCAGCTGGCTTTCATAGTATGGCTGGCTGTAGGATCTAGTATAAGTATCTCATGTTCTTGTATCTTTCTTTTATTCTTTGTAACACTTGTAATAGAACATTGAGAAAGCAATATACTACAATCTTGAAAACCATATTCTTGTGTAGTTTGCTCTTGTGTTCTGGTTCTTAATTACTTGTGTTCTTAGTGTCTTTACTTGTGGTTAATCCAGTTCACTGTTGATAAAGTTTAGTTGTTCTCATCTTTGTGTTGTTGTGTTGTAAGTGACCCCCTTCACCGGTCCTGCATTCGGTATCAGAGCTTTCCAGGCTCTTGATATAAGATCTCACCATCTTAAGATCCCTCACACACAAAAATACTAAACTTTTCAATTGGCAGCCATTTCCAAGACTGATATGAAAACTGGAACCATGAACAAGTCCCCACTGATCACTCTTGATGACTTTGATACCTGGTGACTGAGAATGGAAGGTTTCATCAGGTCTCTAGACTCAAGAATGTGGGAGTCTGTTGAGAATGGACCTTACATACCAAGCACCCCCTCTGCTACTGGTAATGGTATGATTCCCAAGGCTATGGAAAACTAGTCTGATGAAGACAGGAAGAGGGTAGAGATTGATAGAAAAGCCATGACAGCCCTTCAAACTGCTCTTCCAAACTCTATATATCAAGGTTTCAAGACATGCAAAACAGCTAAACAGTTGTAGGATGCATTGAAATTGATGTATGAGGGTTCCTTTGAAGCTAAGGAGAACAAGAAGGATCTCCTGAAGCAGCAGTTTGAAAACTTCACCTTCAAAACAGGTGAAACCATGACTTAACAATACTTCAGGTATGTTGAGATTGTGGATACCCTTATGGATGAAGGAGTTCCTCTTGAGAACAGGGACATTGTAAGGAATTTCATGTCCGCACTTCCTAGGCAGTGGACACACTACTGTCTGGTGATCAAGAGGACTGAAAATCTCAAAACTCTCACTCTGACAGAGTTATATGGGATTCTCAGTGGCAACCAGATGGAGATGAATATGCAAGGTTCATCTGGAAACTCCAACAATCAAATGAGTTCAGCCCTACATATGGTTGAAAGGGATAGCATAGAACCCAAACATCATCTCTTATGCTACCTTGACAACTCACCCAAGGGTCCTTTCATCACCTTCCCAGAGACACCAAAGGAGAACTACACTCAAGAAGCCCATTCCAAGAGACAAGCTCTTCTTAAGCTTTTGTGTTTTCTGATGAAAGCTATGGCAACTCTCTTTTTACTCTTGAAGACCTGGACTGTATCCATCCAGATGATCTGAAATACATGGAAATAGTCCAACAGATGACTCTTCTCACTCATAGAGCCAAGAAGTTCTACAAGAGGACTGGAAGGAAGTTTCCAAGCAATGCAACCAGTGGAAAGTTTGGACTAGACAAAGGCAAAGTCAAGTATTACAACTGTAACCTGATGGGCCACTTTGCCAGAGAGTGTAAGGAACCTAGAACAAATGGTGGCCAAACACAATCCAGACCAAACTACACTGACAAAGCTCCCCAGAATGAGAAGCCAAAGCAACAGGCTGCTGTTGCTGTTGAAGATGGAGGCTTTGACTGGAGCTTTCAGGTGGAAGATGCTTCTCCAAACCAAGCACTGATGGTAGACCATGATGAAGCCAAGGTATTGGAACATCTCTGTACCCCTGAATGCATTCCTAAAGTTAATAAATATAGGTCTTATAACTTGGAGATGAGATCTGATCTTGAGTTCTTAACATTTTAAAAGCTGATTTTAGAAATTCTGAAAATGATTATAAACTGAAGATAGAGGACATAGAGAAAACTATTTCAATTCTAAAACATGAGCATACAGATTTTAGGACTCAAATCAAGGATCTCATAACCAAGCTAACTGAGTGCCAGGTTGAGCTTGTGATTAGCAAAGCCAGGGCAAACAAGTGTGTTCTTGAAGAAGAGACCTTTAAGAACATGATATCCTCATCCCTACACAACAAGGTGTGCTATCAAAACAAACAGGGACTAGGATCAAGTGAGATAGCTCCTCCACACACAATCTTGTCTGTAAGATCACCTAGGTGTGGAACTTGTGAAGATGAGCTTTCCTCTCATAGATCCTTTGAGTGAAGAGGATGAAGAAGTGATAGTGAAGGATTACTCTGAGAAGAGTGAAGAGGATGATTCTAAGAAAGGCCACTATCCTTCTGAGAAGAAGAGAAGATTGTGATGACCAAGTCAATGAGAAAGAACTTGATCAGGAAGAGCAAAAGAAAAGCAAGGAAGGCTCAAGAGATCAAGGCTACTTTTGACTCCAAGCAGAAGCAAGTTTTTATCTCTGAAGGTTTTGAAGTAGTAAAGACTGAAGACATCAACATAAACTCTTCTGCTAAGAGTTCCGGTTCTTGTTCAAATCATCTTAGTGCCAAGAAGAAGACTGATCTGTTGTGTACCATTTCTACACAGCCTGGACCATCAAACTCCAATAATAGTTCCCAGCCCAAAAGGACTGTTTCAGCATCTGCAAAGATGAGGGTGGAGAAGGGATGTGACCAAAGTCAGTCTTATTCCCAGCAAAAGGCTCTTGGGAAAAAGAAAATGGAATGTGTTATGTGTGAGAGTACTGCTCATATAGCTAGGGATTGTCCATACAATCCTAAGGGTACTCTTCACATGATCAAACCAAGGAATTCCAAGAGTTCTAAGAAGATTCAAGCTTCAGAAGGAAAATCTTTTTCCTTTGGAAGCTCCAAATCTACGAAGAAGGCAAGTGGAAAATTGCTTTCGGAAGAAAAGTTGGTCTCGGAAGGAAGGAATACTTCTGAAGCACCGAAGTCTGCTGCAGTGTCTGCAGAATCTTCTGAAGGTTCAGTCATCAAAACTTCCGAAGTATCAAAAGCTTCCGAAGTGTTGAAGGTCAAGTCCAAGACTCCAAAGGTGGTGTGGAAGTCTAAGAAAGACCAAGTGACTGAACACTTTCCATCAACAACAACTTAATATCCTCCTAGCACAACCATAGGATCTATTACTGTTGCATTACCTTCTGTTTCACTTAGTGAGCCCAAGACAAGTAAGGCTTGGGTTTCCAAATGTAACTAATCATCTTCTTTGTGCAGGGACAACTTAAGACAAACAAAAATGTCTGGATCATTAACAGTGGCTGTTCTAGGCATATGACAGGCAATAGGTCACTACTCTAGAACTTTGAAAGGATTGATGGAGGGCCAGTTGCTTTTGGAGGAGATGAAGGTGGTTACGTTTCTAGAAGGGGCAAGGTTACAAATGGTAAGTTATGCATTGTAAATGTAAACTTTGTCAAGGAGCTTGGGTACAATCTTCTGAGTGTATCCCAATTTTGTGATCAGAGTCATAACATGCTCTTTATAGAGCATGAGTGCATTTTTCTCAAACCCGGGGTGGTCTTTCCTCATGAGCATATTCTGCTTAGAGCCCCCAGAAAGGGAACATGTACAAGATTGATTTGCAAGAAACATCCCCCTCTGGAGAAGTTTCATGCTTTCTGTCTAAAGCAAATAGTGATGAGTCTTTCCTATGCCATAAAAGAATGTGTCATGTAAACTTTAAAAATATGAATAAACTTACTAAGAATGATTTGGTAACTAGAATGCCAAAGAAAGAGTTTACAAGTGATGACCATTGTGTTGCATGCCTGAAAGGGAAGCAACACAAGGTATCTCACAAGCCTAAGGAAAGAAACTCCATCACTACTCCCCTACACTTGTTACATATAGATCTCTTTGGCCCATCCGTGTAATGAGTCTAGGAAGGACCTCTTACTGTTTGGTGATCACGGATGACTTTACAAGATTCACTTGGATCTTCTTCCTTAGAACTAAGGATGAGACTCCTGAGATTCTGAAGAGTTTCATCTTGAAGATTGACAATCAATCTGATCATAAGGTCAAAATCATATGATGTGATCAGGGAACTGAATTCAAGAACCAAATTCTTGATACATTTTATGATGAAAAAGGTATTACAAGACAATACAGTGCTCCCAGGACTCCTCAGCAAAATGGTGTTGCTGAGAGGAGAAACAGGACACTGATTGAAGCTGCAAGAACCATGTTGTCTAACTCTAAGCTGCCCATCACCTTCTGGGCAGAGGCAGTCAACACTACCTGCTATGTGCAGAACAGAGTTTTAGTGGTTAAGACTCATGGCAAGACTCCTTATGAACTTTGGCACAAGTGGAAACCTTTTATTGGTTTTCTCAGGTCATTTGGATGTCCTTGCAATATCTTGAATACCAAAGATCAAATTGCCAAGTTGGATACTCTTCCCAAGCTAAGGCTTATAGAGTATACAATCTCAGAACTAGAATTGTTGAGGAGTCAGCCAATGTGACTTTCAATGAACACACACCTTGTGTGGCTGGTTCTGGTCCTGATTGGCTATTTGATCTTGATTTAGTTACCAACTGTTTTAACAAATCATGTGAGACTGTTTCAGGATCTGTAGAAAATTGAAACACAGGTGATCCTGATCCAAGATTTGAGCTGAGAAGACCTTTAAGTAATACATCTTCTGCTCTAGTTGGAACTACTTCTGTAAATGAGGTTTCTATCAGCACTAAAATAACAAATTCAGTTGATACATCTGGGATGCCTTCAAATTACAGCTCAGAGGCTTCACAACCAGATAAATATTCCTCACATGTAGAAGAAAACAATGGAGGTGGTGACAGTGATCAGGAGTTCTTGATGCTGATAACCACTCCATATATGACAACATTAATGATGTCACACACTCCTTAGATCAAGTCTTTCTTGATAAGTATGCTGATGTGGTGGGAGAAACATCTATGCCAGATCTGAATTTCTCTAATTTCGATCTCTCTCAACAATTTTCTGTGATCCCTTAGCTAAGGATCCACAAGCCTCATCCTACCATAAACATCATTGGAGATTTTGTCACAGGGGTAAGAACAAGAGGACAAACCCATGAAGCAAATGTGTGTCTTCACTCTTGTTTCTTATCCCAGATAGAGCCAAAGAAAGTTGATGAGGCTCTGAAGGATGGAAGTTGGGTTGAAGCTATGAAACAGGAGTTGCTTCAATTCAAAAGGCAGAAAGTTTGGAACCTTTGTCCTCTTCCTCTTGGGAAGACTAACATTGGAACCAAAGGGTGTTTAGGAACAAGAAGGTTGATAGAGGCATTATCATCAAGAACAAAGCTAGACTAGTTATTCGAGGGTACACAAAAGAAGAAGGGATTGACTACACTAATGTCTTTGCTCCTGTAGCAAGACTAGAAGCTGTTAGGATATTCCTGGCTGTTAGGATCGTGTATTGTATGAATACTAACAGATTTACGCATGTACCAAATCAAATAGTGCGGAATCCTATTTGATTGGCGATCCAATCAGTGAGAACGCACATAGAATCAATTAAAGATTGAATCTAAACGTTAAGAATGATTAGTAATTGATCTACTGCGATCTCTGAAGTTGGAACAGGTTACTAGAGGTCTCTGGACGGCTAGGGTACGTGTAGGTATCGAATTATTCATAATGTCTCGTTTTTCGACGAATTAGGTGGTATTTATAGGTTAAGGTTTATCAATCGTGCGACTGGACCATTAGCATGGTTCAGTCATGCGATTTAGTCATGCGGTTGATCCATTCGCACGACTGAGTTTTCAGTCGTGCGACTGAGTCAATATCATGTTACAATCATGCGACTGATCCAGTCTCCTGGTTCATTCGTATGACTGGTTCATTCGTATGACTAGTTCATTAGCATGAAGTTGTTCATGCGTATGGTCCATTAGCATGGACCAATCGCATGAGAACTTCATATGATTAAGTTTGAATATGTTACACAATCACTATTTGACTTTGATCTATTCAAACAACCACAAACCTATATAATTAGTTCAATAAGCGTTAACCTACTAATCAATGAAATAATAAACATTATAAGCACAACCACACATTGTATTTCATTAAGTACCCATTCAATTACATATGTGTAAGACAATAAAGACATTTTACATTAAGTTCAGAAACTAGGGACACATGTATCTACAAACTCCCCCTTGGACCTAGTTTCATCTAATGTCTTACATCCTTCATAAGCTCCTCATACTTCTTGTACTTCTCTTCTCTTGTGAATCCTGCATGTATTTCAAAAGCAAAACAGAGTTGTATCTCATTTTGAAATTGTAGAGCTTGTACAATATCTTGTGAGTCATAGAACAGTGGCCACTTGTATAATGTATAGACATCATCAGCAGACAAGTTAGTAAGCCACATCGGGTCAAACAACCCGATAGTTTCCATACTACCATTCTTGTTCAACACTATGACGGCCTCTCCTGTTCTCCAATCATTGTACCACCATTTAAAGTGTGGAGTGAAGTCCTGTGGCATTTCCCGTAGAGGTATCTTAGACATTGTGCATGGAGAACTCCACTTCAGCACTATTTTTGGTTTTCCAATTATGGCATCAACCTTAGATCATCTGATATACCTTGTTGGTTATTGAGGTTTGAAGTTGACCCATCTGGTGTGATACTCTCTCTTTAGAGCTGCTTCAAACCAGCATGACATCTTGCGAGGGTCAGCATATAGCAATTTCAACTTGCTAACTGGTTAAGCTCAAAACCAGGAAGAGTCTTCAGATCGTGTGGGAACCTGAAGCACTCAATCCCCTTCTCACGTTTAACTGCATAAACGTTGAGATCTTCAAAATATGCCCACGCTATGATTTTGCCCGACACCTTATGATGTTTCTTCACTTTGTAAAGCTTGGTGTAGACAGTTGACGTTGGAGCACTGCGTTGGGCTCTTATCTCTTCAAAGCATGCAACCCATTCAGCCTTTCTGATATTTACATCAACTTCTGAGGCTTGGGCCTTGTCTTCTTTCTTTTTAGACTCTTGTTCCATTTTATCCAGAGTCTCAAAAGTTTCACTGATAAAAGTGTCGCCCAGATTGGGAACAACATTACCCTCATTGTCAGTGTACTTTAGATAATGTTGATCCGTGACATCTTCAATCTTGATCTCATCGACGTTGTTGAGCTCATCGTCACTTTCCACATGGACTGTAGGAGCATCTTTAACGATCTCGTCAGGATTGAGTCAGAACATTTCAGCGAGTTGCTCGTCGGTGAGATCATGAATTGTCTCTCCTTCTTTAGGAGTGTAATTCACTGATCTCCTGACTATCCCCTGCAGATCAAGAATCATTGTGAGTTGAGTCTTGATCTGTTGGAGGGAAGCAACATCATATTCATCTCCTTGAAAATTTGGATCTGCTTGATTTAAAACATGTAACACATCAACCATTAGTCAATAATCAAAGCAGTAAACATCAATAATAAATATAAACATGAATTACATAACATTAATCCAAAAATTCAATTACAAATTGTTTTTCAAGTACATAAATATCTAAACATTACTTTTCCCTTGAATAGCTGGCGCATCAGTAGGATCGGCAGAAGATGATGGGGCTCCCTAGTCTTGATTTTTCTTTGTGCGCCTCTCTTGACCTTGAGCTAATGTAGATACAGCTGCATCTCCTTCTTCATCATCATCAACACCAACAACATCACCTCCCTCTGTATCATCACCATTATCATCATCAACATCCTCATCATCATCACTGGCATAATCATCTCCATCATATCCATCACCTTTTGGGATCTTTAGAGGCTCATCTTTTGATCCCTTCAGTCTCAGCATAAGCTTCTTGTTCTGGGCCTCTAAATCCTGTATCCTCTGTATTGAGGATGTATGCATCTCTCTTAGCTCTGTGATCTCTTGGCTCTAAGCCTCAATCCTCTTAATGGATGAGGCATGTGTATCATGCAGCTCCTCAATCTGTTGGCTCTGAGCCTCGATCCTCTAGGCTTGGGAGACATTGAGCTCCATCAACTGATTAAGCTGAGAGGCTCTCTATTCATTCGTCGCCAGCAGCTTCAGCACTAACCGGTTAAGGTTAGCCAGCTACTCCTCCAACCCGACAGATAGGTAAGAGGATCCAAAAATAGGTGGGACCTGTGATGAGGTCCGTGCTCCGTGAGTGGTAGTGGTGGTAGTGGATGTAGAGAAGATTAGGGTTGGTATAGATGTGGGTGGATGTGGATGAGCTGTAGTGGTGGTGGATGGGAAGTGTGTAACTGGTGGAGTTGTGGTAGGTGAAGTGGTAGTAGGTGGAATAGTGGTAGTGGTGGTAGTAGGTGGAGTGGTGGTAGTGGTGGTAGTAGGTGGAGTGGTGGTAGTGGTGGTAGTAGGTGGAGTGGTGGTAGTGGGGGTAGTAGGTGGAGTGGTGGTAGTGGTGGTAGTAGGTGGAGTGGTGGTAGTGGTGGTAGTAGGTGGAGTGCTAGTGGTGATAAAAGTCATCCTCCTCCTCTTCTTCTGCATCCCATGGGGCTGAGCCATCCGTTTCTCCCTCGAACCCCTCGAGGTGGATGCTCCCCCTGGGACGTTGGGCTGATCTGGGTGTAGGTTGGATCAGTCATAGTCTCTCCAGACCCTCATGGGCGTTCACCAGCCGCCTTAATCCCTCGCTCGGTGGCAATCACCTTGTTGCCCACCGTTCGAGTCAACGACTCTTCATCTCTTCCTCCTCCTCATCAGGTTGGAAGTCCTGATGGAAACCTGCTGCCTCTGTCCCACCTTGGGTGGATGCTGGAGATGCTGTATTAGTAGTGGGGGCCCTCAATTGAGTGGGCCCTACAACTCCACCATCACCTCTATCATCATCGTCGGAATCATCGTCCAGTAGCACAAGTTGCTCAACATCAGAATCATTGTCTGCGTGGCGCCATTTACGCCTCCCTGGCGCCACGTAATCAACCGTGGCTAGATGCCCGAAGAGTCTCTTCGCAGGGGGCATGACTTGCTTCCCCCTGTAGAGCTTCATGCGGCCCAAGGTTGTATCATCCATAATCTCCAATGCCACAACATTGTGGCTCTCCTGGGCAAAGAAGGCAGCTTCTCATCAATGATCATTTGGAGAAACCTAGGGTACATGCAAAAACCCTCTTTACCCTTAGCCTCTAGATTCTCTATCAGATATGAGAATATCATGCTCGAGAAGCTGAAAGGGTGGTTCAGAACCAGTGCCACATAGGCATTTTGAATCTGGTCTGAAAGATCATCAAACCCACCCCTTTTCGAAGCCAAGCACTTAAGGATGACATGTGCTAAGTACTTGTACTGGGGACACCTGCATGAATATCCCCAGCGTACTTCATCCTTAACAGTGACCTCGACAACCTGAGTAAAAATACTACTGCGGATGTTGTATGGCTCATGTGTACGGTCAACCGATGCCCCCTCCCAGAAGGCCTGCTAAATAGACCTATAGGGAGTGCATGGTGTGGATATAGCCCTGTAGATCCTGGATCTCTTAAGAAATGTGATAATCCCCGCAAACTCGGCGCCATTCCGAGTAGTGGCATCTAAATGAGCACATATGTTGTGCTTAGGGTTGATGGACCACCTGTCAGCCATAGATCTATAATACAAGACACATAGACGTTAGATCACCACATATCATAAATCAGTTCTAATTAGCTTGGTTGAATTCAGTCTGGTTCAATCATGTGATTGACCCATGCGACTGGGTTCAATCGGGTGACTGAGCAGGCGACTGAGTTCAATCGGGTGACTGAGCATGTGATTGGTTCAGTCAACTTACTAAGCTCATTCGTATTATCCATTCGGCCGATTGAGTCATTCGACCAGTTCAATTGCGCGATTGGAGTTATCCTAGTGTCTAGTCGCATGACCAACTGTTAGGTCAACTGAGATTCGAATTTGAACCAAATCTTGAAATTAGACGTCATGTATTGGTTCCTTAGACTCGCAATCATTATACTAATAACCTAATGACCTTGATTTTAACATTTTGCATAGTTTAGTTAGGTTATTTGTCCATTTTTAGTTTCGGTTCTTGTAAAGGCCGAGAATCACAAATTAGGGCTCATATCAAACAAACTTCGGTTACACAACACCGCATTGTACCTGTATATAAGTAGAACTCGTCAGAATGTCAAAATTAGGAGTGAAAATCGGTCATTGAAAATTTCGGCAGAGTAACGGTACAGTGTGCGATTTTAGGGCGATTAGGGGGTGATGAGGTTATGCGATCGACTATGGCCCTATTTATACTAAATCCGGTTTCAATTGGCCGGCTGGACCCATTCGCTCTATTCATTCGGGCGATTGGACCTAAGTCGTGTGATTGGTTCAGTCGATCACATTCAGTCGGCCGACTGGATTTCAGTCGGGTGACTGACTCATTCGCACAGCTCCATTTGGTCGACTGGCTCAATCTGATTTGCTATTCGGGTAAATGGTTCATACTCATGTGCCATTCGGTTGTCTAGTGCATGAGTATGGTTCATTCGTAAGGTTGATCCATACTCATGGTCCAGTCGTGTGATTGGATCATACTCATGATTTTGACTTTATGACAATTCCACACTTAATCCCTTTTAACTTTTGATTAAACGTTATGAGCATTCAATCATCTCAAACATGATCATTTTAACTTGGAAAACTTTTGATCACTTCAAACATGATCCTTTTAAACAATTTGTCACCTCAGACGTGACTGATTTTACATTTGAAAAACACGTGTGGTCACCTCAGACGTGACCCTTTTAGGTGATTAAATCCCCTATTGAATTCCATGGCGTAGTCTGATATCTAACAAACTGAATTGACGAAATTTAAACAAAGGAAAAGACTTAAAACTGAAATACAAAACTAACACTTGTTTTTGAGGTTGTGTGTGAGGTGTAAATCCTAAGATAAAAATCTAATGGATTCGGTTCCTGAAAAGGCAGCTTCAATTTATTTTGACCATAAATGGACTGATTCAAGTTGGAATCATATAGGTAAGTCAAATCATTCGAGACATGTTATCAAAACATTTTTGATGCTCTGTTCTTGTTTTTCATCTAGAGTCGTTAGCAAGTTAAGAAATGATACTAGTACTATGGGATCCTCACATTGATTTAGACTTTCAAGAATTGTAGCCATGATGATTGTCAGTATACTGGTCCTTTTAAATCCATACCCAGACTTTTGACACAGATTGGTGATAGTTTAAGGTTTGATTATTTCAACAAGCATTTGTGGATCCCACACTTATATGGTAATCAACATTCCTCAGGAGATTTTTGAGCGGTCTCAGGGTAGTTTTCAAGAAGAAACTATTCTTAGAACTTTCAAAGAGAAGCTAAGCCTCAGGTCAGTGCCACCGCACAGCAGAGAGGCGGCAAACATCAATGAATTATAGAATATATAGGTTATGCTTATCCTCAGGTCAGTGCCACCGCACAGCAGAGAGGCACATAACTTATCTTCTTGTTTGAGCAATTTTAATCTTTTTGCATAGATCTCACCAACAACATAAGTTACTAGTTTGATTGCTTTTGCTTTTTTCATATGCTTTTGCTCATATTTTGGTCTTACGCTCACATTTGTGATGTTTATTCTGCTCATCACCACTTATTGGAATTTTGTTGATTGTGTTAACCAGGGATAAGATGATAACCCACAGCTTGTTGAACAACTTAGTTTGTTCTTGAGATCACCAACAAGGTCTAATCATCTATTGTGTTGAATCCATCGACATATCATCTGTGGTCTAGCAACCTCTAGGTCTACTTTCTTTGTGTTACCTTAGTAGTAGCTAGTTTTACTATCATCTTTCCTTTTATATTGCTCAGACTTCACAGACTTATACTTTGAACTTCACATCTTATTTAATTTAAACTTTTAACATGCCAAGTGGTTTGTTCCTGTGTACTATCATTTTCCAAAGTCATTGAATCGGTATCACAGATACGATCTAGTTTCTATCAGCTAGCCTCTCCTCCTCCCTCTTTTTTTAATAATGTTACTAACTAAACCTATTCTCCCCCTAAAATTCTAAAACCGTAACCGATTTACGCTTTTTAGGATTTTAATAGGCGATGAAATAATACCAAATTAATTAAACTACTTAAGATTAAACAAATAAATAAAGAAAATAAAAATTTAAAGAAATATGGGCTATACGCATCGGACTACAGATGGTCATCTTCAGGAATTACATCACTTTTCTTTTTAACGCCATTGGCCTCTAACAAATATAGAAAACGTGGTTTATCAAAAGCCTTTGTATAGAGGTCAGTGCGTTGAAAATCAGTATTTATTTTAATCACATCGATTAGGTTCTTTTCAAAACAATCATGTATAAAGTGATATTCTATGCCGATGTGTTTGGTCTTAGGATGTTGGACCGGATTTTTAGTTACTGCAATTGCAGCAGAGTTATCAACAAAAATAGGAGTAGAAGAGAAATTCAAACCGTAGTCCCGCATTTGCTGTTGAATCCATATGATTTGTGAACATCAACTTGCAGCAGCAACGTATTTGGCTTCACAGGTTGACAAAGCAACCGAGGTCTGCTTCTTACACTGCCAGGTCACTAATCTTCTCCCAAAGAATTGACATCCCGCTGATGTAGACTTGTAGTTCATCTTGCAGCCACCGTAATCCGAGTCACTATACGCTGTTAGCTTGAAGTCATCGTCATGAGGATACCAAAACCCAAGTGTTGGAGTACCCTTCAGATAAAGGAAGATCCTTTTGACCCCTATCAAATGGTTAAATTTTGGCTTTGCCTGATATCTTGAACATAAACATGTCGCGTACATGATATTAGGTCTTGAGGCGGTGAGGTACATGAGAGATCCAATCATTCCTCGGTACATGGTGGCATCGACCAGATCACCATTCTCGTCGGGTGCTATATCATGGTTTGTAGCAAGTGGAGTCCCAGCTGCGGAAGCATTCTCCATGTCAAACTGAGTGAGAATATCTCCTACATACTTGGTCTGATGTAGGAAAATCCCTTTTGGTGTCTGATTCACCTGTAACCCGAGAAAGAATTTCATCTCTCCCATGGCACTCATTTCAAACTCAGCCTTCATTACTGATTCAAACACTTTACATAGATCTTTGTTCTTTGAACCGAAGATTATGTCATCTACATAAATTCGGACCAGCAGTAAATCACCGTCCTTTTCTTTAATGAATAGTGTGCAGTCAATAACACCTCTGCGAAACCCATGTTTCACAAGGTAAGTGGAGAGTTCCTCATACCAGGCTCTAGGAGCTTGATGAAGCCCGTATAAAGCCTTGTCGAGTTTGTAAACTCTGTCTCGATGATATGATCCTCAAATCCCTCGGGTTGACTGATGTACACTGTCTCTCGGATTTTAGCATGAAGGAATGCACTCTTCACATCCCGTTGATAAAATTTAATTTTCATGTACGATACGTAGGAAAGGAAGATACGGATTGCTTCCATTCTTGCCACGGGTGCAAACACTTCATTGTAGTCTATGCCCTCGACTTGTCGAAATCCTTAAACAACAAGTCGAGCGTTGTTTCTGATGATCAGCCTTGATCATCTTTCTTGCATTTCAAGACCCATTTGGTGCCAATGACCTTAGCACCTTTAGGTCTATCCACCAAAGTCCATTCACCTATCTTCTTGAACTTAAGAAGTTCTTCTTGCATTGCACTCACCCATGTCTCATCATTCAGGGCTTCACTAACATACTTTGGCTCAAACTGAGACACAAAGCAATGATATGCACCGTCGTGAAGGTATCACTTTTCCATCACCGAGGCATAATCTATTGAGTACAGCTGATTTCTAGTCTGAACTCCTGATCTCACATCCCCAATGACATTATCCAAAGGACGACAGACATTTAGGTGTGATCCAAGAGTGGTTAGAACAACTACCTTAGAATCAAGATTATGAACATTTGGGTCAGTATGAGGCAGTAGGAGTCTGAGGTTCTGAAGACTTAGAGGCATCAATATCAGATGCTTGTGGACTTGCCATAGGAGGAACCTATTGTTCCTAAGTGGCCTGATCATTTTCCACGTCTTCATCTTCAGAGGAAGAGTCACTTCCCTCGAGTGCTCCTCCTGAGTTGATAGATGAATCACCTTGTAAGTTGGATGATGTAGATTCCTAAGATGGTGTGTTTAGAACATCATACATCATCTTTGTTGCTAACTCATCATCAGACGTGGAGAGTGGGATGTTGAAGGACTTGAAGAATCCATCATAGTCGAAAAAGAAGGCGGGTCCTTTTCCAGCAGGTGGTGTGGTGTATCTCTGAACATCAACGTTACACCATACTTCTACTTGACCCGTTGAGTTGTTGTAAACTCTCTTGTTCGGTATGTTATATCCTAGAAAGATACCTTCATCAGCCTTCTCACTGAACTTTCCCTCCTGAGTCTTCTTCAGTAGTGTGCACAGAGCACCAAACGAATCGAGATACTCTAGATTAGGTTTATGTCGTTGTAGTAACTTGTAATACGTCTTTCCATGGCGTTTAACTACCAGAACTCGATTTAGCGTATAACACGCATTTGTAACTGCTTCACTCCAGAATTGGATAGGCAGTTTTGAGTCTGCTAGCACCGTTCGTGATGTCTCTATCAAGTTGTGATTCTTCCTTTCAGCAACGCCGTTCATGTGAGGAGTGTAGGCAGAAGTGAACTGATCCACAATTCCCTTTTCCTTGCAGTAAGCCTCCATCCATTGATTCTTGAACTCGGTTCCATTATCTAAGTGCACTTGTCGTACCTTCAACTTGTATAGGGACTCCAGAGTAGTTACTAATTCCTTGAATGACTCAAATGTTTCTGATTTGGATTTTAGAAATATCACCCAAGAGAATCTTAAGTAGTCATCAGTAACTACATAGCAGTACAAGTCGCCTGTGATGCTTCTTGTACTGACTGGACCAAACAGATCCATGTGAAGAAGTTCAAGAGGAAGTTCGATGGAATGAACTTTCTTTTCCTTATGAGACTTCTTCGTCTGTTTGCCCATCTTGCACGCAACACAGAATTGTGGAAGTTGGAAGTTTTTTATGTTAACTCCTCTCACTAGGTCATTTTGAATCAAGTGATTCATCTTCCATGGATTAATGTGTCCCATTCTCCTATGCCAGGAGATGGAATCCTTCTTAGTAGCTTTTGACAAGAAGCACTAAACTTCATGATCCATTGTGGAGGCCTTTGATAGATCCAAGACATAAAGGTCCTTATCTTGAGGCAGACATTAAGACTTGATCCTCCGGGATGACATAGTCGTTTTTCAGGACATAGCACTTCTTGTTGTCAAATACTACCTTAAAACCTTTATCAAAAATTTGAGAAACACAAATCAAGTTATTTTGAAGTTGTTGAACATAGTTTACCTTGTCAAACTTCACTTTCTGATTACCTACTTCCCCTTGAGCTGTTATGTACCCACCTTTATTTCTAGCAAACGAAACATGACCTCCTTTTATCTGTTTGACGTTTGATAAGAGAACCCTGTTCCCTGTCATGTGCCTGGATGCTCCGCTATCTATAATCCACGTGTTGGTTTCAGCACTATAGCGAACACGCTGCACATTCAATTGAAAACATTAGTTCAAGTTAGGGACCCGAGCCTTTACTAGATTGGGTGTCCCAGAGGCATCACACACATAATGTAACCCATTGACCGTTCGAGGGTGAGGGAAGCTCAGATGTCTTCTTTTTCTCATTATCAGATAATGAGGTTGATTTTTCCTTCCATAAGCCAGCTTTGTGTAAGGCCTATTTGTGATAACCAGATGACTGGCTAATGTGTTGAACTTTAGGTTCACTATCCCTTTTTGGTGGTGTCACTGAGTTCCTCTTAAAAGAGCTAGGTTTGGGTTCCAGAAGTTTAACTTTCCTCCTTTGTTTGGGTTTTGACTCTTCTTGTTTAGATGTTTTGTCTGGTTTAACAAAGTTAATTGCTTTAACAGTTTCAACATCTTTTCCTTTTCTATTATCTTGACTTTGACATGATGCACGTGATTGGTTAACATTACAGGTCCTTTTAGGTTCAGATTGGACTGTTTTTGAACCAGACTTTATACTAACCTTTTCAAACTCTTTTTTCATATTAACACAAGGCATTTTACCTTTTCCCTTTGAAGTGGCCTCCTTTTGTTTAGTACCAGATTCATTTGACTTACATGTGGAATCTGGATTACTTACAAGAGGAGTAGACACCACATGATCCTTGATTGGATTATTATTTATTGGTTTACTTTTAGTATTCATCAAGGTCTCATGTGGTGGTGGAACCACTTTATAACCAATCCCTCCCTACTATTACACTCTCTCACTAAGTGTTGGACTATGTGTGAAGAACTAGTCCAACTATGCAGTTTTTGCTTTAAGGAATTAACTTCTACTTCTAAAACTGCCTTTTGCTTCTTAGTGTCCTCTAGGGAGTTAAGATAGAACTTAGTGTCATTTGATTGGTTAAAAGCTACAACTTTGGTTTCCCTAAGTTGTTTGTTCAACAGTTCTATCTTTTCTTTAAAACTGAGCTCATTTTGTTTAAGAATTCTGTTAGCTTCAGTGCATAGTCCCAAGTGCTTTACTAAGTTATCATTATGATCTAATAACCTAGCAAATTTTAAATTAATGCTTTCCCAAAATTTATTACAGTCAGAACAAGCATGATTATTGAAAAGTTGGCCGGTAGTACTTACCCTAGAGGGTTCTGATGAATCAGCCATCAATGCAAAGTCTGGTGTTTCTGGTGCTGGTGATTTTGAAGGTGTTGCAGTTTTCCCTTCTTCAGGCAAGTAATTGACCACTGGTGCAGTCTCTTCTGTGTTTGACATCGCGAGTTCGACTGCAATATCTCCTTCACTAGCAGAATCATCATCTATATCCTCCACACTAGCGATATTGGATTCTCCCGGTGAGACAAACCGAAAGCTCCAGTCCTGTCCTTCATCATCATGCGCAATCAAGGCTTTAGGATCCTTGCTTGACGAAGTAGGACTGCCAATGGTTTATCCTGATGATTGAAGGAGGAGAAAGGATTCCCATTGCCAGTCTTCTTTGTTTCACACACTCCCGTTTGAAGTGCCCTTTCTCGCCACAGTTGAAACAGGTCACCTTGATCTTATCGAAGCCAAAGGTAGTGTCCTTAGTTGCAACCAAATTCTGTCTAGTCTTCTTGACAAACTTCTTAGCTCTTTGGACAGCACTTGCTAAGGCCCACATTATATCCATCCTTTCTAGCTTTGTCTCGTCAACCTGCTCGTAGTCCTCATCTGTCAGATGGCAGTTCCCAATTTTACCATCAATTAGTCCATCATAGGAGTGGACTACCACAGCTAAGAGATCCATGTCTTCTTTAGCTACCTCAACTGTCACATTACCGAAATTCTCGGTCTTCAGTTTTGCTGCATTGGCTTCAGGTACGATGTATTGGGTACCAGACGACCCTGATGTTTCAAACCCTGAAGTAAAGGCTTGAGAAGGACCAGCCGAGCTTGATACGAAAGCTGTTTGAAGAGGTGCTCCAGATGTTTTGGCTTGTGGAGTCGCGTTGTATAGCGCTGGATTCTGATCATAGGAAGACTTTTATGCTCTATACTTCATCCTCAGTTCTTCTTCTCTCAGTTTTAGAATGAAGTCATTGATATCTAACTTTGTTAGCATACCATTCTGTCTGAGATTAGAGACAAATGAAACCCATTTCTCCGGCAGCCCATCTGTAAAGTTAGACACTTTGTCCTCCACTAACGTCGATACTCCATGAGTGTGCATCTCACTCATCAGGTGGTAGAACCTATTGGTAACATCATCCAGGCTTTCTTTTCCCATCGAGGAGAAGTTGTCAAACTCCTTCTTTAAAGCCTTAGCCTTTATGGCCTTCAATGATGTGTTTCCATCATACCTTTTCTCCAATGCATCCCATAGTTTCTTTGCTTGCGTATACTCCAAGAACTTATGGAAAATATCCTTTGGAATTGACTGTGTAAGCAAGCATAGACTTTCTTTTCAGCATTGTACTTGAATTTTTGTCCATCAGTCATGCCTCCTAGTGTAAGTTGACACCATCAACTCCTACTGGCATGTTGTACGCCGTTTCTATACATTTCCACAGATTGGAATCTACTCCATTTAAGTAGATCTCAAATGTTGTTTCCATTGTGGGTATTCATCTAACATGATAAGCTTTGGGGGTTTGTTGTGATTCCCCACTTCATTCTCCAGTAGCAGTAAATTCTGAATACGTGAGTCTCTCCCTGTGGTGAATGCTGAGTATTGGTCCTCCATTGCTATGAACTTTAACTTTAAACCAAACTGTTTTATTTGTGCGAATGAAGGTGTGCGATTGGGCTATTCGGGCGATTTAACTATGCGGATGGTTCAATCGTGCAACTGAACTAATGCGGATGCCTCAGTCAGGCGAATGAACTAATGCAGTTGAACAATGCCAATAGACTGCTTAGTCGTACGAATGGGAGTACGAATGAGTCCAATCTTGCGAATGGGGGATGCATATGAACTTGGTCGTGCGATTGAGTCAATTGTGCGACTGAACCTGTTGGATTTCGAAAATTCGTAGGTTTAAGGTGTTTTGGATGCAAAAACACGAATTTCGTGCTAACCCTAATTGCGGTATGCCGGAAAAACTAAACTTTACGATCAGGAGACGTCTAAAACCCGATTTGACAAAAAAAGTTGTGTTTTTGAGTGTAAAAACCAAATTTTTATATCAAAACGATTGAATCACACATAAATCTAGAGCCAATGCTCTGATACCACTTGTTAGGATCGTGTATTGTACGATTACTAACAGATTTATGCGTGTACCGAATCAAATAGTGCGGAATCCTATTTGATTGGCGATCCAATAAGTGAGACGCACGTAGAATCAATTAAAGATTGAATCTAACATTAAGAACGATTAGCAATAGATCTACTACGATCTATGAAGTTGGAACAGGTTGCTAGAGGTCTCTGGACGGCTAGGGTACGTGTAGGTATCGAATTATTCAAAGTGTCTCATTTTTCGACGAATTAAGTGGTATTTATAGTTAAGGTTTATTAATCGTGCGACTGGACCATTAGCATGGTTCAGTCATGCGATTGAGTCATGCGGTTGATCCATTCGCACGACTGAGTTTTCAGTCGTGCGACTGAGTCAATCTTATGTTACAATCATGCGACTGATCTAGTCTCCTGGTTCATTCGTATGACTGGTTCATTAGCATGAAGTTTTTCATTCATATGGTCCATTAGCATGGGCCAATCACATGAGAACTTCATTTGATTAAGTTTGAATATGTTACACGATCATTATTTGACTTTGATCTATTCAAACAACCACAAAATTATATAATTAGTTCAATAAACGTTAACCTGCTAATCAATGAAATAATAAACATTATAAGAACAACCACATATTGTATTTCATTATGTACCCATTCAATTACATATGTGTAAGACAATAAAGACATTTTACATTAAGTTTAGAAACTAGGGACACATGTATCTACACTGCATTTGCTGCATCCAAGAACTTCAAGGTCTTTCAACTTGATGTAAAGTGTGTTTTTCTTTATGGAGTGATTGATGAATAGGTGTATGTCAAACAACCACCTGGTTTTGTAGATCCTGATCATCCTGATTATGTCTGCAAGTTTGACAAAGCTCTTTATGGGCTGCATCAGGCACCCATAAAGTGGAGTATGAGACACTATCTGAGTATCTTTGCAAACATGGATACAAGAGAGGTACTATAGATGGAACTCTCTTCATCAAAGGACAGGGAAATGACATATTGCTAGTTCAAGTATATGTGGATGACATCATTTTTGGTTCAACAAATCCAAAGCTCTGCAAAGACTTTCATCAAAGGACAGGGAAATGATATATTGCTAGTTCAAGTATATGTGGATGACATCATTTTTTGTTCAACAAATTCAAAGCTCTGCAAAGACTTTGAGAGCTGATGAAGGAAAGATTTGAAATGAGTGTCATGGGGGAACTCAATTTCTTTCTGGGAATTCAAGTGAAGCAAGTTGAAGATGGTATCTTTATTAGTCAGTCAAAGTATGTTCAGGACGTACTCAAGAGGTTCAACATGACTGATTGTAAGATTGCTAAGACATCCATTGCAAGAAACCACTCCCTTAGACCTGATCTTAAGGGGGAGTGTGTGGATGAACACCTTTACAGGGCTATGATTGGGTCTCTTATGTATCTTACAACTAGCAGGCTTGATATCATGTTTGCTACATGTATTTGTGCAAGATATCAAGCCAACCCTAAGATGTCTCACCTTATCACTGTCAAGAGAATTCTAAGATACCTCAAAGGTGCTTCAACACTTGGTCGGTGGTATCCTAAGAATTCTGACTTTAATCTATATGCTTATACAGATAGTGATTATGGTGGTTGCAACATGACTGCAAAGTCTACATCTGGGGATGTCGGTTTCTTGGTGGAATGGTTGTCTCATGGCAATTCAAGAAACAATCTTGTGTCTCTGCATCAACTGTTGAAGCTGAATACATTGCTACTGCAAGCTGCTATGCTCAATTGCTTTGGATTTAGAATCAGATGTTGGACTATGGGTTAAACTTCAAGGAGACTCCCATTCATATAGAAAACAATAGTGTTGTATCAATCACAGAGAATCCTGTGCAACACTCAAGGACCAAGCACATCAATATCAGGTATCATTTAATAAGAGATAATAATGAAAAGGGGTTAATTAAACTAGTCAAGGTTCACACAGATGAACAATATGGTGATCTGTTTACAAAGGCTTTTGATGAACAGAGATTTAAATATCTAATATCAGCTATTGGGATGATCAACTTTGAGTAGCTTTTTTTTAAAACTAATTCTTATTATTTCTTAAAATATGTGTCCTAATTCATAAGCTCTTGTTTTCTTTGGATGAAAATATTTTTGAAGACTTTCCTCAGACTTTTGAAAATATTGGATCCTTAGGAAGATATATTTTTTATCTTCGGAAGAAAATTATGTCGTCAAAACAAATGACTGTCTAAGAAATTTTTACCTTCGGAAGAGATTTCTGAAATATCTTCCGAAGCTTAAATACTTATCTTAGACACTTATAGTTTTCAAGGACCTTTTTCTTTCGAAGCAAATTAACTCTCGGAAGTTTTGTTCTTTTGTGAACAAAGCATTCAAGTCTAAATTTTTCTTCTGAAGCAAGGTTTTCAAAACTCTCAGGAAATTCTTCCGAAGTCATTTTAGCTTTGGAAGCTTTTTCATTAAAACTTCCGAAAATAATTTACCTTCGAAGCTTTTTGACTTCCAAGAAAACTACATTTTGAGCAAAAGTAAACTACCTTTTCAGAGGTGGGACCGACATCCAGATTTTTAAGTTTATCCTCTTTCATTAAACTTTATCCAAAATCCTTTTCACATTAAACCCAACGGTTTTCCCCTCTTTCTATCATCCGCTTCTTCCTCCAAACCTAAAAGCCCCAAATTTCTCTCTGAAATTTCTTTTTTCTTTCTTTCTTCATCGTTAAGCTACCTCACAATGGCCAACCCTACTCACAGAAATGACCCGAACTTTACCATGCAGCTACACAGACAACACTACCAAGTTGCTCAGTTAAGCTCTGAGAAAGATCCTTATTTCTCAGAGGTTTGCCGTTTCTTAGCTTTGTCTAACTACTTCACCTCTGTTGATCCATATGTACCTAGTTTACGATCTTAATGTAATATGTCTGTCATGTCCTAAACGTAAATGAATTGTATGAGTTGAATGAAATAGAATATGTGATTGATGATCTTAATGTTGAATGTTTCAGTGTATGTTTCAATGTTTATTATTTATTAACGCATATTGAACCAACTATATAGGTTGTGGGTGTTTGAATAGATCTTAGTTAAGTAGTGATTGAGAAACATATTCAAACTTAGTCATATGGAGTTTTCATGCGAATGAACCATGCTAATGGACCATACACATGAATACTTCATGCTAATGGACCAGTCGCATGACTGAACTAGGAGACTGGATCAGTCGCACGACTGAACCTTCAATCGTTTGATTGACTCAATCGCATGCTTTAGTCGCACGGCTGAACCATGCTAATGTCCAGTCGTACGATTGACTAACCCTAACCTATAAATACCACCTAATTTATGAAAAAACATAACACTTTCAATATTTCGACTCCTACTCATACCCTAGACGTCCAGAGACCCAAGAACACCTGTTCCAAGTTCATAGATCGCTGTAAATCATCCTACTATTGTCACACCCCAACCTTGACGGCGGAAACGTCGAGATGTGAGGGTTAAGATTGTTCACAGCCACATAACGCTATATTAAATAGTAAATATTATTATCATAAGTCATGAAATGGAAAAAAATTACAACCGTAAGTCTTATACAAGAATAAGTTCAACATAACATATATAATGTAACTTTTTATTTCATTATATAGGTCCAAGTCCTAGATTATAGCATGCTTCAAAAGGATCACTTTAAACTTGTGGTTGACCTGAAACATGATAAAAATAAGAGTCAACTAAAAATAGTTGGTGAGTTTCCAAGGTTTTCATACATAATAAGAAAAAGGTTACAAGTAGCAGTTCATGTCATAGGTTATAAGCTAGTAAGGTTATAGAACACATAACGTTACAATCAAACCTCGACTTGATTACAAGTATAAAAGATTGGCTAAGTGTATTTGGTTCCCTAGTGCACAAGCATACGGCTCCTAGGAGTCGGCAATACATCGACTTTAGCACCAAATAGGCTTGTCAGGCCCAAAGATCTAAGACGTCGCCAGGCTAGCAATAGTTAATGATTGTAAACAAAACTACGTATCTCATATAAACACTTACAATACACAAATAACCATGACATAATAATAAGATGAATTGCATGTGCTTACAAGTCTCAAACGTTAATAAGTGTACAATGTATAGGTAATCATGTTTCACCCCAAAGTAGTGTGAAATAAGATAAAATAGGGCAAGGAAAACTCACATGTTAAAATAAGTATATTGAAGATCAATAAGAATAATAATAACGTCGTTCCAAGATGAACATCACAAGGCACCTATATATATATATTTAAGATTTAGGTCAATAATATGGTTAACGATATAACAACACTAGGGTTCCAATATGAATTGGGGAAAAATTTATAAAACAACTCAATAAACACTTGTTTATGATTCATTTGATGAAATAAAGATACTAATTATAAGATTTTAAAGGAATTAAATCCTTTGTAAATAACTTGCGTAATTAGCTATAAAAAATATATTTGAATTCAATAATTACTATTATAACTTCTAATCAAGGAAAAACATAAAGTTCTAATAATGTAGTAAGTTTGGACTTATCGTACAAATCTATTTTTATAAAGATATTTTAGTTAAGATGTTTGTAAATAATTTTTATAAAAAGTTTTTCAAGAAATAATTTACTGAAAAGATTTAGATGATTTAAAAAAAATTGAGAGTTTGTGAAAGTTATTTTTATATTTAAAATAATTTTTTTACTTAATTAAAGGATAAAAACAACCTTTAAAAAAACAAAGGGTGCCCGGGTTTGAACCCGGACCTCTAGGTGGAGATGGGAGCGTTTTAACCAGTGAACCAAGGCATCCAGCCACGGTTACAACCTGGTTTTAAAACTTAAGAATCATCGCGAACGAAAACCCCAATTCTCATATAAACCCTAGAACCATGTTCGATCAAATTGAGCCCCATATGAACATTGTAATCGATCGAAAGGTTAGGGCTTTTGATCCCCATATGAAATCGAGTAAAAAGGTAGTTTTAATTACCCGAATTGTTATTGGATTGGTGTTTGAACACCCGAAGAGACGTTGCGGACGTGGAAGTCTTGATGGATAGGCAAACCTCAACGATAATCAAATTAAACTTGTGGGAAGCTTCGCGTGATGACCTCGATGCAAAGCCCTTTGCGAATTTCGTCAATTGAAGCTCGGAAGATGATGTTCGGTTGAGTTGCAGGTCCGCGAAGAAAGAGATAATCGAACCGAGTGTTTGTGTGGATTTCAGGTGAAATTGAGGTTGTTACCAGCTTAGAACTAGTTAAACGTTCGATTAAGGTTCATTTAATTTGGTTATTATTCGAGTTTAATTACCGAACGGTTTACGTTTGATGATCGACGGTTACTCGAGCTCGAACGCCCTTGTAACCGTCGCTAAACCCCAACTAAGGGTAGCAAATGATTCGAATCATCTTCACGAAGCGTTTGGGAACGGTTTTGGTTTGATTTTCAGTTTTTATATGCGCGTTTGGGATGTCACCGGAGTTTGGCCGGAGTTGGCCGTGGGTTTGGCCGGAAATACGGGCAAGAAAAGGGGGGTGGGGTTTGGGTTTGATTAATTACACCTTTGGTGCCCATGGTTTGTTGTTTAACATTTTATGTTCTAACTTAATTCCATTAAGTTTTAAAACAATACAAAGACTAGTAATTTTACAAATTAATATTATTGCTACTACAACAATTTTTTTTTATTTAATTATTATTATTATTATTATTACTATTATTATTATTATAATTGATGTTATTTAATGTCTTTATTTTTAACTTTTATAATTAAAATTTAATGACAACTACAAAGAATAAGCATAACTAACATATGGGTTCCATAATTGACAATAATGACCCTTAAAATAAACGAAGTTAACTTTTAGTTAACAAAAAAAATACGAGATGTTACAGTCTCCCCAACTTAAAAGAATTTCGTCCCGAAATTAAAAGAAATGAAACTATACAAATAAGAATGGGTATCTCTTCTTCATGTGCTCCTCACGTTCCCAAGTAAATTCAGCGCCACGTTTGTTTTCCCATCGAACCTTGACGATTGGGGTTGTTGTGGTTCTAGTCTTCTTCATTATACGATCCATGATCTCTACAGGTTTCTCGACAAAATGTAATGACTCGTCGATCTGAATGTCTTCCAGTGGAACATACAGACTTTCGTCGGCCAAACATCTTCTCAAATTTGAGACGTGGAACACAGGATGAATTCCACTAAGGTCGGAAGGTAACTCTAGTTTATAAGCCACTTTCCCAATCCTTTTCAGGATTTTGAAAGGTCCTACAAACCTTGGAGCCAATTTGCCCTTCTTTCCAAAACGAACCCACACCTTTCCACGGTGAAACCTTGAGAAGAACCATCTCCCCAACTTGGAATTCTAATGGCTTACGTCGCTTGTCAGCATAACTCTTTTGACGACTTCTCGCCACTTCAAGGTTCTTGCGAATAATAGAAACTTTATCGGTCGTCTCTTGTATAAGTTCAGGACCAGTGATGAAGTTTTCACCAATGTCGGTCCAACAGATCGGTGAACGACATTTTCGACCATAAAGTGCTTCAAACGGTGCCATCTTGATACTCGAGTGGTATATTGTTTTATACGAAAATTCCGCAAGCGGTAGGTGCGTATCCCAATCGCCACCAAAGTCAAGACACAGAGACGTAACAAGTCCTCCAAAGTTTGGATCGTTCGCTCGGTTTGACCATCAGTTTGAGGATGGTAAGCGTGCTTAGATCTAATTGTGTACCCAAGAGTTCTTGCATAGATGACCAAAAATGTGAAGTGAAACGAGCATCTCGGTCGGATATAATGTGCAGAGGTACCCCATGGCGACTTACAATCTCATCAACGTATATACGAGCTAACTTTGATGTCTTGTAGGTGTCGTGTATGGGTATGAAATGTGCCGACTTGGTCAATCGGTCAACGATCACCCATATGCTATCATGTCCTCGAGAGGTTCGGGTAGCTTTGTTATGAAGTCCATGGATATGTGTTCCCATTTCCACATAGGGATCTCGGTTGCTCAAGTAATCCACTTGGACGTTGATGTTCGGCTTTAACTTTCGTACATGTGAGGCACTTAGCTACATAAGTCGCTATGTTTTTCTTCATTCCAGGCCACCAATATTGACCACGTAGGTCCATGTACATCTTATCGGAACCAGGATGAATAGAATAACAAGTTTGATGAGCTTCGTTCATAATAAAGGTACGAATGTTATCGCGATTTGGAACCCAAATACGATTGGCGAAGTACATCAACCCATTGGGTTTCGTTTCCAATTGGGTTAGAAGATTATGCTCCAACTCATCCTTCATTCTCCCTTCTCGTTGAACCATTTGTTGAGCCTCTAGGATGCTAGACTCGATGTCACTATCTATTCTCAGGTTTTGTAGTAGTACGATGGTCTCATTGACATCTAGTCGAATTTCAGTATCGAACTCACCCAAGGTGTCAAACCATTGACGTCGATCTCGAATTTCTTGGAATGAGATCATCTTGTTGTGAATCTTTCGGCTCAGTGCATCGGCCACAACGTTTGCTTTACCAGGATGTAACGAATGTCACAATCATAGTCACTAATCACCTCCACCCAACGACGTTGTCTCATATTGGATCTTTTTGATTGAAAACGTGTTGAAGGCTTTTAGATCGGTGTAGACTATACATTCCATACCATACAGGTAGTGCCTCCAATCTTCAAAGCAAATACAACAGCACCAAGCTCGAGATCATGAGTTGTGTAATTCACCTCGTGAACCTTCATTTCCTCGATGCGTAAGCTATGACCTTCCCTCGTTGCATAAGAACACAACCAAGGCTTGTTTAGATGCGTCACAATACACAGTGAAATCATCGTTTCATTGGGTAGGGTCAAGATAGGAGCATTGCATAACTTATGCTTTAACGCTTCAAAAGCTTCTTCTTGCTCGGAACCCCACTCGAAGGGTTTATTCTTTTGTGTCAAAGTGTGAGCGGTTACGCGATCCTCGAGAAATTGGCAATGAATCGCCGATAATAACCAGCAAGACCAAGAAAAGAACGAACTTCGGTAGGAGTTGTAGGAACACACCAATTCTTCACAGCTTCCACCTTTGCAGGATCAACGTGAATTCCTTGGCTATTCACCACGTGTCCTAGAAATTGAACTTCCTCGAGCCAGAAATCACACTTCGAGAACTTTGCGTACAATGCTCTTTCTTTACAACTCAAGAACCAATCTCAAATGCAGCTCATGATCAGTGTTGGACTTGGAATAGATAAGTATGTCATCATAAAGATGATCACAAACTTGTCTAGATAAGGCTTGCATACTCGGTTCATGAGATCCATGAAGACAGCAGGAGCATTGTTAAACCAAAAGCATCACCATAAACTCATAGTGTCCATAACGAGTACGAAAAGCGGTCTTTGGGATGTCATCCTCATGAACTCGTAATTGATGATATCCAGAATGTAGATCAATTTCGAGAATATGGCAGCTCCTTGAAGTTGATCAAACAAGTCATCGATGCGAGGAAGAGGATAACGATTCTTGATAGTAAGTTTGTTAAGCTCGCGATAATCGATGCACATACGAAACGATCCATCTTTCTTCTTCACAAAAAGAACAGGTCCACCCCAAGGCGAAGAACTAGGACGGATGAAACCTTTCTCAGACAGCTCTTGCAGTTGACAAGAGAGGTTCTTGCATTTCCGATGGTGCAAGCCGATATGGTGACTTGGCCACGGGGTTTGCTCCCGGTATCAAGTCAATTTTAAACTCGACTTCACGCACGGGAGGTAAACCACTAAGGTCATCGGGAAATACTTCAGGAAAGTTCTCGTACGATAGGGACATCCTTAAGTTCTTTCCCTTTGACTTTTGTGTTGACCACATAAGCCAAGAAGGCCATATACTTCTTGTTTAAGCACTTTCGGGCTTGAGTGCAAGACATGAGTTTAAGCCCTTTGGAAGACTTTTCACCGAACACCTTCAACGTATCTCCAGTGGGTAACGGTATACGAATGCACTTCTCGAAACAAATGATCTCGGCATGGTGTTTGCTAACCAATCCATACCAATGATGACGTCAAAGCTTCCAAGTTTCATAGGGATAAGATCGATAAGAAAATCATGCACGTCAAGACTTAAGATGCAATCACGAATGATAACGTCAACGGTGATTGGTTCTCCATCGGCAACTTCAACAGTAAGAGGTCTTTCTAGTTTCGTATGTGGCTTAGCAAGTATGGGTTCAAACTCTAATGAAACAAAACTTTATCGGCTCCAGAATCAAATAGGACATATGCATAAGTTTTGTTAATAAGGAACATACCTGTTCAATTATTAAGGTATTTAACGATACAGGTAAGGTATGAAATGAATCGGATCACAAACTAAAGGTGAGTTAACGTACCATTCACCACATCGTTGTTTGCTTGTGCTTGGTTAGCATTGATGTTGAAAGCACGTCCTCGGGCTTGTGGAACATTACCCACAAGACGGGGCATTGTGGGCGATAATGGCCAGGTTCCCCACAGTTGTAGCAAACACGGTTCGTACCACAGCGGCATTGTTAGGTGCACGGTGGCAAGTTGCCACCAAATGACCATATTTACCGCATAATGTGCAAATGCGGCATGGTTGATTCCCCGGATGATGATACCTACACGTGTTGCACATCAGCTGAGGACCAGCATAAGCCCTAGCCCCAAGCACTTGTGCCACGGTGTAGCTGCAGGTACAAGTTGTCTTTGGGGTTGTTTGGGTGCAGCCACGGCATAGTTACGTGCCGGTGTGAACTTGCGCTTCTTGTTGTTGTTGTTGTTGCAAGACGGTTCAGCTTTAGTCTCCTTAACCACCTCGTAGCCGTATTTCTCTACCTTCTTTGCACCCTTCACAGACATGGTGCCTGCTCGTATATGGTTCTCGGTGAGTTGAGCGGTGATAGTAATGGCTTCTTCCAAGGTTGTGGGTCGGCTACCCACCACAGCATCTTGATTTGGGGTGGTACACCCTTAATGAACTTCTCGATGTTGCGGGAAACGTGTCGACCATATGGGGCAGCAGTATACTCAACTCATGATGCCTAGTTAAGTAGGCCAAATGATCACCATCGTTTTGTTTCAAATTCCAAAATTCCTCCTCCATTTTTGCAGTTCGCTTCTCGTAGAACTTCGCGATGGCGATGTTCTTGAACTCTTCCCATGTAAGTGCTAGAATAGCATCGGGTCCACGTTCCTCCTCTCGTTGTTCCACCAGGTGAGAGCCCTTTGTTGAACATGCTAGTGGCATAACGGACTTTGAGTGCATCGGGACATCACAATTGATAAAGGTATTCTCCATACTTTCGAACCACTCAAGAAGACCAGGGCTCCTTCCTTGCCACTAAAACTAGTGGGCTTGCAAGAGCTGAAGTGTTTGAAGGTGCAAGTTTGATTATTCCCATGTTGATTGTTCCCGTTTTGATTTTTGCTATTCTCTCCATGACCATTTCCATTGTTGCTAGCGTTGGTCATTAAGTGCTATTAAGTTCAGCAACCATGGTCGGAAAACAGCAGCCATTTGTCGAGCAATCATGGCGGCTAACTTACGATCGGAACTCCCACGCTTTCCATGATGACGAGACATGCTGGAATATACAAATGAGTTAGATATGAAATTGGAATAACAAGGATTAATTCAACAAGGATAAGGCAAAAAGTTGTAAGGCATATAGAATGATTCCATTTGGTAACGCATTACCATTTGGAAACGTTGACACGTCAAGGTAAGTTGACCCACTCGCCTTAGAAATTTGTGTATGTTGACCATGGTTTATCACTCATCCCAGAATCCCCAGGTAAGCATAACTAGTCCCGTAGTAATTTATGCGATATGCTTGCCTTAGCCCGAGGGCCTTTTGCCAGGAAATCCAGAATACAGTGTCCATGTGTCACACAAATTTCTTAGGTTTATGAAATCAAAACCATGATGAGATTTACATAGATTAGACATAAGTCCAAAGATTCAATCCTAAGCATAAATATAACGATTCCACGTGTTGACGAGAATAAGATTAAGAAGTTTCATTTGTCGGGAGAGAGTCAATGAGTCAATTTAAGTTTAGGGAGACAAGTAACAAAGTTAGACAAGGCAACCTATGCTAAGCACCAAGTTGCACATAAATAAAGTATAGCATTATGTAGCATGTAACAATATATATATTTCTAAGAATAAAATATTACCTATGAGGTTCATGCATAAGCTATAGTCTAGGTCACCATTACTAATAACCTAAATCCCTACAGTTATGGGCTCTGATACCAATCTGTCACACCCCACCCTTGACGGCGAAACGTCGAGATGTGAGGTTAAGATTGTTCACAGCCACATAACGCTATATTAAATAGTAAATATTATTATCATAAGTCATGAATGGAAAAAAAATACAATTGTAAGTCTTATACAGAAATAAGTTCAACATACATAATAAATGTACTTTTTATTTCATTATATAGGTCCAAGTCCTAGATTATAGCATGCTTCAAAAGGATCACTTTAAACTTGTGGTTGACCTGAAACATGATAAAAATAAGAGTCAACTAAAAATAGTTGGTGAGTTTCCAAGGTTTTCATACATAATAAGAAAAGGTTACAAGTAGCAATTCATGTCATAGGTTATAAGCTAGTAGGTTATAGAACACATAACGTTACAATCAAACCTCGACTTGATTACAAGTATAAAAGATTGGCTAAGTGTATTTGGTCCCTAGTGCACAAGCATACGGCTCCTAGGAGTCGGCAATACATCGACTTTAGCACCAAATAGGCTTGTCAGGCCCAAGATCTAAGACGTCGCCAGGCTAGCAATAGTTAATGATTGTAAACAAAACTACTTATCTCATATAAACACTTACAATACACAAATACCATGACATAATAATAAGATGAATTGCATGTGCTTACAAGTCTCAAACGTTAATAAGTGTACAATGTTATAGGTAATCATGTTTCACCCCAAAGTAGTGTGAAATAAGATAAAATAGGGCAAGGAAAACTCACATGTTTAAATAAGTATATAATGAAGATCAATAGATAATAATAAACGTCGTTCCAAGATGAACGTCACAAGGCACCTATATATATATATATTATAAGATTTAGGTCAATAATATGGTTAACGATATAACAACACTAGGGCCAAATGAATGGGGGGGAAAATTTATAAAACAACTCAATAAACACTTGTTTATGATTCATGGGGATGAATAAAGATACTAATTATATGAGATTAAAGTTAAATCTTTGTAAATTACTAGCGTAATTGCGTATAAGCATAAAAATATAGTTTGAATTCAATAATTATTATTATAACTTCTAATCAAGAAAAACATAAGTTCTAATAATGTAGTAAGTTTGGACTTATCGTACAAATCTATTTTTATAAAGATATTTTAGTTAAGATTTTGTAAATAATTTTTTATAAAAAGTTTTTCAAGAAATAATTTACTGAAGAGAAGGATTGAAAAAAATTGAGAGTTTGTGAAGTTATTTTTTATTTAAAATAATTTTTTTTACTTAATAAAGGCTAAAAAACCTTTAAAAAACAAAGGTGCCCGGTTTGAACCCGGACCTCTAGGTGGAGATGGAGCGTTTTAACCAGTGAACCAAGGCATCCACCGCGTTTAACCCGGTTTTAAAACTTAAGAATCATCGCGAACGAAAACCCCAATTCTCATATAACCCTAGAACCATGTTCGATCAATTGAGCCCCATATGAACATTGTAATCGATCGAAAGGTTAGGGCTTTTGACCCCATATGAAATCGAGTAAAAAGGTAGTTTTAATTACCCGAATTGTTTATTGGATTGGTGTTTGAACACCCGAAGAGACGTTGCGGACGTGGAGTCTTGATGGATAGGCAAACCTCAACGATAATCAAATTAAACTTGTGGGAAGCTTCGCGTGATGACCTCGATGCAAAGCCCTTTGCGAATTTCGTCATTTGAAGCTCGGAAGATGAGTTCGGTTGAGTTGCAGGTCCGCGAAAGAAAGAGATAATCGAACCGAGTGTTTGTGTGGATTTCAGGTGAATGAGGTTGTGGTTGTTACCAGCTTAGAACTAGTTAAACGTTCGATTAGGTTCATTTAATTTGGTTATTATTCGAGGGTTTAATTACCGAACGGTTTTACGTTTGATGATCGACGGTTACTCGAGCTCGAACGCCCTTGTAACCGTCGCTAAACCCCAACTAGGGTAGCAAATGATTCGAATCATCTTCACGAAGCGTTGGGAACGTTTTGGTTTGATTTTCAGTTTTTATATGCGCGTTTGGGATGTCACCGGAGTTTGGCCGGAGTTGGCCGTGGGTTTGGCCGAAATACGGGCAAGAAAAGGGGGGGGGTTTGGGTTTGATTAATACACCTTTGTGCCCATGGTTTGTTGTTTAACATTTTATGTTCTAACTTAATTCCATTAAGTTTTTAAACAATACAAAGACTAGTAATTTACAAATTAATATTATTGCTACTACAACAATTTTTTATTTTTATTTTATTATATTATTATTACTATTATTATTATTATAATTGATGTTATTTAATGTTTTATTTTTAACTTTATAAATTAAAATTTAATGACAACTACAAAGAATAAGCATAACTAACATATGGGTTCCATAATTGACAATAATGACCCTTAAAAATAAACGAAGTTAACTTTTAGTTAACAAAAAATACGAGATTTACAACTATCGTTCTTGACATTTAGTTACTTCTTGGATTGATTTTACACACGTTCTCACTGATTGGATCGCCAATCAATAGGATTCCGTACTATTTGAGTTGGTATACATGTAAATCAGTTAGTACTCCATCCATACACGGTCCTAACAAGTGGTATCAGGGCCTTGGCTCTTGATTTACGTGTGATTCGATCGATTTTAATATAAAAATCATGTTTTTCACTCAAAACACAATCTTTTTGTGTCAACAGTGTTTTAGGGCGTCTCCAAGTCAAAAAGTTAACGTTTTCCGGCATACGGCAATTGGGTTAGTGAGAAAGTAGTGCTTGCGTCAAAATACCTTAAACCTTTGAATTCTCAAAATTTAGAAGCTTCAGTCGCACGATTGACTCAATCACACGACTGAATCCATCCGCATCCCTCATACGCATGATTGGACTCAGTCATTCATCCATTTGTACGATTGAACTACCCATTCGCATTGTTCATCCGCACCTTCCCATTCGCACGATTGAGCCATCCGGATTTGCTCATTCGCACGTCTGAGCCAACCACATTGTTCAATCGCACGTAGTGTTCAATCGCATTCCTTCAGTCGCATAAGTAAAACAGTTTGTTTTAAAGTTCAAAGTCATTAGTAATGGAGGATCAATATTCAGCATTCTTCGCAGGAAGGGATTCAAGGATCCAGAATCTATTGCTTCTGGAAAATGAAGTGGGAAATCATAATAAACTCCCTAAGCTCATAACGTTATATGATTACCCTCAATGGAAGCAAAGATTCGAGATCTACTTAAATGGAGTAGATCCTAATTTGAGAGTCGATAGAGACAGGGTATAACATGCCAGTAGGTGCAGATGGAGTCAAACTTACCTTAGGCGGCATGACTGATGGCCAAAAGGTGAAATACAATGCTAAGAAGAAAGTATATGCATTGCTAACTAAGTCAATTCCTAAGGACATCTTCCATCAATTTTCTGAGAACAAGCATGCTAAGAAGCTGTGGGATGTATTGGAAAAACGGTATGACGGGAATGCGTCATTAAAAGCTCTAAAGGCAAAACATTGAAGAAGGATTTCGAAAACTTCTCGTCAATGGGAAACGAGAGCTTGGATGACGTCATCGACGGTTCTACCACTTGATGAGTGAGCTACACACTCATGGAGTTACAACGTCTATGGAAGACAAAGTGTCAAACTTCACAGATGAGTTGCCAGAAAAGTGGGTTTCCTTTGTATTCAACCTCAGACAGAATGATATGCTGGCAAAGTTAGATATCAACGATTTCATTCTTAAACTGAGAGAGGAAGAGTTGAGGATGAAGTACAGGGCCCAAAAGTCTTCATATGATTAGAATCCATCACTGTACAACTCAACTCCACAAGCCAAAACGTCTGGAGCACCACTTCAAATGGCATTCGTGTCGAGTTCAGCTGGTCCATCTCAAGCTACTACTTCAGAATCTGACACGTCAGGGTCGTCTACATACCCAATACATAGCACCTGAAGCCAATGCTGTAAAACTGAAGACCGAGAATCTCGGGAATGTGATAGTAGAGGTAGAAAAGGAACATATGGATCTCTTAGCAGTTGTCATTCACTCTTATGATAGGCTAGTTGCTAGGAAGATTGGGAACTACCATCTGGCAGATGAGGACTACGAGCAGGTAGACGAGACAGAGTTGGAGAGAATGGACATGATGTGGGCCTAAGTAAGTGCTGTCCGGAGAGCTAAGAAGTTTCTCAAGAAGACCGGACAGAACTTGATTGCCACTAAGGAAACAACTTTTGGTTTTGACAAGACCAAAGTTACCTCCTTCAACTGTGGGGAAAATGGGCACTTCAAACGTGAATGTGTGAAGCCTAAGAAGATAGGAAATGGGAATCCATTCTCATCTTTCAACCGTCATGATAAACCCTTAAGTAGTCCTACTTCGTCAAGCAAGGATCCTAAGGCCTTGACTACTCAGGATGACGAAGGACAAGATTGGAGCTTTTGGTTTGTGTCTCTGGGAGAATCCAACATTGCTAGTGTTGAGGATTTAGATGACGACTCAGCAAGCGAAGGTGATATTGTAGTAGAACTCACAATGTCAAATATAGAAGAAACTGCAACTGTGGTTGATCACCTACGTGAGGAAAGGACATGTTCAACAAGTTTAGAATCACCCGAACCAGAAAAGTCATACTCTGCTTTGATGGCTGATTCAACCGCACCCTCTCGGGTAAGTACTACAGATCAATTATTTAATAATCATGCTTGTGTTGAATGTAATAAATTTAGGGAAAGCATTGATTTGAAATTTTCTAGGTTATTAGATCATAATGATAGCTTAGTAAAGGACTTGCAACTATGCACATAAGCAAATATAGTTTTAAAACAAAATGAGCACAGTTATAAAGAAAAGATAGAACTTTTAAATAACACTTAAAAAGAAAACTGAAGTTGTAGCTTTTAACCAAGCTAATGACATTAAGTCCTATCTAAATTCCTAAAAGAAACAAAGAAACAAAAATCAGTTTTGGAAGTAGAAGTAAATTCATTAAAACAAAAATTGCATAGTTGGACTAGTTCTTCTCACATAGTTCAGCACTTAGTGAGAGAACGTAACAACGGGGAGGGTTTGGGTTATAAAGTGGTTCCACCACCACATGGGACCTTGTTGAATGCCAAAAGCAAACCAATAAATAACAACCCAATCAATGATTATGTGGTGTCCACTCCTCTTTCCAGATTCCACATGTAAACCAAATGAATCTGGCACTAAACAAAAGGAGGCCACTTCTAAATCAAAAGGTAAAATCCTATTGTTAATCTGGATGAACAAATTGAAAAGGTAATATAAAGTCAGGTTCAACCACGTCTAATTCTGAACCTAAAAAGACCATACATGTTAACCAAACACGTGCATCACGTCCAAGTCCAGGTAAACAAAAAGGTAAAGATGTTAACAAGGTTCAACAATTAATTCTGCTAAACAAGTTAAACATCGAAACAAGAAGTGTCTAAACCAAATTGAATAAGTCACACGTGTGTCACACACTTCTCCACAGAAACAGGTACTCCTCATGTCGAAAGTAGATCATGCTACAACTATGGAAAGTATGGACACATCGCGTCTACTTGTCCTTATTATTACACTCCAAGGCAGAAAATTGAACTTTATGACACTAAACCTAGCTCTTCAAAAGGAGATCCCTGACTCCACCAAAAAGGTTTAGTGAACCCAAAGTTGTCTAGAGGCATAAGCTATTACCTTATTCCTTTGCATTAGAACACATCCAATCCTTGACGTGAGCATCACAATATACAATAAATCATCAGTCCCTTCTGGTAATGCTAAGATAGGAGCACTGCATAATTACTTTTTAATAACTCAATGCAGCCTTTTGCTTTTTCTTCCCAACATAGGGTCTGTCTTTTTGAGTTAATTCTGTGAGTGGTTGAGCTATTCTTGAGAAATTTTCTATGAATCTCCTATAATATCCTCCAATCCTAAAAATTGACGTACCTCTGTTGGTGTCTTTGGATCTTCCCATTTCATAACAGCTTCTATTTTTGCTGGATCAACCTGTATCCCTTGTTGGTTAACTACATGCCCTAAGAATTGTACTTCTCTTTTCAAAATTCACATTTTGAAATTTGCATATAGTTTCCTTCTTTAATAGTTCTAAAGTCATTCTTAAGTGCTCTTCATGATCTTCTTTACTTTTAGAATAGATCAGAATATCATCTATGAAGACTATGACAAATTTATCTAAGTATGGTTTGCATACCCTATTCATTAGATCCTAAATGTTGCGGGAGCATTAGTTAACCCAATGGCATTACAAGAAATTCATAATGACCATATCTTGTTCTGAATGCAGTCTTTGGTATGTCCTCCTCTTGAATTCTTTATTGATGATATCCTAACCTTCGGTCAATCTTTGAAAAGTAACTAGACCCTTGTAGTTGGTCAAATAAATCATCTATCCTAGGTAAGGGATATCTATTCTTTATAGTCACTTAATTGAGTTCCATGTAGTCAATACACATCCTGAAAGTTCCATCTTTCTTTTTAACAAATAGAACTGGTGCACCCCAAGGTGATATACTAGGATGTATAAATCCCTTATCTAATAGTTCCTGTAGTTGATTCATCAGTTTCTTCATTTCTGTTAGTGCTAAACGATATGGTGCTTTAGCTGTAGGAGTGATTCCCGGTACAATTCTATTTTGAATTCTACTTGAAGATAGGGAGGTAAACCAGGTAATTCATCAGGAAATATATTAGGATATTCATTAATGATAGGAACACTTTCTAAGCTTTCTTTATATACTTGGGTGTCAACAATATGAGCTAGGAAGGCTAAGCATTTCTGTCTTAAACATTTTTGTGCATTCTTACATGAATTATCTTCATGGCACCTTTAGGTTTCTCACTATATACACAGAGTGTTCTATTAGTCAGAGGAATTCTTACCATTTTCTTGCCACATACTATCTCAGCCTGATTTTTACTTAACCAATCCATTCCCACAACAATATCAAATCCTCCTAGATCAATAGGAATCAAATCTATATTGAAACAATATTCATCTAAATTTATAGTACAATTAGGAATGATTTCACATGCTTCAATTATCTTACCATCAGCTAATTCTATCATATATTTTTTATTTAGCTTTTCTGAGGTTAAGTTAAGTAATGGTCTAAATGTGTTTGACACAAAACTACGGGTTGCTCCTGTATCAAATAGTATGGTAGTGTATTGATTGTTTATAGGAAACGTACATGTTACAACCTCTGGTTCATGTTAAGCTTCTTCAGCTTGTATTACAAAAGCTCTTCCTCTAGGGTTGTTTTGGTTGACCGGAGCCTTACCCTTCAGTTGTGGACATTTGTTTTGAAAGTGGTCTTCGTTTCCACATTGATAGCAAACTAGTTTTGGGTTAGTGGGGCTCTTACAGTCTCAGGATATATGTCCCTTTTTCTTGCAATTGTAACAGATTATCATTGTGCAATTACCCTTATAATATCTTTGACAGGTATTGCACCATGTCTGGTTTGTGGGTTGTGGTTTCTTTTCCCGTGTCATCCCTAAAAACTTCGGGTGGGTTGCCGGGCTATCCTTTTCTGGGAGTTTCCTCCAAGCCTTCCTCCTGAGCTATCATCACTCCATTTCCTTTTCTCTCCTGATCTAGGGTTACTTAAAGATCCGTTTCTTATCATTTCGTTAGTCAAGCTTCCTGATAGGCTTACGGCATCTTGAAAAGTTTTAGGCATAGCAGATTTCACTAGCCCTCTTATTAGTGATACTAATCCCCAAATATATCTTCCTATTCTTTTTGTTTCTGGGGTTATCAAGTGTGGTACTAGCCTTGAGAGTTCATTATACCTGTCTGTGTACTTTCGATATGCTACCCCTTTCATTTCTAGTGTTAAAAATTCAGTTTCTAACTTTTCTATTTCATTGTAGGGACAATTTCTTTATTACAAAACCTTTAAATTCATACCAACTTAATCCATTCATAACATGCCTATCTTCAGTGTGCATTTCCATTTTCCACCAGGATTATGCTTCTCCCTTTAGTAAATATGAAGCAAACAAGGTTTTGTTGTTATTGGCACAATTACTAATTTCCAAGGTTGATTCCATCTCGTCTAACCAACGTAGGGTTTGTACTACTCCTCCTTTTCCATCAAATTCTCGGGCCTACATGACATAAAAGCTTTATAGGAGCATCCTTTTCAGTTATAGTTCCTTCTTCTGGTTGTCTTCTCATGGTATCGTTGACTGGTATTTCGTTACCTAGTGTTGTAGCTCCAAGGTTTAGGTTTTGTTGTAGTTGGGTTACTAGTGTGGGTATAGCAACCTCTATTTGATGTGTTACTATTCGTGAGATCCTATCATCTTCATTGATAGTTGTGTTTACAGGAGTTTCTTCTTTGAGTTGGGTTCTGGGTTGTCCAACTCGCGCCGTTCTCCTTACGGGCTGTGTGTTTCTTCTTGGCGGCATGATTTTTCTATAGGTAATTGTAGTCAATAAAAAAAATTTAAGTTCTTAATAGTATCTTAGCTAACAATAATTACAAACATAAAAGATATATTGCAAATAAGTTCTTTATTAAGGATTTTGCAATTTAAAGTTGGAAGTAATTCTAATTTCCATAAATCCATTTCCATATCTTGGAAAAGATGTTTTCCTTTGGTGTTTTCAACTTTTTAACATCCTTTTTAATATCCTGATTTCTTGTTGGATTTTCTTAACCTTATTAAGAGTTTGTTGGGCTGTCATTATTTGATCCTCATTCATCTTTTGTCTTTGCTTTCTCTTTCCTCCTTCTTAGAGAGTCAACATTTGTATTTATGCATCCGTATCTTGTTTAGCCTTGAACCTGTTTTTGGGTTGTACCTCTTTCCTGGGGTTTTAATGGTACATCCTCCTACTGTTACTGGTACACGTCGGACATAAATTTTGGCTTATGGTTATTTTCAATTTTAGTTTGGGAGTTTCCATGACTTGCTGAGATTCGGGTTCAAAGGTTATTTCTTTATAATTGCTATGTTCTGAGGATTCAGATTGGTCAGTCTCATTGTGATAATGTTAGAGGTCATAGCTGCAAAAAGTCTTTTCATAATTTCAAAAAAGTTAGTTAGTCATTTATTCTCTGTTGTCATCAATATTTTACCTTTATACTTACTAAAGAGTAATGCTAGAATATTATAATTCACAAAGTTCACGTATACACATAACATATAGATTTATAATATGAGCTTAGGGTTATAGTCTAGGTGTTTTATAATACCTAATTCTCTATAACCAATAGCTCTGATACCAACTTGTCACATCCCGGGGAAAGCGTGAGATGATTATTTGGGTGTGACTCGTTTGTACAGAACTCATTGATTAACAGAGCTTATCAAATAGCATAGCTAAACATAACTTAATCATAAGATAATATTAAAGTTAGGATTATATCAAATCATAACAGTCAAAATTTGATCTAATATAATCCTATTACAAACATATTATCTAGCTGCTACATCTTTTAGTAATGATGGAAGTGCGCGTCCACCGATATGCTGAGATATACGGATTGTGTGTGGTGTTTGTGAGGTGAGGAATGGAAGTGAAGATGGTTGTGGTGTTCCATGATGGTGGTGGTGACCGAGAGTGTTGAGGTGGTGTGGTGTAAAGATGATGGTGTTCTTTGGGTATGGGATGTCCGAGAGTTTTGAAGAGAGTGTAAGGTGGTGGTTGTTTATGGTGTTCCTGACTTAGCCGAGGGTCTCAAATAGAGGGAAGGGGCGGTTGCCATTAATGGCATCATCATGAGACTATTACTAGGTGTGATGAGTAGGCTACTCATAGACTTATTAAGTGTCAAATAAAGAAGATAGCTTGGTGTTTTATTAGCTAGGTGGCGGTTTGTGGGATGGGTTAAGTGTGCTAGCCGATTAAGGTGTTAATCACCATGCATTTGATTTCAATCGGGTTTTTAATGGTTCTAATGATCCGAGGCTTAATTTAAATGGTGCTTCGGTTTGAGGTTTGGGTGTATAAAATTTACTTAGTTTTGTTTTGATGTAAGTTTCTCGTATTGTGGTGTTTGGTCGAGTTGTGTTTTTGTATCATTTGGTAAATGATTTGATGTTACAAAGTTGCAACATTTGATTACATAGTGTTTGGTATCTAAAACTTATGAGTTTGGAACATGCATACGTAAAAAGTTGTGCATGCATGCAACCATGCATGTAACATGCATACGTGCAACATATATATACACATAAACAATATATATATGTATATATTTATCAAAAGATGGACACATGCATACGTAAGATATGTATGTATACATGCATACATGCATACATACAATTTTACATATATGTACATAAATATCCATAATTATATATATAAAAATAACATATAATAAAATTTATTCATAATTAATTTTGCCTAACCTTATTTTTAGGGTCGTCACAATATATATAATATATATACACACACTATATTAATATGTATATTGGAAGGATAGAATAGTCTTTTCCACAAATCTCTTAAAATTAAGAGATGTACAACATATTTTCATATGTTACAAACTGAAATTGCATACTTATCTATCAGCTCAATTGCATACAAAAGAAGAAGAATCCATTTTTTTTTTATTTCCTGGAAAGGGACATAACGAGAAAGGTGATTGAAAGTAAAAATTCAAATGCCAAGAACAAGAAGAGTAGAAGACCAATCGCTTTATCTATTGCTTCCCTTTCTTAGTCGTTGTCTCCACTTTCTTCCCACCAAATCCGACTACGATGCTAATGGCGGTAATGTTGCTTCCGCTTGATCCCAAGGCTTTAATGGTGGTTCACTATCTGATTCAGTTTGTGATGGGTTCAAAACTTCATCTTCCAGGTTAGTCTCAGCTCATATCATCTCATTTTTGTTTATTAATTATGTATTTGCTTTAGTTAGTGGGTTTGCATATATCCGATTCATGAATCCTTTGATGGCAATGTGTTTTTATTATTCGTGGATCTAACTTGATAATTGATTGGTCTATTTTAGGTTTTTGTTTTATTTTTTATGTTTTTCTCTCAATCTTGAGTTTTAGTTCTACGAGTACTCCGGTAGGCATGATAACCATAGTTAGCCGATTCGAGTATAACAATTCCAAAAATATCATATTCAGATTTTTATAGAAGCTATTAGTCATCTTCTTAAGAGTATTTTCTTCCATGGAGCATTTTTTAAGTTTATATCTTACAAAGAGTACACTTATTGTATTGTCTTCATGTTTGTGGTGTGTGGTCACATTTGTTATCAATTCATTCAGGTTTTTGTTGTTGGTGTCCAGAAGAACAAGTTTTTAATTAACCATATTATTTTCCAAAAATGATGTAGAGATTAAAAATCAAGATATTGATCGGTACCGTTTAAAACTAAACTTTAAGATGAGATATTGATTTAATATATGTAAAACTTTAGAAATTATTTTTCGGGTTTGTAGGAACTACAACCTCACAAATCATTCCAAAATGAAAATAATAAAATGGGCTAATGTGCTTGGTAATCCAACATTTCCTTTTGTATATATTAGGTAACGATGAAGAATCTAATATAGCCATGTTTCATGTAATCATTTTTCGTAATTGGTGTACGCCTATATATATATACTTTTAGAAATATACCAGCAAAAATAAATATATAGTTATTATAAAATTTTGTAACAAACTAATTCTTTGTAAGATTTTAAATTTTAAATTGTCTACTTTATATATAGGGATTTCCTGATGGTGGTTATGCATGGTAAAGGTGATGAAAGGAATGAAATATTGTTTGTGGTAATTTTAAGACCTTGGTTATTGGTAATTTTCTTTCTTTCTTTCTGGTGTTTATGGTCTATGAAAAATAATATATGATCTATAAATGACTTTACTACTAATGTTTGTTGTCAACTGATCACCTCATCACATATTTGATTCATTCATGATCTTTTTCTTTTACTAGAAATGAAAAAATATAATACGACACATTAACACACCATCTACTCCTAATCAATGGTCTCATTACTGATGGGACACCTCCACATTTATTATTTGTAGCTTAAATGATTGCATTAAACAAGCAAACTTTCAATTAAATCCATACACTCTTAACATATCATCTTTCTTACCTAATTGTTGGATTTACGACCTAATATATGACTTAGTGACCCTATAGGCAGTTAAGCAGATCACGGAAAGCTCATAGAAATACATAAACCTGATAATTTCGGTTTACAAATCCATATTTTGCATTTCTGTTCATTTCAGAAGTAACTTACAATATGGTAACGTTATTTTATTTTTGTTAATTATTTATTTTTTCATTGATAAACTAGCCTAGAAAAATACCGTGATATAACTGATATCACCGCCGCATCGCGCGGTTTTATACCAGTATATATATATTTCTATATATATATATGTATATATATATATATATGTATATATAATATGTGTATTATATATATATGTATATATATGTATATATATATATGTATATATATTGTATTATATATTTAATATATATATATGTATATTTTATATATATATATATATGTATGTATATATATATTTTATTTATTATATATATGTATATCTTCTATGTTTGTATATATATATGTATATGTATATGTATATATGTATATGTTATATATGTATATATATATTATGTATGTGTATACCTATATGTATATGTATATACATATATATATGTATGTATACATATATATATATATATTTGTGTATATACATATAGTATGTATATATATATATATATATATATATATATATATATATTATATTTGTTGTGTGTGTGTGTGTTTGTGTGTGTGTGTGTGTGTATCTACATATATTTGTATATATACATATATATATATATTCTATATATCTATATCTTTATATATATATATATAATACATATATATACATATATATATATACATACATATATATATATATATATATATATATACACACACTATATGTATATATACATACATATATATATAAACTACATTATGTATATATGTATATATTATACATACATATATCTATATATGTATATATATACATATATGTCTGTATATATATATATATGTATATATCTACATATATGTATGTATATATATATATGTATATATGTGTATATATATACCTACATATATTTATATATATATCTCTGTATATATATATGCATACATATGTATATATATATTAGTGTGTTTGTCGCTTGACGAATAGTCTAGACTTAATGTAATACACCTGATATGTTGTAAACACATGAAACTAAGTCATTCGCAGGAGCATATACGAATGAGACTCAGTCGTATGGCTGAGCCATGCTAATAGACCAGTCGTGCGACTAAGAGATGCTATTGGGTTAGTCGTACGATTGAACCATACGCATGGTCCAATGGTATGAATCAGCCCAATCTCATCTGATATGGGCTCAGGCATATAAATACCAGTTTCATTGTGTAGAAAGGTTTAAGGAGTGTGCCCGGGGCCTAGGTGCTGCCGAATGAGAGTGGAGATCATGCTTGATCTCCCCTTGCCAAGAGTCGTGATTCTTATGTTTAATGAGCATGTAATCATTAGGTTTTTATCAATAAAACCATTATATATTGTTCGTTCTATTGTTTGTCTTTTTGGTTTTGGTTTTTGTTTCCTTCCATCAAGAACACACTCGGATGTTAACAAGTCCAGCGACTTAACAATTGGTATCAGAGCCAGTTACTGCTAGAATGATCTAACAATCATTCTAGCAACCCGAGCTCTTGATTTTGGGATCTATTTCATGTTCTTTGAAGTTAAATCCACCTCGTGTTCTTCGTGTTTTGCTCAGATCTTGTAACATGTGTTGTTTTGTGGTTAAAATCGAACTCGAAACCACGTTATTATCACCCTTGTGAATCTTATGATGTCTATTTTGTTTCGGTTCATGTAAAATTCATCAGATTAGGGTTTTTGGCTGCTATGGCGGCTACAGATCTGAAAATCTGCGTGCAGATCCGCTCATGCGACTGGACTATGCGACTGGACCATTCGTATGACTGGACTATGCGACTGGACCAGTCTTATGTCCAGTCGTGCTACTGGACCAGTCTTATGTTCAGTCATGCTACTAGACCAGTCTTATGTCCACTCATGCTATTGGACAAGTCTTATGTCCAGTCGCACGAATATGTCATTTGTATCATCCATTCACACGAATGTGATATTTTTCCGCCATGTCATACGAATGAATGGTGTTCCAGACAAAAAAAAAGTCTAGAACTGCCCTTGCACAGATTTGAGGATGAGCGAAACAAATTCACCCTGAGGTTCTTGTATCAAATAAGTTCGATGAATACCCCATTATTCGTTGGACTTCAAGAATAGATGAATGTAGTTAGAACACGAAGAGAGAAAGAGAAGATGTCAGCAGTCGGTGTTGATTTGTGGTACTCAGGAGCATCTGACTATTTATGCCAATCAAGTTATATTTATCCGCACAGAGAGGATTCTGATTATTATGGGGAATCCATGTACAGAGAAATTAAAGACGCAATCAGAAAGTGATGATGTGAGCTGGTTTCTGATGATGAATCTGAGTGGGTGCTGATTTGTTTGAGATTGTCATCTGTGGATTGGAACCTTCTACTTTTTGTCCAATACACCGTATGAAGACACCAGGAGAGCATAATGTTTGTATATTGGGATATGTTGAATTTGAGGGGGAATTTCTGTAGGTGTTAATGTTTATCAGGTTAGCCAGTGTGAAGATTGGAGCAATGGAAAACTGTTCATGTCGTTATCTGGAAAAATCAGTCATATGGGGAATCTTGCTGCTATGATGGTGCTCTGCAAAGTAAACGAAAGCTATTGTGCCTAAATTCATTTTTAGGGATACTGTAGCAACTTGACGGTTCAACAACGTTGGCTAATATAGTTTTTTGTTTGTTTCTATTGGAAACTAGAGCAAAGATTAACTGAAAATAGTAAGAGGTGTTATCTACTATTCGCAAGCAACGTCTAAGGGGGAATTTGTTGGAGCATATATTGTCATATATAGTTAGTCCGTCACTTGACGAATAGTCTAGGATTAATGTAATACACCTAATATGTTGTAAACACATGAAACTAAGTCATTCGCAGGAGCATATGCGAATGAGACTCAGTCATACGGCTAAGCCATGCTAATGGACCAATCATGCAGATGCTATTGGGCTAGTCGTACTATTGAACCATACGCATGATCTATTGGTACGAATGGGCCAGTCGCATCTGATATAGGCTGAGGCCTATAAATACTAGTTTCATTGTGTAGGAAGGTCTAAGAAGTGTGCCCAGGGCTAGGTGCTGTCGGATGAGAGGGGAGATCATGCTCGATCTCCCCTTGCCAAGAGTCGTGATTATTATGTTTAACGAGCGTGCAATCATCAGTTTTATCAATGAAACCATTATATTATTGTTCGTTCTATTGTTTGTCTCTTGGTTTTGGTTTTTGTTTCCTTCCGTCAAGAACACGCTTGGATGTTAACTGGTCCAGCGACTTCACAATCATCATCATCATCATCATCATCATTATCATCATCATATGTATCCCTCTTTTTGAGATATTCATTGAGTCAATTTTACGACATATGACCAGATTGTTTAAGACCATATAAAGATCTCTTGAGTTTTATAGAACATATATCTCGAGGTGTAGATTTTAATGCTTCAGGCAATTTTAATCATTTTAGGATTTTTCATGTAGATATTGTTTTCAAGGTTTCCCTATAAATACGTAATGATGACATCCATAAGTCTCATCTGACGTCCTTCAAAGATTGTGACGCCGATTAGATATCTAAGGATTATTGCATCCACTATTGGGGAATACGTCTCCTCAATCAACTCCTAGGATTTGGGAAAACCCTTATGCTACAAGGCGGGCCTTATATCGTACAATCTCGTTCTTTTCGTATCGTTTTATTTCAAATACCCATTTATAACTAACTGATTTGACGTGTATGGGTGTCCGAACTACAGGTTCGAAAACATTTCGCTTTTTGAGTGAATCTAATTCAGCCTTTATGGCATCTTGCCATTTTGGCCAATCTTTTCTGTGCATGCACTCTTCAAGAGTTTTAGGTACGTAATCATTTTCATTTATTACATCCGTTTCTATAGCATATACATGTATATCATCAACACGTGTTTGAATCCGGTTCCATATTGTACTATTTTGTACATAGTTTATAAAGATCTCATATTTATTGGTATCGGTGTTTCTTCTAGAATTTCATTGTCCTCTAGAATCGTATTAGTCTCTTCTAGGACATTTACCTCTGTTGGGGCTCCATGTATAACCGTTTCTAAGTTTTCACCAACTACGTTATCATGCTCTTTTTGTTTTCGTGGGTTCTTATCTTTGGAACTGATTGGTCTCCCACACTTTCTTTGTATAGTAATCACCTCTGGGATTAAATTAATTCGAGCAGGTGCATTTTATGCTGGTATTTGCGACTTAGTCACTATATTTGTATTTGTAAATGCATCTGGCAATTCATTTGCTATTCTTTGCAATTGTATTATCTTTTGAACTTCAGATTCATATTGACCGCTTCAGTGGTCGAAATTTGATAGTGAAGATGCATTCCATGTTATTTCTTGTGTTACCAGTCTTTCTTTATTTTATCTCCCCCAAAGACTAGGAATACTGTTTCATCAAATTGACAGTCAACAAACCATGTTGTAAACATGTCTCCCGTTAGTGGTTCTAAATACTTAATGATAGATTGAGAGTTAAAACCAATATATATAGCCAGTATTCTCTAAGGTTCCATTTTGGAACGTTGTGGTGGCGGCATTGGTACATAGACTGCACTCCCTAATATTTTAAGGTGGGAAAGACTTGGTTCTCTTCGAGAGACCATTGTAATGGGGAGTATCTGTGATCAGTAGTTGGTCTTAATCTGATTAGTGCAACAACATGCAAGATAGCATGCCCCCATGCAGTAGATGGTAATCTGCATTGCATCAGGAGCAGTCTAGCGATTAACTATAATCATTTAATTAAGGATTCGGCTAAACCGTTTTGTGTGTGAACATAAGCTACTGAATGTTCAACATTTATCCCGATCCTCATACAATAGTTGTGAAAGGTTTGGGATGTGAACTCTCCTACCTTATCCATTCGGATAATTTTAATTTGATAATCTAGGAAATTGGCTCTTAATTGTATAATTTGGGCTAACAGCTAGGCAAATGCTACATTTCGAGTAGCTAAAAGACTCACGTGTGACCACCATGAGGATGTATCAATTAAAACCTAGAAATAACAGAATGGGCCATACAAAGGATTTATGGGCTCATATATTTCCCCTTGGATTCTTTCTAAAAATTGAAGGGTTTTCTTGTAGTAGTTTTGTTTGTGAGGGGCGAGTAATGAATTTGCCAAAAGAGCATGCTGCATATGATAATTCTTGTGGTAGCAAAACCTTTAGGTTCTTGAGAGGATGTCCATTTGCACTTTGAATTATACGGCTCATCATTGTGCTACCAGGGTGACCTAGTCGGTCATGCCATATGGTGAATGTGTTTTTATCTGGTAACTTCTGGTTGCCGACCATATATGACTCAATAGGATTAGTATTTGTAACATATAATCCAGAGGATAAAGCTTTTAGTTTTTCGACAATGATATCATGGCCATTATTGTTTGAGATTATTTGTAGATATTCGGTATTGTTTTCCAATATGGTTTTAATGTGGAAACCGTTTTGTCGAATATCTTTAAAACTAAGTAAATTTCGTTTTGATTTACTAGAGTATAATGCATTATTGATTATTAGTTGGGTACCCGAAGATAAGATGATGCATGCTCTTCCAGAGCCTTCAATAAGGTTAACGACACAAAAAATAGTACCGATAGGTATCTTTGTAGGAGACAACTAAGAGAAAAAATATGTTTGAGAATAGTGTTGGTACTACCACTATCTACCAGACATTGATCACCAATAATAGCTTTGTTTGAGCTTTTAGGCATGTTTCTTGAGAAATTAATAATGACTTGAAGTTAAAATCAAATATGTATTATCAGAATATAATAAAATCAACATAAGAATTTGAAGCAAATCATAGTGAGAATTTAAATGAAACCATCAAAGTTGTTTAAACAAAACCAAGACAAATGACCATCGTCTAAAGAAGATAAGGAGATAAAAAGAAATAAAAATCAATAATGTTTAAATATCTAGGACATTCTCGATGAAATCACAAGTATTTAGTGTAAGGCCCCATTCCTAGGATGCTCACAGCCGGTCAATATTGCATATAAAACATATATTTACATTTATACTTCATAAAACATCGCATCGGAACATTAAAATAACTTTTTATTTCATTATAAATGCTTTTGCAAGTTAAAACAATCAATCATTTCAAAACATCATTCGTTCGCATTACAATGCAAAAACATTAAACAAAAGAACGTCATCCAAAAGAGCCAAGTAGCCGCCTCGTGCCATCCTCAGCAACTTTACCTGCCAACTGAAAAATGTATAAAAAGTCAGCATTGCTGAGTGAGTTCTAGTTTAATAATAAAACATACTTTATCTTTCATTTAAAACATTCTTTACTTTCATTCAATCATAACAGGTTTCAGAATGTGATCACACATCGCACGTACACATAGATAATATTTATTATCTTCATCATCGTTCGTTTCATAAATTTATTATCTTTCATTTCCATCTAGGTCCTGTTATATGCTTAATCCCCCTCTAGAGCACCAAGCAATTCATCTAGGGTTATGCGATAAGGACCCCATACATATGGTCAATCACAAAGATTGAACCCTTGTGTGCATCCTCATGGGGTATTTAACCCACACATAGTTGAGCTGACAACCCCTTATTGGGTGTGAACCTCCATACATTTGCTTAATGACACGGATAAAGCCCCAGTGTGCATCCTCATGGGGTAGCTAACCCCCACACGGTTGAGCTAACACTCCTCATTGAGTGTGAACCTCCATACATTTACTTGCAAGTCTTTCTTTCGTTCATTCATTCATTAATGCATGCATTCTTTCATTTCGTTTCTCTTTTCATTATCTTCCACTTTACGTTACATAATACTTTCATTTCATTCATTAACATTCAACGTAAAGCCAAGGGAAAATAATAATACGTAATAAGGAATACAACATACATAGTCAACATCATCATATAGGGCATCATACATACATAACATACATCATACCTACCATCATGCATAAGCATCAATCATACATCATAACATGCCCATCATAACATCTATAACCTCAAAAGTCAACTTACATAGCCCCCGGGAACCTCCCAAGTCAAAGCCTACATTTCACCTTTTTCCCTAAAAAGTCAGAAAATATTTTAAGTGTTCATCCGTATTTCCCCTTTTGTTCATCCGCATTTCTTTTGTTCATCCGTATTTCTTTTGTTCATCCGTATTTATTTTGTTCATCCGCATTGACTTTACTCATACGAATTTGTCAATGCTCATCCGCATTAACTTTGTTCATCCGCATTTCCTCAGTCGCATGAACTTACTCGTCTGCATTTCCCCAGTCGCATGACTTACTCATCCGCGTTGACTTACTCATCTGCATTGACTTTCTCATCCGCATTGACTTTCTCATCCGCATTGACTTTCTCATCTGCTTTGACTTTCTCATCCGCATTTGTCAATGTTCATCCGCATTTGTCAACACTTAGGCAGGTTTTCTAAACTTACGCGCATGAGCAGTCTAGGGCACACTTAACATCAGATTCAGTTCCCAAACACCATCTAACATGTTCTAAGCTTAAATCTTACATTCTAAGCCTTAGAAACATAACCATAGCATCAACAAGCATGAACATAGATCAATATCACACCATACCCGCAACATACACACATTCAAACATTCGGTATGAAACCCTAATTTTATAAAAAGTTCAATCATGCATTTCCAGCCCCAAAATTAGTTAAAACATGTAAAAGAGGGGTTCTAGAACTCACCTTTGCAGCTCTTGAGTATGGCTTCTTCCAAACCCGTTTGCAAATGAGTTCAACCACCTAGAAACCCACCAAAAACACACACCCGAACACACACAACACATATTAGCATACAACCGAGGCAAGGCTAGTTAAGAACACTTAAAAACCATAAATTCTTACCTTGAATTTGATTTTCCAGCCCTTGTTCTTCAAAGAATCTGAAGCTGCCCTTTCTCTTTCTTAAAAAATCTGATGATTTGGGGTTGTAAGAGGAGAGTGGGCAGCCATGCTCACTTTACACCCACTTTTCCAACCTATTGTCATTTTTGACACTTTTTACCCCTGAACTTGGGTAAAATATTTTTTCTTTCTTTTTCTTCACTTTATTCTTTCTTTCTTTGATTTTAAAAAATACCGGATGTTACATCTAGATGAGTGTCTAATAGTTGAGATGATAACTTAGGTACATCCTCAATCAGATTAGTTTCAGTATGTTTTCCCTTTTCTTTCATCATTCTTTGATATGCTTCAACGAGGTGTTTAGGGGTGCGACACGTGCGGGACCAATGGTTAGACATCCCACATGTATAACATATATTTCCATGGTCCTTATTGCCCCTCCCCCTTAAGGTTCGGCCTGCATTATGTCGACTTGATTCACCACTACAAGACTTAGGTTTATGAGACTCTTTCTACCATGAGTTTTTCCGCCATGAATTGCTCCTTCCATGCCCATGACCTCTGTTGGGGCCACGACATCTTCCTTTTTCATTTCTGTTTTGATTAGGTGCCACATTCGCTTCTAGGAGTGGGCTTGCACCGACTAGTTATGCTTGATGGTTTTAAAGATGGAGCTTGTTATTTTGCTCTGCGACCAGCAGACATGATATCAATTCAGAGTATTTAGTGAATTTAAGTTCCCTATATTGTTGTGATAGGATCATATTAGAGGCATGGAATGTAGAAAAAGTCTTTTTGAGCATGTCTTTATCGGTTATGTCTGCTACACATAATTTCAGTTTGGAGGTGATTCAAAAAAAGTGGAATTATATTAGCTAACAGTTTTGTAATCTTGTAGTCTTAAGTGGATCCATTCGTAGTGAGCCTTTGGGAGCAAGACCAACTTTTGGTGGTCAAATCGTTCTTGTATGTTTCTCCATAATTTGAGAGGGTCCTTAATAGTCAAGTATTCCCTCTTTAAATCTTCATGGAGGTGATGACGAAAAACTATCATGGCTTTAGCTTTGTCTTGAAGGGAAGTTGTATTCCCTTCATTGATCGTTTCTCCCAGGTTATCGGTGTCAAGTGAATTTGGGCATCAAAAATCCATGGAAGAATTTTTTGCCCGAAGATGTCAAGTGCAGTAAATTCAAGTTTGGAAATGTTTGACATTGTATCTGGATGAAAGAAAAAAAACAAGTACTATAAATATGAAGTGTATATCTTATACAAGATCTTTTGGTTCTCGTGAGTTAGAACTACAGTTTCAATAAGTTTAAGGTGTTTATATAGTCGAAGAGGAATGCTGAGAGTTAATGTTACATTTTAATCTTATAATATATATTAATTTCAAAAACAGAAGTTATAATAATAAAGTAAAATGGTATTACCCAAATACGATACAATAAATGATATTCGACTTATTTATGGAATTGAAAAAAAATCTTATTAAAAGAAAAAAATATGAATATTTATGAATAAGGTTACTGGAAGTTATTTATTTAATGGTACTATATGTACATATATATTTATATTTTAATAAAAACACATGTAGAAACAATAATAAAATATTAGAAGACAACACATCACAGAATAAAATAAATAATAATAAAAGTTAAGGATAACGGAGTTATGTTGGGCTTTTACTTTTGTTTGATCCAGGAATAGAAATAAAGTATGATGTTAAAATAAAATAATAAAACAAAATAGGAACTAAAATATAAATTAAGAGTAGAAGAGGATAAACAAAACTAGGGTTTCAGATTCTTTTATCTAGCAACTTGTTCTCTCAGTCGTCACAATGAAATAAAACGAGGTGAGCTTGGAGAGCAAGAAAAAACGTTTAAAATCTTGTTAGTGGGGTCACACGTGGTTGAGTACAGTCAGCGGAGTAAAGTTATGGGGTAGCGGTGACCTCCGGTTCATCTGGATAGGTATGGCTTATTAGTGTGTTTTTAATAAGTTTAGATCTACTATATTTATTGTTCTAAGAATCCAAATCTATAATCTATTTGTCTTTTTTTTTTTAAAGTTTAAGATCTAAGATATTCACATCTACCTATATTTTGTATTACGGATTCAATCTGATCTTCAAATACAACAATAAGTTTTTATAAACTTTGTGTTTTCAATAATAAACATGTTGAGATTCTATTGAATAAAAAAATATGAGATAGTAGTGATTGGTACCTAGATGATTAAATGAGAAACCAAAACCTACATCTTCATGAACCTTGTGGTTGCAATGGTGAGCAAGGTGCTGATAACGTGATGTAGAATATTGAATCTGTTGATCTTAAAATTTTTGTGTTTCTCATTGATGTAAATGGTTTATATATACATAGTAATTAGATAAACATGAAATATGAATTACTGATAAATATGAAAGAATATAGGAATACATAAAATGGTTTATATATACACAGTATATGTCGGCCGTAGAGTCACCAGACGCGGGCTGCAACTTGGATGGCTAAGGTAGAGGGCCACGACAAACTCATGAAGATTGGCTGCAAATTTTCAGCTTGAAATTGGGAGTTCGAATTAGGGGGTCGCGATAGCAGGAGATTAGGAGGCGAATGTGGAAACTGAATGTCAAAAGTGCTTAGGGTTTTTTATACTATTAGTACGCAATGTTATTATTAGTATATCATTTTATAATAATAATAATAATAATAATGATAATAATAATGATAATAATAATAATAATAATAATAATATAATAATAATAATAATAATAATAATCGTGTTCCCAATATGAATGGGATCATTTAGAATGGATCATTGGATTCAAATTGATATTAACAAAACTTAATGGTTCGATGCTAAAATATAATAATGATGAACACAAAAGTATTTAATGCTTGATGTTTATTGATTTGACGTTGAAATCATCATCGATGAAGGATGATGATATGATGTTTAGGTGATGGAACTAATTCCCATATATTTTGTGGAGAACCATTCATACTTTTATAATGATGATATATGTTAATATTTAACCTAATATAGCATTTACAATAATTACAAAATAAACCCTAGACTAATATTTTTGTTGCTTTTGTTCTTCAAGTCTTCAACTTCAATAATATTGAAAATCTTCAATTTCTTCAAAGTTAGAATACCCAACAATACTCCCCCTAAATTGTAGATTTCTGATGTGAATTGAAGCTTGATGTTGATTATTTTAAATAGTTGTTCAAAGCCAAGAACTTTGTTGTTGATGCGGAAGTGAGATCTTCAAAACTTTAGAACAACCAAATTTTGTTTTTGTTTTGTTGTTATAGCTTGTTTTCATAGCTTTAAGCTAAAACCCGAGTCCACCTTTTCTTTTTGATGTTGGTAGGCTAAACAAATAAACCCGAGTCCATGTTTTCTTTTTGTTTTAAAGATCATAGCCCAATCTGTGAATGCTTGAGCCTAAGTTCACATCCAAGACATCCGAAACCTTACAATCCATCTTCCAAGAATCTTAATTTGAAAACCCTAATTCGGCAGCCCTATTCGGCAGCCCCATTCATTCAATCGCAACCCTAACGACGGCATCCCTCAACCATCCGCAAGAGACACCTATGGCAGCTTCAAGTGACCACTTCTTGATGAGCCGTGTGCACCAAGGGTTATAATGTTTCGATCGACCGCAAATATTAATGTTGATTCTGCAGCCGTACGCACCAATCATTGATTCAATTCAATAAATAACTTTAGCAATCTAACCATGAAATCTCATCAAAATCAATATGAATCCATCAACTCCGGCTCTAATACCAATTTTGTGTTCCCGATATGAACGAGATCGTTGAACATGGATCTTATGATTCAAATTGATAATAACAAAACTTAATGATTCAATGCTAAAATATAATAATGATGAACACAAAAGTGTTTAATGCTTGATGTTTATTGATTTGACGTTGAAATCATCATCCACGAAGGATGATGATATGATGTTGTAGGTGATGAAACTAATTCATGCATATTTTGTGAAGAACCATTCACACTTTACAATGATGATATATGTTAATATTTATACTAATCTAGCATTTCTAATAATTACAAAATAAACTTTTGACTAATATTCTTGTTGCTTTTGTTCTTCAAGTCTCAACTTCAATAATATTGAAAATTTTTAATTTCTTCAAAGGTAGAATACCAAACAAATAATAATAATAATAATAATAATAATATTAATATTAATATTATTATTAATATTAATAATAATGATAATAATAATAATAATAATAATAATAATCATCTTATCTTACTACTCTAATAAAAAGGTAAATGAGGGTGCCACGTGTCAGCATCACAATCATTCTCATCAATTTTTTCCCGCATCTCTCTCCTATTAAATAATTATCTTAATTACTAATAAAATTATTATAATACATTTTAATATATAATAAATTAAGAAAGAAATTTATTTATTAAGGTTATTTCTAAATATATTGATATTTTAATAAGTCAATTTTAAAAAAAAATAATAATAAATTTGGGAGTTGTAATAAAAAAAATTTTAAAAATAACATTTTTATACGGTTGTTTTAAAATTAAAATATTTATTTTTTAAAAAAAATTAAAAAGTTGATATCATTGTTTTATTATTTATAGTCATTTCTAATACATAATTTCAGTCACATTATATCTTAAAATATCATTTTATAATTATTATATTTATATTTATTTATTCAACTCGTGTATTAGTTTACTAAAACTAGTAATAATAATATATATGTGTGTGTAAAAATAATGGCTAGTGATCTTCCTTACGTTTCGCTGGTTCACGAGACATCTCCCTGTAATTTGTCTCTTCGTTTTCCGGTCTACACATCACTGCATGCCTTTCCCCCGTCATTATATATTGTAGTAGCTCATTGTTTCTGTTTTGTCTTCTTATCTTTCTCCATCATCTTCGGTAGTTTCTGCAGGTTCCTTCTTTCAATTTCGTCATTTTCTCATACCATTCTTTGAAACAACTCGTTAGGTTTTTACTTAAATGTTTTCTTGTACATCAACAGCATTTGTGCATTAGAAACACTACATAAAAACTTTCAACTTAATTTTGCTGCAACTTATGCCATCTCATCGATTGAAATTTGTCTCTCATTATGCGTACTGTTACACAATTGAACTCTAATGTGAGAGGTTTTGAGCAATGCATTGTTGACTTCTTATCAACAGATGCATTACTTATGTTTTATTGATTTTCTTTAAACTCTATTATATGTAATGGTCTAATATGTTCTCATGTTTTTTTAATCTTATATCTATGATCATGATATGAGAACTGATGTATCATCTCTTCTAAATAGGCTGATTGTTGCAGGAATTTACACAACATTCGATTAAAATGGTAGAGTGTTAATTTGTTATCTTCTGTTCTGTTATTGTTCTGAGCATATATATGTACCTATGGTGTTGTATAAACTATAAGAATACTATTTCTTTTGTTTGATTTGCAGGGAGGTTCAAACTTACCTAAAGATTGCGTAGCTTATGGACCATGGGGTGGTTCAAAGGGGGCAGAATGGGTTTATATGCCTCAAGGCTTTTTGAAAAAGATAAAGATAAACGTTCGATATGCCGGTGTAGTTGACTTCATCAACTTCCAAACCTACTTCAGAACCGGTGAAACTCTCAACTCCTCTTTCTGCGGCAAGGGAGGCAACCGTACTGACACGGTAAATAGTATTCATTGAATAATGTTTGATGTTATTATGTGTATTGTTAATGATTTGCATCTTGTTATAGTTTTATATCCAATTTTGTAGATATGCATTGACTACCCTAATGAGTATTTGGAGTCGATAAGTGGGACATTAGGGAACTATGATGGCTCTCATGTAGTGATGTCGATATGTATTAAAACCAACCAGAATAAGTATGGGCCGTATGGTAATAGTAGCAGCGGCAGTGGTTTCTCGTGTGACGGAAAAGGTGGAGTAATTGTAGGATTTCATGGGCGTGCTGACAAATATCTTAATGCTATTGGGGTGTATGTGAAGCCAATGTCACTTGCATTAGGTTCAAATTCTACATATGAAGGAAAACTCATGCCTAAGGTTTATTCTTGGACTTAAAAAGTTTCTTGTTGTTCTATCTGTTATGGTTTTGGTGTTTTAGTTTTGTAATTACAAGCTTATATTTTGTTAGAAAACTATATAGTTTGTATGTATGTTATTTTTGTTTCATTTATCTGTACGCGTTGTTGTATGGTTTGAATGTATGTTATGTTTGATATAAAGTGTGCATCTAACTATTTACACAACAGTTGAGCGCCTGTATGTCTAAAATGACAATGCTGAGGGATGCAGGCCCGTGGGGAGCCGATGGAGGTAAACCTTGGATGATGGAGTTTTTTCCACTGTCAAAAGAGTACATGTTTATATAGGAATGCTGAATGTGATATACGCTCTTCAGTTTGAATATCTAAAAAAGGATGGTAAATCTGTTTCATCACTAATTCATGGAGAAACAAATGGAGTTAAAAAGATAGAAGTGGTATATATGTATATATTCTCATTATGTTGTTCATTTCACTAAGCTTATGATTCATGTAGGCTGAAAACAACACCATTACTTTGGCAGGTTAATTTAGATGGTAAAGATGAGTATTTGACTGGCATCTCTGGGTTCTATGGACCCGTTGAAAATGGATTAGAAGCCATAGTGTCGATTGATTTTCACACAAATGTCAAGATTCGTGGTCCGTATGGAGGAGAAAGGGGTGTCAAGTATACTTATTTTAGTTCAACTGCTTCTCTTGGTAAAGTTGTAGGTTTTCATGGTAGGGATAATGGCTTTGTAAGTAATATTGGTGTTCACATGGAGTACTTCTGAATATCTTTGTATAAGAAAAGGCTTTTGCTTTGTATGTTCGTTTAATGTTAGTTTCAAATTTTGGTTTGTTCATCAAGATCTATTAAGGATATATGTCAGGACTATGTTTTGGAATTTTACCAACCTGTTTTGATTTTCGCAATTGGTATGAAGAGTTTTCAATTTATAAGTAGTAGTTTGTCTTGGAGTCAATTAGAAAGGCTATATGGCTTTAGTAAAATTGAATGTTTGATTCTTTAACTATAACAAAAAAACTCTGCATTGTGTTGTGTTTTCTCTTTTTAAATAGTATGCTCCTATAGATCAGTTATACCTAATTATAAACTTTCAAGCAAAACTTAGGAAAAAAACGTTGCATTGATAGAAAAAATATATAAGCTAAAGAAATTTTATTTAAAAATAATAAGAATAATGAAATATATAAATCTAAGTGTAGAAAGAATATGAATGCCATGACAATGTTTTATTTGTATTCGTTTTGTTTGTTTTCAACATTAAAAATATGATTTAGTTTATTATTTGTTTTTATTTACTTGATTATGATTTTTTCTTCTAGATACTATTTAATCTTGTAAAAGTTTAAACCTTAATCACATTTATCCAAGAAAATCACGATTTTATTAGATTACAAAACGATGGACATTCACTTGTTAACCTTCAACAACAAACGACTAAAAAATTAAAAATTAACAATAATATTATAAATATTATTCTATGGTTATTAAATTATATAGATAAATTTTATTAGAGATATATTTGAATTAAAAATTATTATGTAGAGTTATAAAATTAGTATCTTTCCTACTCCTAATATATACAACCCTTGTATCTTATTATTAAACACACAATTAATAATATGAATCTCTCTCTCTCTTCATCTTTTATGTTATTTTGTTAGGTTTGTTCACAACACGTTATCAGCATGAATTACTTCGGAGTTGGATCATAAGGTATGCCAAGATTTTCTAATCAAATTGTTTTGTTCTTGTATTCAATCTCTCATCTAATCAAAATTGTAATCCATACCATTTTGGATTTCATTAGAGATTTGATTTATTCTCCTCTACGAATCGATTAAATAACCAATGTTCATTTTTAAAATTGTTTTACTCACCTTAAACAAAATATAATATATGATTTCTAGTTTCTAAAAGCTTATCTAACCTTTACATAAATTCCAATTCTTACAAGTTTAATATTTATTGGGTTTTATATATTAATACATATATTCTGTTTAAATATAATTTATCATGGCAAATCTAGCAAAACTTGAATTTTTGGCCTGAGACATACGAGAAAAAACTATTTATCATGGGTATTAGATGTTGAAATACACCTGAATGCTAATAATCTTAGTGATACGATTAAAGAAAGTAATAAAGCATCTTTGAATAGTGAATATCTCACTATCAAGGATCTACTTGTCCTTTGGACTAAATTGAAAGAAAGATATTACCACCAAAAATAGTAATATTGCCTAGAGCTCGTTATTAGTGGATCCACTTAAGGTTTCAGGACTTTAAGTCTATAAGCGAGTATAACTTAGCAATGTTTACAATCACCTCATAATTGATTCTATGTGGAGAAATTTACTGATAAGAAGATATTGGAAAAAACATTCTCCACTTTTCACGCCTCAAATATGCTATTGCAGCAACAATATCGTGAAAAGGGTTTCACAATATAGTGAATTAATATCATGTTTACTTGTAGCCGAACAAAATAATGACCTCCTAATGAAAAATCACAAGACTCGCCCAACACGCATAGCCCCTATTCCAGAAGCGAATGTGGCAATTTATAATGACCAAAATGGCAGCTATAGATGTGGTCGTGGTCACCATCGTGATCGTGGTTGTGATCGTGGTCATGGTCATGGTCACAATCGTGGACGTGGACATAATCGGGGAAATTATCATGGTGTTCGATTTTAAAACACCAAGATTCATCAAAAGAACAACGAGAATGAAAAGAAATATTGGGATGAAAAAGGTAAAAAAAAGAATGAAAGTACACAAAATGGTTGTTATTGATGTGGAAGTGATAATTATTGGGCTCGAACATGTGGTATGCCTAAACACTTGGTAGAACTTTACCAACAATGCATAAAAGAGAAAGAAAAGGACATAGAGACAAACTTCACATATGCGATTGATAATATTGATATCTCTAATGGTTAGTAAAGACCCTATTGATACAATGCATATGGATGTTAATTAGTGATTTTCTTATTGATACAAATAACTTGGATATTGGCGACTTTATTATCGACACAAATCAATTGGATGCTTGTAATTTTCCTTACATATGATGATAATTAGATTTTAAATTATGTTATTTCTTTTATTTTAGACATTTTGTTTGAATTTTTTATATTTGAGATATTTTGTTTATGGTGACTTTAACTATTATTACACATGGGATTTTTTAAGTACATTGGATATTTTATGTATAAGATTTTGTTTTGTCTTGAAGCATATGGAATACTTAACTAAATTGACAATTAATGATGAAGATATATATCTAATCGACAGTGCCACCACACACAATTCTCAAGAAAAAAAATTATTTCATTAATTTAGTCATTAAATAGGTAAATGTTAGTATTATATCCGGTAGTACAAAATTAATTAAAAGGTTTGGAGAAGCATATATAGTGTTACCAGGTGGAACACAACTTAAAATTAATAAGGCCTTGTTTTCTCTATTGTCTCGATGAAATCTAATAAGCTTTAAAGATATTCGTCAAAATAGATACATGTGAAGGACATGATGAATTCCTTCAAATCACAAATGTGATTTTAGGTATAAGGCATGTATTAGAAAAATTACCCGCACTTGCCTCTTGTTTGTATCGTACTAGGATTATTGCAATCGAATCAAATTCAGTCATGGACAGTGAAAACTTTATTGTGTGGCATGATCGGCTATGTCATCCCGGATCAACAATGATGCAAAAAATAATAAAAGAATTCATGCGGACATCATTTAAAAAACCAAAATATTCTTTAGTGTAAGAAAATTATATGTGTTGCATGCTCAAAAGGAAAGTTAATTACACGTCCATCACCAATTAAGGTGAGGAATGAATCCGTTGGTTTTTTAGAATGAATACATGGGGATATTTGTGGGTCTATACACCCTCCTGATTGACCATTTAAATACTTTATGGTCTTAATTGATGCATCAACTAGATGGTCACATGTATGCCTTTTATCAAGTCGTAATATGGCTTTTGCTAGAATACTTGCTTAGTTGATAAGATTACAAGCATATTTTCCAGATTACCCCATAAAGAAAATTCAATTGGACAATGCTGGTGAATTTAGATCACAAACATTCAATGATTATTGTATGTCTATTGGGATAAGTGTTGAGCATCCTGTATCACATGTACATACACAAAATGGGCTTGCTGAATCACTTATCAAGTGACTTCAAATGGTTGCTAGATCAATTCTTATAAAATCAAAACTACCTGCTTCCACTTGGGGACATGTAATTTTACATGCAACAAGCTTAATTCGTATCAGGCCAACTAGTTATTATACATCCTCCCTATTAAAGTTGGTTTTTAGTTAGAAACCAGATATCTCTCATCTAAGAATTTTTGTTTGTGTTGTATATGTTCTAATCGCTCCACCACAACACATAAAGATGGGACCTCAAAGGAGATTAGAAATATATTTTGGGTATGAATCACCCTCTATAATTAAAAGCCATCAATAGGGAATTTATTTACAGTTAGATTTGGTGATTGTCACTTTGATGAATCAACTTTTCCAACGTTAGGGAGAGATGAAAAGAGGCTAGAAAATAATATAATTTGGAATGAATTATCATTATCTTATCTTGATCCTCGAACTAAACAATATGAACTAGAAGTTCAAAGGATAATTCATTTATAAGGATAAATCAATTACCAGACGCATTTACTGACCCAAAAAGAATTACTAAGTCACATATACCAACAACTAATGCTCCAATAAAAATTAATGTATCAGAAGAACAACCACACATTGGTAATGAGTCTAATCCAAGTCTAAAGCGTAGTAGTCCAATTGGTTCCAAGGATAAAAATCCTCAAAAGAAAAAGATCAAATAACGAAGATGATCAGGTCGAGGTAATAAAAATGCTAGAAAAAGAGCCTCAAGAAGAAATACTAGACATGATGGTTCTAGATGAAGGTACCTGAAAATAAAAAGATCTCGATAAATTATATCATATTTGAAAAAATATGGAACCGGAATAAAATCGACGTCGATTATAAATTTTCATACAATGTAGTGCTAGAAGTAATGCAAAATAAGGAGGATCATGAACCAAAATCCATTGAGGAATGTAAACATAGAAATGATTGGCCAATATAGAAAGACGCAATTGAGACAGAATTAAATTCCCTGGATAAACAAGAAGTTTTGGGACATGTGGTTTGTACACCTGAGGGTGTAAAGCCCGTTGGATATAGGTCTTTGTGCAAAAACTTAATGAGAAAATTGAAATTATACAATACAAGGCAAGATTAGTAGCCCCAAGGATTTTCGTAAAGACCCGGAATTGATTGTGAGGAGATATATTCTCCGGTGATGGATGCAACAACTTTTCATTATCTTATTAGTCTGGTAACACAAGAAGGAATTGATATGCGTCTAATAGATGTTGTGACAACCTACCTTTATAGCTCACTTGATATTGAAATTTACATGAAACTTCCTAAAGGATTTAAACTACCAAAATCATGTATAGCAAGTTCTCGAGACAATCTTTCAATTAAATTAAACAAATCATTATATGGACTAAACAATATGGGCGTATGTGGTTCAATTGTCTCTTTGAGTATTTGTTGAAAGAATGTTATAAAAATGATTCAATTTGTCCATGCATCTTTGTAAAAAGATCAAAATCTGAATACGTTATCATTGTTGTATATGTTGATGACTTGAATATAATTGAAATTCCTAGAGAGCTCTATAAAGCAATTGAATGCTTAAAAATGAGTTTGAAATAAAAGACCTTGAAAAGAAAGTTTTTCCTGGGATTACAAATTGAACATTTCAAAGATGGAATACTTGTGCATCAAGAAAGCTATATGGAAAAACTACTTAAACGATTTTATATTAAGAAATCACATCCACTAAGTGCTCCCATGGTTGTAAGGTCGCTTGATGTTGAAAAGGACCCATTTCGACCTCCAATGAACGAAGAGAAAAATCTTGGTCCAAAAGTGTCATATTTAAGTGCAATTGGTGCATTAATATTCCTTGATAGTCATACATGACCAGATATTTACTTTTCTTTAAAGTTACTAGCAAGATATAACTTATGCCCGACAAGAAGGCACTGAATTGGAGTGAAACAAATATTACAGATATCTTCAAGGTACAAAAGATATTGGTTTGTATTTTACTAACCACTTGAAAACAAGTTTGGTTGGTTTTGCAGATGCAGAGTATATGCTTGATCCTCACACCGACCGATCTCAAACTGGATATATATTTACGAGTGGAGATACTGTAATTTCATAGCGTTCCATAAAGAAAACAATCACAACTACTTCATCTAATCATTCAGAAATTTTGACAATACATGAAGCTAGTCGAGAATGTGTTTGGTTAAGAACTATAATTCAATACATTCGGGAATCTTGTGGCAATTCTTTAGAAATTGAGAAATCGACAATCTTACATGAAGATAACGTTGCATGCATAGCTCAACTTAATGAAGGAATATCAAAGGCGATAGAACTAAACATATTTTACTGAAGCTTTTCTTCACACATGATTTGCAGAAGAATGGAGATATTACTATTCAACAAAATCGTTCTAGTGACAATTGGCAGACTTGTTTACCAAGTCACTTCCGACTTCAACATTTAAGAAACTGATTCATAAGATCAGGATGTGTCGACTCAATGAGATTAACTAAAATTTATGAGGGGGAGAAACTACACGTTGCACTCTTCTTTTTCTTAGCTATGGTTTTGTTCCATTGGGTTTTTCTAGCAATGTTTTTATTGAGGCAGCATCTACAAGCGTAATAAATTGATAATCAAGAGGAGTATTATAAATATTATTTTATGGTTATCAAATTGTGTAGATAAATTCTATTAGAGATATATTTGAATTAAAGATTATCATGTCATCTTTAAAGATGTTGGAGTTATGAAATTACTATTTTCCTACTTTTATATATACAACCCTTGTATCTCATTATTAAACACACTATAATAATATATATCTCTCTCCCTACATCTTCATCTTTTATGTTGTTTTGTTAGGTTGTTTTACAACATAACACAAATTTTGTAGAACTAAAGCTATTCTTTTGCAAAACGACGGACAATCTTGCACTTCATCTTCAACAACAACGCTAAAACTACTAAAAATTAACAATAAGACAAATTGACTAGAAATAAAACAAAATATTTTGTTGTAGGCGTATAACCATCACAAAATGTAAATTAGTTGTTATATCATATAATTGTTAGGATATTAGGGGTGTAATCTAAAGTTCTCAAATTACTCTAATCAATAAAGAATATATAAACTAAAGATATAGTTTTGTGTAGTTACGAGTAAAGTAAAGAGAAAATATACTCTTCATCTGTATGTTTTGGTAAACACGATTCAACCTATAATTTTTAAATTTTTTGAAAATGATCGTAAGAAAAGGAAAAGAAAAGTATAATAAAAAATGTACAAAAATATTATTTATTAAAAAAAACAAAAAATAATAATTATTAATGTAATTATAAAAGTTTGGGGAATCCGATGTGAATGCTCTCATCCTGCCAAATGAAACATGGAGATAAGGAGGACGATTGGCATTCGACTTTGGATAAATCGGAGTCATTTCCGGTAAGCAGCCTAAAGTCCTAGCTCCGATAGATTATATACTCAGCTCCTGTATTTCAGTTTTCATGAAATAACTAGGTTCCTTAGAGGTAAGTGTTGTGGGTTAGAGGGTTGAAATGGAAAGGTTACATACTTTTATGTCTCTAACATCCAGAAAAATAAATGTTCAATCGATGAAGTACATTTTTTACTGTCATTATAATGAGATGGTTGTACGCATGATGGTCTCATGTAGCTTAGCACAATCATTATGGGAATTGATATCATAATGGTGCCATTATATTTCTTTGGACTTAATTATATTTTTTTGGACTTAAGGATGTTCTTCTTGCTTATAAGTATGCTAATGGTTCAAAAAAAAGAGAGAAAGCTATGCATGCTATTGTCCTAATAGCCTTATGGAGCATTTGGAGGGCTCGCACCGACTACAATTTCAATTGCAAGAAGGTGGTCCTGGGTAATCTAATGGAGGAAACCAAAATTTTGGGATATCTATGGGTTAAAAATAGATCTAAGAAAGTGGTGCTTACATGGAAACAATGGTCCTCATTTAGTCTGCAGGTCACGCGTGTACCAAAGTTTGTATGGGAAAAAATACCAGTTTTAAATACTTGGGTTTAAAAGGAAAAAGTTTAGAGTTTATGTTTTTAGCTTGAGTAAATTTCAGTTTTGGTTCTTATAGTTTAATCATTTCAGTTTAAAAATGAATCTTTAATCATATTATGCCCTGTGGTGTATTTTATATGACGGTTTTGGTCTTTGTCACTAACTTTAGTTTTTGCTATTAACTCTAAGGGTATTTTGGTCAATATACATGCAAGGGTTATTTTTGTAAGTTATTAAGATGACGTCAGGGATTGTTTCTGCAATATTCAATATATAATAAAAAAAATATAAATATAAATTATAAGAACAAATTTAATCTACACACACAAACACTAATCGATTTTGTTATCCCCAACCCTATTTGCCATCCCCGGCGTCATCGTTGCCCTAAACCCATCGCCACCACCACGTACAGGCTGTTGCAAATCTACACCACTAATGTAATTCCTCACCTCCATCATAATCATCTCCTACATCACCACTAAAAACTTTGAATTAAACACCATAAATCCCTTCTTCGGCACCTCAATTGCCACCGTAGGCGACTGTAACACCACCATCGCCGGTTTCGAAATCGGCAGAGCATGTGCAACCGACGTTGTCCCAATCGAATAGGCTCCAGCAAGCGATAGACTCAGCAACATAGGCGGATTGCCGGAGCACCTGAATCGCTGACGTCAGATCCTAACGGATTACCCAAGGAGAAATGAAAACTTGAAACAGGCACACCTGACCCGGTACTGACGGATCTTTTTAACGATCATCCTAATCTAATATATTTTATACAACTAGTCCTCTAAAAACTATAATAAAAAATTCATTTAACTGTAAAAATTAACAGAGTTAATGTCACTGATCAAAACCGTTACAAAAATGAAAACCCATGGTATGATATGATCAAAAAATCATTTTTGGACTGAAATGATTAAAATAGTTTAACCATAGGAATAAAAACCGAAATTTACTATTTGAACTTTGTAACTAGAATAAAATCACTACAAAACTAAAAATATAAATACTAAAAATGTTACGTTTAAACATTTATACTCAAACTTATTACTTTACTCAAAATACAAAGCAATTGTTTAAAGAAAAAAAATTGAAATGACTAAAAAAGTACACACATAGTTCACAAGATTGATTAAAACGATGGTCATCTTCCAATTCGTCCCTTCGTTTTCCAGTCTGCATGCTATCAATATGTAATTATATATTGTAATGTAGTAGCTCATAATAGTTTCCATTGTCTTCGTATTCTTCTACAGTAATTTCGCTAGTTTTTGCAGGTTTGTTCTTTGATTTGCAAAAGATTGTTAGGATTCTAGATTTTTCTTTTCTGTACATAAACAATATTTGTGCATCTGAAAGTAGAAAATAGCTAAACGTTTGTCTTGAATGTTCTTTTCATTTTTCATGTGATCATGATCTAAGTTGGCTTAGAAGCTAAAAGAATAGTTCAATGTGATCGTTTGATATTGTGCAACCCACCAAATGCTTTAAAATTTGTCTCCCATTGTGTTAACTGTTAGGGGTGTTGAAAAAAACAAAAAAACAAAAAGACACAAAACTGAATCATCATATTCGTAATTGAAAAAACTCACGGTACGTTCCTATCTATATCTAAATTGTGACTATTATTTTTGGTTCGGTTCAGTTTGGTTTAAATGGTTGACTTAGATTCGGTTAGACATGTTTCTAATTTGGTTCGGTTCAGTTGATAGATAAGCCTAAAAAAATGTTATAACCAAATGTTAAAACTGAACTCTAATAGAGTGTTAATATGAAAAACTGGAGGATAAACACACGTGTCTGATTGATTTCTTCTTCCAAATCAGGGCTGAATCTTTCAGGTAGTTGATACAAAAGCAGCCAAGGATCTCAATTGAGATGGTAGAGTTATAGTTTTGTATTTTCTGTATGGGTTTTATTTATAACATAAGTAATAAAACTATTATTCATTTGTTTGATTTGCAGGAAGCTAAAAACCAATTTGAAGGATGCATTACTCGTGGACCTTGGGGTAATTTATGTAATGGGGATGAATGGGTTTACAAGCCTGAAGGCTTTATTAGTAAGATCCTTATTAAGTATAGAGATTTTGTTGTTGACTCTATTGAATTCAAACACTCCTCTGGTAAAGGTGAAATTCAAAGTTCTAGTTACGGTGAACCATCTAACAGCAGTTTGACACAGACGGTAACTAATTAATATGCTTCAAATACATGTTACTATGTTATGGCATTTAATTTGTATTTCATAAAAGTTTTGTTACTGGTTTTTCAGATATGCATTGATTGTCCTGATGAATATATAGTGTCAATAAGTGGGACATATGGTACTATTAATCTCTCTGAAGTAGTGGTCAGGTCCATATGCTTTAAGACAAATCGGAAACTTTATGGCCCGTATGGTTCTAATGCTGGCACTGTTTTCTCCCACGCTGTCAAAGGTGAGATGATTATAGGTTTTCATGGACGTGCTAGCTCTTACTTAAATGCTATTGGCATTTATGCTATGCCAAAGGCACCTGCATCAGGTCTGAATCCTACATGTAAAGGCAGAATCATGAATGAGGTTAGTTTCATAGTCTCTAAATGTCAATTGCTTGCATTTCTGTTTCTGAATCCTACTTGTTATGTAATGGCTGTATGTTTCTAACAATATATATATATTGTTAGAAAACATTCATTTTTGTCATTTTTATGGGTCAATCATTTTTGTTGGCAATTATATTCTAAAGTTGAAATGCTATATAATGTGTTTTCTAATTATATTTTTACTACAGCTAACCTCTAGTTTGCCTATAATGACAATGCCAAGAGAGGCAGGCCCATGGGGAGAAGGTAGAGGTAAACCGTGGGATAATGGAGTTTTCTCAACCATCAAACAAGTGCGTGTTTATTTAGGAGGGCTTAATGTAATTTACGCACTTCAATTTGAGTACCTGAAAAAGGATGGTAAATCTGTTTTGTCACAAATTCATGGAGGAACAGATGGAACTAAAACAGAACTGGTATGCATGTACAAAAATACATGTTTTCATTTCGCTAACCCTTAATTTCATCTTTATTTTTATGATTTTTTTTGAATGGCAAACTCACACACTTACGAATTACTTTTAACTTTGCATCATTTTCCCACTATGGACTTAAACTCCGACTACAATTGGCCTATGTCCTTTGATTTATGTACTAAATTGACCATGACCTTGCCAGGTAGATTTGGATGGTGAGGATGAGTTTTTGATGGGAATCTCTGGCTTTTTTGGGCCTGTTGAAGGATATAATGGATTGAATGCATTAGCGTCGATTACTTTCCACACAAACAAACGGGTCCATGGACCTTATGGGGAAGAAAACAGTGCAGGATACATTTATTTTAGTTCAGCAGCATCTCCTGGGAAAGTGGTTGGTTTTCAAGGGAGGCATAATCGTTTTTTAAGTGCAATCGGTGTTCATATGGAGTACTTCTAAAGAAAGATGATGATGTGTGGATGATTTTGCCAAGATGCATTATTAATCACTTCCAACTGCATTGAACTTAATTGGTTTATACTTTTGACTGTTATGTTAGTTTTCTAAAACTTAATTAAACTCTCAATATCTGGCCATTTATGCAAGCTTTATCCTTTTATTTTATACTTACGTTTTCACTCATGTTACAACTGATGAAACTAACTTTACAATCATGATTATGTTCAACATCTGAAAATCATGCGCAATTGAGTGAGCAGTGTACATTAATCAACAGGTTTAAAGTTTATTTAACATGAGAAAACGTTGGTAAACAAATTCACTGAAAGAGGACACCTAGCAGTAGTGGATGCACTAAATTTTGTTTAAGTGATAGCAAAGTTTGAAAGACAAACTCACACATGCACTAAATTACACTTAAAAAATGCACCATTTTGTCCACAATATATGGGAATTAAACTATCACTACTTGTGAGGAATATCACCGTTTCAACACATTGTACCATTGGCGACATGCCTTTGGTGTCCTTTGATTCATCTAGGCTGATAATAACCATGACCTTGGCAGGTGGATTTGGATGGCGAGAAGGAGCTTTTGATGGACATCTCTAGGTTTTTTCGTCTTCTTGAAGGATGTAATGAATTCGAAGCAATAGCGTCAATTACTTTCCACACAAGCAAACGGATAGTAGTTAGTTTTCAGGGGAGGAACAATAGGTTTTTAAGTGCAATTGATGTTCATATGGAGTACTTTTGAAGATGATGATGTGTGGATGGTTTTTCTAAGATTGTTGAAAAAATCAATCACTAATAATATATTTTTATTTCTCTAAAAACACTATCTTTTTATTTTTAATCTTTCTACTGCTCTTGTATTCTCTCAAATTCTCTAGTGATCTATCTTTATTTTCTAGGGTTTCTTCGTCTTGACGAACCTTTTTTGTTTGACCGGATCACTCATTAATGGTTTGATTGGTTTTGTATTCAGATTTGGTCGGTTGTATGTTTTTTGATTTGTTGATGGATTTACTTGCATCCTAAGTCTTGGGTTAATATAAAGTTAGGGTTAAGTTTTACTAGATGGACAAATGGTGGACATTCTCGCAATTGTTAACCTTCAACAACAAGCGCTAAAACAATAAAAAATAAACAATAATACAAATTTACTAGAAATAAAGCAAATCTTTTGCAAAACTATGAATAGTTTCATGCTTGTTAACCTTCAACGACAAATGCTAAAACGATTAAAATAAAAAAAATACCACCAATGAACTGCAAATATCTTTTTAGGCGTATAACAATCACAAAATCTAATTGATTGATATATCATATAATTGCTAGGATACCATGAGCACAATTTAACCTACTCAAATTACTAAAATCATTTAAATCAATAATTTGGGTTTTCTCACTTTCTTCCAAATCTATTTAAATTGGCAGGGACAGACAAAAACTACCCAAATTATTATTTTGAGTAAATTTCACTTTTAGTCCTCGTAGTTTGGACGTTTTAACCAATTTAGTATAAACTAAAATCTAAAAACCCTAATATCCTCATTCCACCCCACGCCATCCGCTACGCCATTGTCGGATGGCCGCCATCATCGAACAACCACCAACGTCGCTACACCGTTACCAACTTACCGGTCAACTATGAACCAGCCTCTGACAGTCACCATCACCATCGTTATCCCTCAGTTTCGTTTAAAGATTGCCATTGTCTTCATCATCTTTACAGGAAAACCACCTATCACCACTGTTTTCCATCATCTTGATCAGCAAACCACTGTCTTCCATCATCTTGATCAACAAACACTGTCTTTCTCCTTATTTTTGTCGGACAACCACCATCGCCATCATCTTCTGTCATCTCTAGGCAACCGCTACCCCAATCCTTTCTCCTCCCACCCCCTTCTTATTCTTTATCTTCAAACTATGTACATAAGGGCTTTAATGTACTATGAAATAGGGCTTCGATTGAACTATTGGAGCTTCTATTGAACGACTACCATCGACAGTTGGTACGGTGGTTGTAACCGGTGGTAAATGATGGCATGGTGGTTCTGGCCGGTGATGTAGGCTGGGGTGGGGTGAGGAACAAGTGACGTGTAGTTAGTAGGGGTTTTTTTTTTATTTTTAAATCACACTGATAATCCTAATCTTATGTAATTTACATAATTAGTCCTTCAAATGTGAATTGACTGAAATACTCTTTAAGTTAACTGAAAAATCTATCATAATTTATATTGGGGACTAAAACCATTACAAAGATGAAAGCACGGGGCATGATTTGACAAAAGATTTTTTTGGACTAAACTAGTTAAAACATCTAAACCACAAGGACTAAAAGCGAAATTTGCTGCATTATTTTCTTAATATTGAATTTATTACATTAATCTCCAAGAAGTGTGAAATCACAATGGATTCTCTATTAATTTGTGAGTGTTTCGTATATTAGAAGAATTTGTTTTGAGAGTAGTAAAGAACAAAATGTAATGTTCATTTGTATGTTACAGAAAAATTTATGATTTTATTAAAGAGCTAATTACACATGTGGTTCTTATTGGCTATACAAAGTAAAAGTTTTGAATACTATTGTTTAAAAAATAAAATTTAGTGTTTGTATTTATCTTCAAACTAATGTACATAAGGGCTTTAATGTACTACGAAATAGGGCTTTAATGTACTACGAAATAGGGCTTCGATTGAACTATTAGAGATTTGATTAAATGACTACCATCGACATTTGGTATGGTGGTTGTAAGCGGTGGTAAATGATGGCATGGTGGTTCTGGCCGGTGGTATAGGGTGGGGTGTGTGAGGAACAAGCGATGTGTGTAGTTAGTAGTGTTTTTTTATTTTTGTAATTTAAAAAAATCACATTAATAATCCTAATCTTATGTAATTTACATAATTAGTCCTTCAAATATGAATTAATTAAAATACTCTCTAATTTAACTGAAAAATCTAACAGAATTAATATTGAGGACTAAAATCATTACAAAGATGAAAGCACGTTGCATGATTTGACAAAAGATTTTTTTGGACTAAATTAATTAAAACATCCAAACCACAAGGATCAAAAGCAAATTTTACAACATTATTTTTTAGTATTAATTTTATTACATTAATGTCCAAGAAATATGAATCCGAGCAATCATAATGGATTCCTTATAAATTTGTGAGTGTTTTGTATATTACACCAAATTGTTTTGAGTGTAGTAAAGAAAAAAAATATATTGTTCATCTATATGTTTGCTTAAAGTGCGTTCCAACTCTTTTATTTTATTTTTATATTTTTAAAAGAGTTTGTGAGTTCAAAATATAAAAACTATAATAACAAATGTATAAAACTAGTTAAAAAGACTAGCACGTTGCGGCAGCAACGTCACATGAATAAGAGTGACGTCGATTTGTTAATTGTTTGATTAAGATAAGTACGTTGAATCTGGAGAATTACGCAAAGATGTGGATATGATTCGTTTTGAATAATTTGAACCATCAAAACTTAGAATCATACCAGATAAATTATATTTTAAAACATCTTTTTTATAATGTTGAAATCTTTTGTTACAATATTATCTAATTTATGATGATATTTAAATCATTTAAATAATACTTTTAATCAAAATATTATAAAAGAAACTAAAATAATATTGCTTAAAGTAGGTAGATGGACTTTGTTTTGTAAATAACCAAACTGTTGTGGTAAAACTAAATACCTATAAAGTTTTGAAGTTGTGAATTGTATACTATATATAAGTTTTAACTATTTTAGTATAAAATAAAATCTAAAAACCCTAATATCCTCATTCCACCCCACGCCACCCGTTACGCCATTGTCGGATGGCCGCCATCATCGAACAACCACCAACGTCGCTACACCGTTACCAACTTACCGGTCAGCTATGAACCATCGCCTGATAGCCACCATCACCATCGTTATCCCTCAATTTCGTAAAGACTGCCATTGTCTTCATCATCTTTACATGAAAACCACCTATCACCACTGTCTTCCATCATCTTGATCAGCAAACCACTGTCTTCCGTCATCTTGATCAGCAAACCACTGTCTTTCTCCTTATTTTTGTCGGATAACCACAATTGCCATCATCTTCTGTCATCTCTAGGAAATCGCTACCCCAATCATTTCTCCTCCCGCCCCCTTCTTATTCTTTATCTTCAAACTAATGTTCATAAGGGCTTTAATGTACTATGAAATAGGGCTTCGATTGAACTATTGGAGCTTCGATTGAACGACTACCACCGACAGTTGGTACGGTGGTTGTAACCGGTGGTAAATGATGGCATGGTGGTTTTGGCCGATGATGTAGGCTGGGGTGGGGTGAGGAACAAGTGACGTGTAGTTAGTAGTTTTTTATTTAATTTAAGAAATAACACTGATAATCCTAATCTTATGTAATTCACATAATTAGTCTTTCAAATATGAATTGACTGAAATACTCTCTAATTTAACTGAAAAATTGTAAGGCGCCGTCCCCGGGATGCTTACAGATGGTAAATCATTGCACAAAAACATACATTTTCATTTCTCTTACATAAATATTGCAGCGAAAACATTCAAAAGTGACATCTCATTTCATCATAAAAACTTTTGCCAAATAATACATCGTCAGTCAGTTACAAAATACATTGTTGCATTATATCACAAAAGCATTAAATAAATGGATTCCATCCCAAAAGAGCCGAGTAGCCACCCGTGCCATTCTCAGCAATCATTACCTGCCAACTGGAAACACATCAAAGTCAGCGTTGCCGAGTGAGTTCTAGTTTTATAAATAAAACATACTTATCTTTTGTTAAAAACCATACTTCACGTTCATACGATCATACATCATACATATACACATAACATCATTATTATCTTCATCATCTATACGTTAACTTTCATTCTTTCATACATTCTTACTTTCATTCGTTCATTCATTACTTCCAATGACATGTACATTATCCCGAACATTATGCACGAAGAGGGTAACTAGGCCTGAGGTCTTTCATAGACCTCGAACATGGGCACGGAGTAGACTCCAGTACCTAGGACAAGTACATTCACCATTTATCTTTTCTCTTCCGTTCCGAATAATGCCATATGCTATACCCCGAACATTGTGCACGAAGCGGGTAATTGAGCCTGAGGTCTTTCATAGACCTCGAACATTGTGCATGAAGCTGACTCTAGCACCTAGGGCAAGCGGAAAGGATCCCATTCCTATAGTCAATCACAAAGATTGGACCCCAGTGTGCATCCTTCGGGGTAGCTAATCCACACACCGTTGAGCTAACACCTTCATCGGGTGTGCACCTCTATACATTTGCTTGCAAGCCTTCTTACATTCATTTATTCATTAATGCATGCATTCATTCATCATGTTCCTCTTTCATTATCATTCACTTTACGTTACATAATACTTTCGGTTCATTCATTAACATCACATGTAAAGCCACAGGAAAGATAAACATACATCGCATTAAGGAACATATCATACACAAAAATCAACATCATACAGGGCAACATTATACATACATATCGTGCATAAACATGAAACATCATCATCATCGTGTCCTACGTGCACTCTAAGGCCTCAATCGTCATCTTACATGCTCTTACAGGAACCTTTATGTCAAAACTTACATCTGAAATTTCCCCCGAAAGTCAGAAGTCAAACTACACTTTCCTCGGGTGCAACAGACCTATTCAGGCGTATGGACACCCTTCAGTTGCATGGCCTCCATGCGACTGAACATCATGCGAATGAACCAATGCGGATGAACACTCATGCGAATGAACACTCATGCGAATGAGCACTCATGCGAATGAACACTCAATCATGCAAATGGACTAATGCGGATGGACTTCATGCGAATGGGACTAATGCGGATGAGCCCTTATGCGACTGAACCTTCAATCGCATGGCCTCCATGCGACTGGCCTTTCAATCGTGCGAATGGACTCTCAATCGTTCGAATGGACCGCAATTGTACGAATGGATCCCAATCGCACCCTATTCGGCCGTATGGCCTCCATTTGGTCTCCAGTCGGTTGCCTAGCCCTAGCTGATGCAGAGTGCAGTTCCAGCCGAACGCAAACTGCCCCTTTCAACTTCCAAACTCATCTAAACCCATTCTAAACCCAAATCGACCATCCTAAATCTTAGGGATGCATACTGCAACACCATTCAAGCACACACAAGCTCATAAGCAAGGCTCAAACGGATCATACACACACATACATACACAAACGGGTCAAACATGCACACACTCAAAAACCCAATTTTCAGATGTTTTTCAGACCCAAATCATTCAAAAAAGTTTAACGGAGGGGGTCCGGGAACTCACACAAACGACCACGATGAGAAGAGCTTTGATTTGACTTGCTTCTCAACTATTTTGGCCACCAGAACCAACCCGAACCAACACTTCTTCCTCTTTTCTTCCTTTATCTCTTCTCCTCTCTTTTCTTGGCTGAAATGTGAGTGTGTGGGGAGAGTATGGCTACCCTCTCCCTACAAATATCACCACATTTCCAACTTTCCTTTGTTGGCGAGTTTGGTACCTCGACTTTGAGCTTTATTTCTTTTTCTTCATTCGTCGGCTTCAAAATGGATAAATAACCGGGTGTTACAAGTCCACCCCCTTAAATAGGTTTCGTCCCCGAAACCTGTTATTCCTCGAACAAACGTGGATAATACTGTCTCATTTCTTCCTCAGTCTCCCACGTTGACTCGGATCCCTTCCTGTGGTTCCACTATACACGCACAAGAGGAACCACTTTATTTCTCAGTCTTTTCTCTTTTCTACCGATGATTACCACTAGTTGCTCCACATAATTGAGCCTTTCGTCTACTTTGATATCTTCTAGTGGAACAATCATGTCTTCATCAACTAAGTACTTTCTCAGATGAGATACATGGAATTTTGGGTGAATTCCACTTAACTCATTTGGTAACTCCAGTCTATAGGCCACCTCTCCTACTCGATCTATGATTCGGAAAGGGCCTATATACCTTGGGCTCAACTTACCCCGCTTTCGGAAACGAATGATACCCTTCCAAGGTGAGACCTTCAACATAACCCGGTCACCCACCTGGAACTCAATCGGTCTACGTCGTTTATCAGCATACGATTTCTGTCTATCTTTGGCTGCCTTCATGAAGGCTTTAATCTTCTCAAGCTTCTCAGTCGAAGCCTTGATTACCTTGACGCTCCCCAATTCCTTCAGACCAATATCACCCCAACAAACGGGTGTTTTGCATCTCCTACCATATAGCATCTCATAGGATGGCATACCAATGCTGGCATGATAGCTGTCGTTGTAAGAGAATTCGGCTAACGGTTGGTGGTCATCCCAACTTCCCCCAAAATCAATCACACATGCCCGAAGCATGTCCTCCAATGTCTGAATGGTCCTTTCTGATTGACCATCAGTTTGGGGATGATAAGCCGTGCTAATATGTAACCTCGTCCCCATAGCGTCGTGGAATTTCTTCCAAAATTTAGATGTAAACCGGGTGTCATGATCTGACACAATAGACACCGGCATACCATGACGAGTTACAATTTTCCTAATGAATAGATCAGCCAACCTCTCAGATGAATATGTTTTGCGGATTGGTAGGAAGTGAGCACTCTTCGTCAAATGGTCAACTATCACCCATATGGCATCATACCCTTTCGGAGTACGCAGCAGCTTCGTAATGAAATCCATGGTGATGTGCTCCCACTTCCATTCTGGTATATCTAAGGGTTGGATCTTTCCATACGGCTTTTGATGCTCGGCCTTCACTTGTAAAAAAGTAAGGCACTTACTCACATACTCCACCATATCACGCTTCATACCCGACCACCAATAATCCTTTTTCATATCTTGGTACATTTTTATGGCACCTGGATGAATGGTGTATCGAGTCTTGTGAGCTTCATCCATGATCTTCACCCGTAGATCTCCGAAACGAGGAATCCACACCTGTCCAAATCGGGTTTTAACACCAAGTGTGTTTTCACCCAATTCCCTAACCAGACCTCTCATCCTTTCAAAGTTAAGATGATCTTCTTTCAGTGCCTCATGTTGAAACTCTTTGACTTGCTTCATTACATCAGAGGTTATGATCAGTTGATATGCTTTCACTCGAATCGGCTCGGGCCTCTATTTTTAGCTAAGGGCATCAGCCACCACATTGGCCTTACCCGGATGGTAGTGGATCTCACAATCATAATCCTTTATAAGTTCCAACCACCTTCTCTACCTCATGTTCAGATCATTTTGCTCGAAGAAGTACTTCAAGCTTTATGGTCCGTGAATATGGTGCACTTCATCCCATAGAGATAGTGCCTCCAAATCTTTAACGCAAAGACCACGGCTGCCATCTCCAAGTCATGATTAGGATAATTGACCTCATGAACCTTCAACTGTCAGGATGCATAGGCTATACCCTTCCCTCTTTGTATCAACGTGCACCCCAACCCCGAATAAGAATGTAAGGCCCCGCTCCCGGGACGCTTATAGTTGGTCATTCATCGCATATAAAACATATATTTACATTTGAATTTCGTAAGCATCGCAGCGGAATGTTAAAATAAGCTTTCATTTCTATATAAATGCTTTTGCAAGTTCATACAACATTCATTACAAAAATAGTTTGTTCGCATTACAATACAAAAACATCAATCAAAAGAATGCCATCCCAAAAAGAGCTGAGTAGCTTCACGGTGCCATCCTCAACAAACATTACCTGCCAATTGGAAAACATATAAAAAGTCAGCGTTGCTGAGTGAGTTCTAGTTTTATTATAAAACATACTTCACTTTCATATAAAATCATTCGTTACTTTTACATGATCACACATCATACATACGCATAGATAATATCATTTTTACTTTCTTCATTCATTCATTCGTTCATTCATCCCATATAACTTTACTTGCGCATCGGACGTCATCCGTACCAATACCATGTGCTACACCCCGACTAGTCTTAGCTACCGTGCCGAAGTCATTAAATGAACAGCTAAACGTATGCCACGGTACTAAGAGTAAGCGATCAGTCTTAGCTATTGGGCCGAAGTCAATAAATGAACAGCTAAACGTATGCCACAGTACTAAGGGTAAGCGATCAGTCTTAACTACTGGGCCGAAGTCAATAAATGAACAGCTAAACGTATGCCACGGTACTAAGGGTAAGCGGTAGAGGTTCTACATTAATGGTCAATCACAAAGAAGGATCCGTTATCCGATGCATGCAAGACGTTTCATTTCATACATTCGTTCATTACGTTCCTCTTTTCATTATCTTTCACTTTATGTTACATAATACTTTCATTTCATTCATCATAATACGTAAAGTCATAGGAAAGATAATATACATCATACTAAGGAACATTAACATGCATCAACATCACATCATACAGGGCAACATCATACATGCATAACATGCAACTTCATTATCTCTATGCCCTACATGCTTTCTAAGGCCATATCTGCTATCCTACATGCTCTTACGGGAAACCTTTACGTCAAAACTTACATCTGCACTTTCCCCCGAAAGCCAGAAGTCTAACTACACTTTCCTTCGGGTGCAACAGCCCTAATCGTGCGTATGAACACCCTCCAGTCACATGGCCTCCATGTGACTGAACATCATGCGATTGAACTCAAGCGGATGAACATCTATGCGAATGGACATCCAGTCGTGCGTATGAACCTCATGCGGATGGAACTAATGCGAATGGGCACCTATGCGACTGATCTAATGCGAATGAACTCATGCGACAAAGCACTTATGCGACTGAACCCTCAGTCGCATGACTCCCCATGCGATTGGACTCCCAGTCGTGCGACTGAAACCTTAGTCGTGCGATTGAATCCTCAATCGCGCGAATGAATCCCAATCATGCGAATGACCCTCAATCGCCCCTCAATCGGCCGTATGGCCTCCATTCGGTCGCCTAGCCCTAGCTGATGCAGAATGCAATTCATCCCGACTGCAGCCGAGGGTTTTCGGCCTCCAAACTCATCTAAACCCATTTTAACCCCAAATCGACCATCCTAAACCTTAGGGATGCATACCAAAACATCATTCAAGCACACACAAGCTCACAATCAAGGCTCAAACACATCATACACACACATACACATACATAAACGGGTCAAAAATTCACACACTCTAAAACCCAATTTCAGATGTTTTCCAGCCCCAAAATCGTTTGAAAACAAGTAAAAGTGGGGTCCTAGAACTCACACAAACGAGCACAACGACAAGGGCTTCGATTTGGCTTGCTACACGACGATTTTGGCAACCCGAACTGGCACTTTTCCTCTTTTTCTTATCCTTTCTCTCTTTTCCTCTTTCTTTGGCTGAAAAGATAGTAAGGATGGTGTGTTTTCCCTTTTATACTCCCATTCATCGAAGTTTCTCTCGTTGGCAAGTTTGGTCCCTCGACTTTGGACTTTATTTCTTTTCTTCTTTAGTCGGCTACAAAATAAATGAATAAATAGCCGGGTGTTACAAAGAAGCATCAAAATAAACCACTAGATCTTCACTTCCATCGGGTAATGACAGAACATGAGCTTTTGTCAACCTCGCCTTCAATTCTTCGAACGCTTCTGTTGAGCTTAGCCCCATACGAACTTCACATCTTTTCGGGTCAACTTGGTTAGTGGAGAAACGATCTTAGAAAAGTCTTGGATAAATCTTCTGTAGTAACCCGCCAAACCCAAGAAGCTACGAATCTCGGATGTCGTCTTTGGTGACTTCCATTGCATAACCGCCTCCACCTTTGCTGGTCCACCATAATCCCGTCGGGATTCACCACATGACCCAAGAACTAAACTTTGCGCAACCAGAACGCGCACTTGGAGAATTTAGCATACAACTTCTCCCTCCTCAGCGTCTCCAGAACCTCCCAAATATGACCAGCATGCTCAGTCTCGCTCCTCGAATAGATCAGGATATCATCAATAAACACAATCACTGATTTGTCCAACATCAACCGACGCACATGGTTCATCAAATCCATAAAAGCAGCTGGCGCGTTGGTCAAGCCAAAAGACATGACAAGAAACTCGTGGTGACCGTAACGCGTGCGAAAAGCTGTTTTAGGGATATCCTGCTCCTTCACCTTCAACTGATGGTAACTAGATCGAAGGTCTATCATTGAAAACCAACTGGCACCCTGAAGCTAATCGAACAAATCATCTATTCTCGGTAAGGGGTATCGGTTCTTTACCATCAACTTGTCAGTTCACTGTAGTCAATGCACATCCTTATACTACCGTCCTTCTTCTTTACAAACAGGACCGGAGCACCCCAAGGAGATATACTCGGTCTAATGAAAATCTTATCGAGCAGCTCTTGCAACTGCTCCAACAGCTCTTTCATCTCTGTCGGAGCTAACCGATACGGTGCCTTGGCAACAGGTTGGGCACCCGGTATCAGATCAATCTGAAACTCGATCTCTCTATCAGGTGGCACTCCTGGTAAGTCTTCTGGGAACACATCTGGAAAGTCACGCATAACCGGTACATCAGGCAGTTGTGGTGTTGGCGTATCCACATCCTTTACATAAGCCAAATAGGCGCTACACCCACACCTCATACACCTTCCCGCCACCGCCATTGAGATCACTATCGGGATCGTAGTAACCCGATCCCATAAACAGTTACCAAACTCCCGTTAGGCGCTGTCAAACGAATCATCTTCTTGCAACACACAATGTTCGCCTCGAAGTCCGCCAGCCAATCCATCCCAAGAACCAAATCGAAACCACCTAAGGTCATCACGAACGGTCTAACAGGAAACTTATGACCCTCAAGTTCCACATCACAGTTCTCTATCATTTCAGAAATCCTGGTAGACTTACGTATGGCAGTTTTTACATCAAAGAGCGCCTCAAAACGTCTACTACTAACAGGTAGCTTAGCATAGAAAGCAGCAGAAATATAACTTTTACTGGCACCCGAATCAAATAACACAGAAGCTAAAGTTTGATTCACCAGAAACGTACCGGACATGACATCAGGGTCAGTCCTAGCTTCATCCTGTGTCATGGTGAATGCCCTGGCGCTCGCCCTCGGTCCTTCACCTCCTGGCTTCTTCGTCCCGGAACCCTTAGCCATTGGCTTCTTACAATCTTTACCCATATGACCACTTTCTCTACAGTTAAAACACCTCACACCCCTGTAATCTCTAGTCATATGACTAGGCTTCCTACATTTGAAACAAGCATTCAACCCCCATCCACACTCGCCACCGTGCTCCTTCCCGCACTTGCCACACTTCTTTATACCAGCACCCGATGCTACCACATGGCGGTCGTCCACTAGTGCCTTCTTGTTACCCGTCGAGGCATCACCCCGACCAAACCTCTTCCCCTGCTAGTTTCGATCACTGCGCCCTTCTTGCCACCTTCAGTCACAACCACTGTCCTCTTTCATATAGTCTCCTTGCCAAATCCACCGCCGACCTAAACGTGCTCGGCCGGGCGGCAATCATGTGCCTGCGAATATCCGCTGGCAAACCCTGAATGTATCTTTTAATCTTTCGTGACAAAGGTGTCACCTGATCCGGCACCAGACGTGCCATCTCGTTGAATTTAATGGTGTACTGTTGGTGCGTCATAGTTCCCACCTCCAGTTGCAAGAACTCCCTTTCGACCTTGTCCATTTCCCGGTGAGGACAAAACTCCTTAATCACTAACTTTTTCAGCTCAGACCATCTCATCCTCCCGATGGCCCTGCTGCCCTCGGCTTGGACAATGTTGTCTCACCAGCACAGATCCGAATCCACAAAAGAGTGGGTAGCGAAATTCACCTTTTGATCTTCACGGCACTCGCTGATATCAAGAACAACCTCTATTTCCATCGAAAGTAGGGGGCTTGCATCTCATAAACGCCCCGTAGTTATAGCCTCGTGCCGCCCCTGGTGCAGGCTCTTCTTCTTCCTCCTCTTCATCATCAAAGAGAACCATTTCTGGCTCTGGTTGCTTTCGTTCTCCTGAGGACCTGTTCCTTTCCTTTCTTTCCCCTTCCCGTACTGCCTTAATCACTTCGGTCACCACAGACGGTAAGATTGTCTGCATGACCTGATGAACTTATTCAACCACCGCCTCCTTCACCGAGGCCTTAGGTTTGCACTCTCAACCCCACCCTCCGGGTGAGGGGTCTCTGGTTCTTCAGGAACCACCTTCTCAACTCTGGGTCTCCCTTTCTTGGGTCGTGGTTCAGCACCGTGACCTCACCCCGTGAAGCTTTCGAAGATCTACCACCGGCAATCACACGCACACTGAAAGATTCAAACACCAACACGGTCATTCAAGGGAACAGCTCAGTTTATGTCAAGCATAGTAAGTCCCTAATTACAGTGGCCAGTTGTGATTAGCCATTTACTTTACTCTTCATACCCCAAGCATTACCTGTCCTGACTATATCAGTATTTAAATATACATACAACACATAACCACATACCATGCGCACATAATACCGGTTTACTTTACGAAAATACCTGATGGCACACAGCTACTCAGATTGGCATCCCATTCCCTTTCCGTCCCATTCTCAGTTTAAGTTATGGTTTATTTTGAAAATTTACCCATTTCACTTAAACTTTGGCTCTGATACCAACTTGTAAGGCTCCGTCCCCGGGACGCTTACAGCTGGTAAATCATTGCACAAAAACATACATTTTCATTTCTCTTACATAAATATTGTAACGGAAACATTCAAAAATAACATCTCATTTCATCATAAAAACTTTTGCCAAATAATACATCGTTAGTCAGTTATAAAATACATTGTTGCATTATAGCACAAAAGCATTAAATAAATGGATGCCATCCCAAAAGAGCCGAGTAGCCGTCCGTTCCATCCTCAGCAATCATTACCTGTCACCTGGAAACACATCAAAGTCAACGTTGCTGAGTGAGTTCTAGTTTTATAAATAAAACATACTTATCTTTTGTTAAAAACTATACTTCACGGTCATGCGATCATACATCATACATATACAGATAACATCATTATTATCTTCATCGTCTATACGTTAACTTTCATTCTTTCATACATTCTTACTTTCATTCGTTCATTCATTACTTCCAGTGACATGTACATTACCCCGAACATTGTGCACGAAGCGGGTAACTGGGCCTGAGGTCTTTCATAGACCTTGAACATTGGGCACGGAGCTGACTCCAGTACCTAGGACAAGTACATTCACCATTTATCTTTTCTCTTCCGTTCTGGATCAATGCCATATGCTATACCCCGAACATTATGCACGAAGCGGGTAATTGAGCCTGAGGCCTTTCATAGACCTCGAACATTGTGCACGAAGCTGACTCTAGCACCTAGGGCAAGCGGCAAGGAACCCATTCCTATGGTCAATCACAAAGATTGGACCCCAGTCTGCATCCTTCGGGGTAGCTAACCCACACACCATTGAGCTAACACCTTCATCGGTGTGCACCTCCATACATTTGCTTGCAAGCCTTCTTACATTTATTTATTCATTAATGCATGCATTCATTCATCATGTTCCTCTTTCATTATCTTTCACTTTACGTTACATAATACTTTCGGTTCATTTATTAACATCGCACGTAAAGCCACAGGAAAGATAAACATTCATCGCATTAAGGAACATATCATACACAGATATCGACATCATACAGGGCAACATCATACATACATATCGTGCATAAACATGCAACATCATCATCATCGTGCCCTACGTGCACTCTAAGGCCTCAATCGTCATCTTACATGCTCTTACAGGAACCTTTATGTCAAAACTTACATCTGCACTTTCCCCGAAAGTCAGAAGTCAAACTACACTTTCCTCGGGTGCAACAGCCCTATTCAGGTGTATGGACACCCTTCAGTCGCAAGGCTTTCATGCGACTGAACATCATGCGAATGAACCAATACGGATGAACACTCATGAGAATGAACACCTAATCGTGCAAATAGACTAATGCGGATGGACTTCATGCGAATGGGACTAATGCGGATGAGCCCTTATGCGACTAGACCTTCAATCGCATGGCCTCCGTGCGACTGGCCTTTCAATCGTGCGAATGGAATCTCAATCGTGCGAATGGACTCCAATCGTGCGAATGGATCCCAATTGCACCCTATTAAGCCGTATGGCCTCCATTCGGTCTCCAATCGGTCGCCTAGCCCTAGCTGATGCAGAGTGCAGTTCTAGCCGAACGCAAACTGCCCCTTTCGACTTCCAAACTCATCTAAACCCATTCTAAGCCCAAATCGACCATCCTAAACCTTAGGGATGCATACCACAACACCATTTAAGCACACACAAGCAAGGCTCAAACGGATCATACACACACACACACATACACATACACAAACAGGTCAAACATGCACACACTCAAAAACCTGATTTTCAGATGTTTTTCAGCCCCAAATCATTCAAAACGTTTAAAGGAGGGGTCCTAGAACTCACACAAACGACCATGACGAGAAGAGTTTCGATTTGACTCGCTTCTCAACTATTTTGGCCACCCGAACCAACCCGAACCAACACTTCTTCCTCTTTTCTTCCTTTCTCTCTTCTCCTCTCTTTTCTTGGCTGAAATGTGAGTGTGTGGGGAGAGTATGGCTACCCTCTCCCTACAAATATCACCACATTTCCAACTTTTCTTTGTTGGCGAGTTTGGTACCTCGACTTTGAGCTTTATTTCTTTTTCTTCATTCGTTGGCTTCAACCGGGTGTTACAAGTCCACCGCCCTTAAATAGGTTTCGTCCCCGAAACCTGTTATTCCTCGAACAAACGTGGATAATACTGTCTCATTTCTTCCTTAGTCTCCCACATTGACTCGGATCCCTTCCTGTGGTTTCACTATACACGCACAAAAGGAACCACTTTATTTCTCAGTCTTTTCTCTTTTCTATCGATGATTACCACTAGTTGCTCCACATAATTGGGGACTAAAATCATTACAAAGATGAAAGCACGGGGCATGATTTGACAAAAGATTTTTTTGGACTAAACTAGTTAAAACATCTAAACCACAAGGACTAAAAGCGAAATTTACTGCATTATTTTTTTAATATTAAATTTATTACATTAATCTCCAAGAAGTGTGAAATCACAATGGATTCTCTATTAATTTGTGAGTGTTTCGTATATTAGAAGAAATTGTTTTGAGAGTAGTAAAGAACAAAATGTAATGTTCATTTGTATGTAACAGAAAAATTTATGATTTTATTAAAGAGCTAATTACACATGTGGTTCTTATTGGTTATACAAAGTAAAAGTTTTGAATACTATTGTTTAAAAAATAAAATTTAGTGTTTGTATTTATCTTCAAACTAATGTAAATAAGGGCTTTAATGTACTACGAAATAGGGCTTCGATTGAACTATTAGAGCTTTGATTAAATGACTACCATTGACATTTGGTATGGTGGTTGTAAGCGGTGGTAAATGATGGCATGGTGGTTCTGGCCGGTGGTATAGGGTGGGGTGTGTGAGGAACAAGCGATGTGTGTAGTTAGTAGTGTTTTTTATTTTTGTAATTAAAAAAAATCACATTGATAATCCTAATCTTACGTAATTTACATAATTAGTCCTTCAAATGTGAATTGATTGAAATATTCTCTAATTTAACTGAAAAATCTAACAGAATTAATATGGGGACTAAAATCATTACAAAGATGAAAGCACGTGGCATGATTTGACAAAAGATTTTTTGGACTAAATTAGTTAAAACATCCAAACCACAAGGGCTAGAAGCAAATTATACTACATTATTTTTTAGTATTAAATTTATTACATTAATGTCCAAGAAATATGAATCCGAGCAATCACAATGGATTCCTTATAATTTTGTGAGTGTTTTGTATATTACACCAAATTGTTATGAGTGTAGTAAAGAAAAAAAATGTATTGTTCATCTGTATGTTTGCTTAAAGTGTGTTTCAACTCATTTATTTTATTTTTATATTTTTAAAAGAGTTTGTGAGTTCAAAATATAAAAACTATAATAACAAATGTATAAAACTAGTTAAAAAGACTAGCGCGTTGCGACAGCAACGTCACATGAATAAGAGTGACGTCGATTCGTTAATTGTGTGATTAAGATAAGTATGTTGAATCTGGAGAATTACGCAAAGATGCGGATATGATTCGTTTCGAATAATTTGAACCATCAAAACTTAGAATCATACCAAAACGGTAAATTATATTTTAAAACATCTTTTTTATAATGTTGAAATCTTTTGTTACAATATTATTAAATTTATGATGATATTTAAATCATTTAAATAATACTATTAATCAAAATATTATTAAAGAAACTAAAATAATATTGCTTAAAGTAGGTAGGTGGACTTTCTTTTGTAAATAACCAAACTGTTATGGTAAAACTAAATACTTATAAAGTTTCTTGTTATATATAATCTATATCTATAGATATAAATAAAATAATGTTTTTTTACCACTTGTTAATTTCTTAAATCATATTTTCTAAACATCATCATTTTATTTTCTATCAAAATGGTATTAAAGTAATTTAAACACTTAAAAATTTCTTTCTCTTCATAAAAGTTAATTTGGTCAATTGCTATATTTTTTTTCTCTCATCTACATTTTTTAAAAAATCAAACTATGTTTTTAAAATAATTTTTTTAATAAAATTAAAATTTATATCTTTTCTAGAAAATTGAACCTTTTGAAATAGAATATTTTAAATTAGTCATTTTTAATTAATTATAAAAAATATGAAATTCTCTAAAAACTATTTTATTAAAACATCAGAATAATTAGAAACTTGAGTTATTATTAAAAAAGATTTTTAAAAACAATAAATTTTTATAAGAAAATCATAAAATAAAACATTTTAAAATAAATTTTTATTATTCAACATGAACCGGAGATGGCTGGTCATCTTCCTTACGTTTCGCAGGTTCACGAGATAATGCACTACAATTCGTCTCTTCGTTTACCTGTCTCTACTCTACTGTAGGCCTTTCAATTCTCCGATTATTATATATTCATGTAATGCCTCATAATTTCTCTTCTGTCTTCTTATCTTTCTTCACCATTTTCGGTAACATTTGCAGGTTCGTTTTTCCAATTCTGTGATTTTGTAATGGTGACATGGTTAAAGCAATGCATTATTGACTTCTTAATATCAGATGTATTGTATTGCAATGCATTATTGACTTCTTAATATCAGATTTATTGTATCGCTTAACTCAATTTTTCCTATCTTTTCTTATTTAAATTGTATCTCTGTATGATATGTGATGACCCTATATATTCTCCTGTTCTTCTACTCTTATAGCTATGTTCATGATATTAGAACTGATTGTATCATCTCTTTCAGGCAGTGCTGATTGTTGCAAGTAGTCAATATTATTTGTTCAAATTTACACAACGGTCCACTAAGATGGTAGACTTTCAACTTTGTTATCTTCTGCTCTGTTGTTGTGTTGAACATATATGAGTACCCATTTGTGTTGTATAAACCACAAGTCTGTTGTTTAAATTGTTTGATTCAGGCAGGTTCAAACCCACCTGAAGGATGCATAGCCCTTGGACCATGGGGTGGTTCAAAGGGTGCAGACTGGGCTTATATGCCTCATGTTTTGCCAAAAAAGATAAAGATAAGTGTTCGACATGCCGGTGTAGTTGACTTCATCAACTTCCAAACCTATTACATAACGGTGAAACTCTCAACTTCTTTTTTGGCGGCAAGGGGGGCAATCAAACAGACACTGTAAATTATATACTTTGATTACTCTTTCTTGTTGTTGCGTACCTTATATACAGCTTGCTTTTTATAGAAGTTTTATATTGAATTTTGTAGATATGCATTGACTACCCTAATGAGTATTTGGAGTCGATCGGTGGGACGTTAGGGAACTTTGATGGATCTTATGTAGTGATGTCAATATGTTTTACAACAAACCATAACCGTTATGGGCCGTATGGTAATAGTAGCAGTGGCATTGCTTTTTCATGTCACAGCAAAGGTGGAGTGATTGTAGGGTTTCATGGGCGTGCTGACAAATACGTCAACGCTGTTGGGGTGTATGTGATGCATTGTCTCTTGCATCAAGTTCATGTTCTACATCTGAAGGTGAACTCTTGCCTGAGGTATACACCTTTAAAGTCTAAAAGTCTCTTGTTTGTTTTTCTGTCTTTGTTTTTGATGTTTTAGTTTTTATTTACAACATATGTTTTGTATATATAAAAGAAACAATATTGCATTTGATTGCTGCTCACTTTGCATGTTGTTATATGTTATAAACTAAATTCACCATCAAACTTTAGGACTTGTGCTCTAGTATGTCTAGAGTGGTAATGCCGAGGGATGCAGATCCAGGGGGAGCAGATGGTGGAAAACCTTGGAATGATGGATTTATTAGCACAGTCAAAAAAATACATGTTCATCTAGGAAAGACAAATGTGATTTACGCGCTTCAGTTTGAATATCTTAAATGGGATGGTAAAACTATATTGTCACAAATCTATGGAGGAAATGATGGTTCTAAGATAGAAATGGTATGTTTTTACAAAGAAATATTATCTTGTTTGTTTCACTAATTAAGTCCATGATTCATATAGGATGAAAACAAAAACATTACTTTTGTAGGTCAGTTTTGATGTTGAAGATGAGTATTTGACTGGCATTTTTGGGTTCTATGGACCTGTTAAAGGGTATAAGGGATTGGAAGCCATAGTGTCGGTTACCTTTCTCACAAACGTCAGGATGTATGGGCCGTATGGAGAAGAAAGGGGTGTTGGGTATACTTATTTTAGTTCAACTTGGTCTCCTGGTAAAGTTAAAGGTTTTCATGGTAGGGATAATAGTTTTGTAAGTAAAATCGGGGTTCATATGGACTATTTTTGAAGATCGTAACGAGTTAAAAGAAAAGTTGTTTGCTTTAGATGTTCGTTTGATTGTGTTTCAAGTTTTGGTTTCTTCATCAAGGTCTGTTAAGGATTATGTCAAGACTATGTTTTGGAATTATAACAATGTGTTTTGATTGTCTCTCTTGTTATGAGGTCTTCTATTAAGTACTAAGGAGTAGATTTTATTGGAGTTAATTAAATGAATATTTATGGTTTTTAGTGCAATTAGGAACTATAATTAAACCAAATGTGTATAAAAAGGTTTTTTACATCGACTAAAAATAGAGTAAACTTTACGGTTGGTATTCTTGTTTTGACTAAAAGTTCAAGCCAAATTTTCATTGTGCTTTCTTTTAACTCTTGTTAATTTCAAATATTAATAAAAGGATATTCTTGTCCTTTTATTTTAATAACAATGTTTAGAGGTAAATAGTAAATGATGTGATAGTATCATATTACACTTTGGTTTTTAACGTTGAGATATTACCCTTGACGTCCTCACTTTCCTCTAAACTCTTAGAGTGAACATGAGACCAAAAAAAATAGTTTTAATTAATTAAAAAATAAAGTTTTGTTAACATCATAAAAAGGTAAAACTAAAAAACCAGAATGTTGATTTAAGAAACCAACATGACCAACAAATTTTCTGAGATTGCAACACACTGCAAATTGATTTTGTCTTTACCATCATAGCTGCTACAAACAAATGGGCACCAACATCTTTGTTCTAAGCTGTGCTAGCACCATCGTTTCGACTAGCCGATTTGCATGGGGTTTAGCCCATGTAACACGAACTTAAATTAATATTTGATCTTATTTTTAAGTGTATAATCTCTATCATTTAGCACATATATCATTTAGCACATATATTATATAAAAACATGTATTTTTACGTATGTTTTTTATCTTATAAGATTATTTTGTCTTTATTAAATGTAAAATAGACATTTTAATCTTATTAGATCAAAAATGTTAATAGTAATCACTATAGGATCCATGTAATTAAATCTTTGTTTTAAAAACTAAATGATAGAAATACCTTTGTATTAACATTTGGAATTAATAAAAGTTAAGGTATTTGACTAATAGAGAAAGAGAATCTATTTCTGCAAATTCTAAAACCTAGGAACCATATTCTAAGATTTAGATTAAATCGTGGAGACCAACTTAAAATTTACTAAAAAATAAATAAGATAACAAATTGTACATTTGAAAAAGGTAAATTTCTCTGATAAATTAAAATATTTTTATTACATGCTATCTTCTCATGTTAATCTGTGACATGTCATTAACATATAAACTTGTCGTTTAAATATTCATATTGAATACTAATAATAGTATTTCTATTCTTTTTAATTGATAAGGCACATTTAAAAAAATGATATTTACGACTAAACTTTTTGTGCATTATTTATCGATCTCAGAAACATAGTATCAAATATTAATATATATCAGTTACAAATGATATTTAGAACTGAACTTTTTGTGCTTAATTCAAGTAACTAATAATTACATAATATTAAATTTGCAATTGAAATGAACAGTACCCAAGGCTATATCGGGTATTTCACGACTATATCGGGTATTTCACGACTATATCGGGTATTGTGCTTCTTGGTTTGGGGGTTGTGGCTAACATGTGGCTGAGATAGAATTGTATATTGCCACTAGCCAGCTTCTTCCGAAACACACGTGTGGAGAGTGTTGGACGTGTGTTTGGTTTAGGTTACCTTTTGCCCCTCTTTATATGTGTTTCACGTTGTTCTCTATTCTCCTTCTACGTCCTTTAATCACAAGATGAACAATTATAATTTGATGTTGTGATCGGAGGTTCTCACCGGCGACATCATTTGCCGCCTTACTCATCGTTGTTCAATGAAGTGGGTTGGATAAGGCGTAAGGGCTGTTGCCGGTCCGCCGCCCTTCTGTGGTTCGGTTGGACCAGGCGGTGGCCCTGTGGGTGTGAATGGTGGTGACAGTGGTGGTTCAAATCGCCTTCGTCTCCTTACGATTTTCGACGAGTTTGGTGGTGACCTGGTGCATCCGGGTTTTGCGATATGAGGCCTTTAGTTTGGGTTTTGTCTTCGTAGTCACCAACCTCCGCTCTATGGATGGTCGCATTGGTTGCCGTTGGTCTCGGACCCTTCCGCTGGTTGCTGATCTTTGGCGATTTTGGTGGTGGTTTGCGATTTGTCTTTATTGAGGCCTTTGATTTGGGGCTTTTGGCTTTAATGGTCATCGACCTCCCTTATGTGGGTGGTCGTTGGCTCAGCTTCCCTATTTGTTCGTCGCCGATTGTTGTGGCATGCCCATGCTCCCTCTCTACATCTCTCACCGCCACAGGCCTTCACCGACGCTCACCATCGTGGTCTGGCGAGTTTCTGGACGGTGGTGTGGCTCGATTTGTCGCCGCCTCCGATGGACCCGTTGGCTCTTCGGGGTGGATGTCGCGTTCCATGTTTGATAGGGCGAATCAATGTATCTGAAATTTTATGTTTATGATGATCGGAGAATCTCGATCTGAGACGAGATATGTCGACGATTGGCTTGGACGATGATGATGTTTGTACACACATTTGAGCCCACTCGATCTTGCTATTTTTGTCTGATTTCATTGTTGGATCTGCTTTATGCTTGTCGTGATGTTGTTCGTTTTATTTAAATTTTTTTGTCAATGATGATCGGAGAGATACGATCTGAGGCCATATATGTCGACGATTACGGTCGATGACGATGATTGTACACACATCTGAGATCATTTAATGTTACAGTTTATGTATGGTTTCATTGTTCTAGCGTTTAGGTTTGTTTTGGCGTATACGCGTGTCGATGACGATGACTTCCTCATCCGAGAACGGGTCATGCTGATGTGATAAGAGTTGTGTTGGTTGCCTGATCGTGGCTGCGGCTGCCGTTCATGGCTAGCAGGTGCACCCGAACGCCTATCGCGCAACACGCATCCTTAAAAATAAAACAACTTATTGGAAACTAAACTTCATTGACAAATGCATATACGCAATAGAGTTTTGGAGAAAAATTTGATGGTAATTGAATTTCAATCCCAAATATGATACGTAAATGATATCATTATATGAGTAACTGATAAACAATATCAAATAAATAACACATATATCGAAGAGTGAAAATTAGTTCTTAATATTCAATCTACATACTAAATTAGAGACTGAAATTTAATTTGTTATGATTTTTGCTTTGAAAAAATAATTAATAACTGTATTATAATCGCTAATTATTTGATGCGAATTATATCATTGTAAGAAATCTATTAAACATTGAAAATCTATCTCAAACATATTGTAATTGTTGTTATTTGGAATTGATATTCAGTCTCTAAAAAATTGGTATACGATAATTATACCAAATACCTTTTCTTACTGGTTATACGATCCATGACGGCTCTCAAACATAATACATTAACTATATAATATTTGTATGTATCATTTTTTTGATATTCAATTAAGTGCCTCGTTACAGTTTTGAAGAATAGTTGGAAGTGATCTATCTTCCAAATTCATTTGTTTGATTCGTTGGAGAGCTCAGTTTGACCACCTCACATCCGATCGATAAACTCTCACATCCAATTAGCTTTTACATTCAAAATTTTTAACTACCAATTATTTTTTATTAACTAGAGAGCTAATTACACATGTGGTTCTTATTGGTTATACAAAGTAACAGTTTCAAATACTATTGTTTAAAAATAAAATTTAGTGTTTGTTATTTTTAATTTTATAATGAGTTTAGTGTCACAATAGTTACAAAACTAAAAATACTAACAACCCCTAAATATGTTATCTTTAAACATTAATATTTAAACTTGTTACTTTACTAAAAACACAACAATTAATTAACTACCAACAATGATCCTTAGACCAATTGTTAAGATAATGTACACATGTCATGTAAGTAAATGGGATGTCATGTCATGTAAGTAATTGTTAAGTTAATGATCCTTAGACCAATTTCCTATACAAAAAAATTAACTACCAAGATGCTAATTAGAAGAGAGTAAATGACTAAAAATTAAAATTACACACACACTGATATCTTTGACTAAACACACACTTAAACTATGACTGGTCATCTTCCAAGATTCGGTGACCTCTCCGATTAGTCTCTTCGTTTTCCATTACCAATCATAATATATTGTTGTAGCTCGAACCATTATGTCTTCATATTCTTCTACAGCAACTTCGATAGTTTTTGCAGCTTTGTTCCTTAATTCAATTAAGGTTGCATGGATTCTTGATTGTTTCTTTTCAGTTTTCTGTACATAAACAGTATTTTTACATTTTTCTTGATAGTTTTTTTTTATATTTCATGTGAACATCTCTAACTTGGTTTAGAAGCAAGAATTAAATTGTAAATTTTGATTTTGGTTGGGTTATTTGATCCGCGAAATCTTGCTTATCAACTGAATCCAAATTGTGAAACCGGTTTATTGTTTTCAATTCGGTTCGGTTAACGGTTAGACCTAAAAAGATTTCACAACTCTAATGGAGAGATCATTCTTTCTTTCAGGTAGTTGATACAACTCAAAGCCAGGCAAAGATCTTAATTGAAATGGTAGATCGAGTTTTGTTTTATTATTTTTTATATTTGTTTTTTTTGTAGCATAAATTATAAGACTGTTATTCATTTGTTTGATTGCAGGAAGCTAAAAGCAAATTTGAAGGATGCATTATGTATGGACCTTGGGGTAATTTATGTGATGGGGATGAGTTGGTTTTACAAGCCTAAAGGCTTTATTAGTAAGATCATTATTGATTATAGACATTGTGTTGTTGACTCGATCCCATTCAAAGACTACTTACTACTATGGTGAAAGTGAAATTGAAAGTTTAAGTTATGGTGAACCATATAGTAGCGGTTTGACACACACGGTACCTAGTTAATATGCTTCAAATACATGATACTATGTTATAGCATTTGCATTTCATGAAAGTTATGTTATCATTTTTGCAGATTTGCATCGACTATCCTGATGAATATATAGTGTCAATAAGTGGGACATATATAGCTGATAGATTGAATAATATTATTTACCGGCAAGAAATAAACTTCTCATACATACATTTTTGAAAAAGAACTAAAATAAAGTAGATCGTCATATCGTCGTCATATATATTCATATCCTTGTTGCCTGCCTTGTCTCGAATTGAAAATCCAGTACTTTTGAATTCTCTGAAAAAATCATAATAAGGTAAACACTATAGAATGAATTAAAAGATTCAATCAACTCTTTAACAGAATTGCTCCAAAAGGAGCAATTTTACACCAAGCTTTTTGTACAATAGAATGAATAGCTTTTCTCGACTTGATATTACTGCAAATGAAGTTCCCAGACAAGTAGAAAGGTTGGGTATCCAAAAAGTCGCCTACAATATGAATTTCAGTGTTGTATAGGTATTCGACAAGGTTATCATCTTCAAGTTCAGAATTGATATAAAAAACGGAATTAATTGGCTAACTCATTATAATTTATTATAATCAAGAAAAACTAAATCAAAAAACTTGATTACACCCCATACATAACTCTATACATTGACTATGCATTTATAAACTAAAACCAAACCTATTTGAATATAAATAAATTTGCTAAACTTTAAGATCTAACCAATTTATTAGAGTCATGTTTGACTACAATATTAATTACTAAATAATAAATTAAATCTAACTTGACCAAACTTATCAATTTAAATCTCTTCAATTTCACTAGCTTGTGAATCAGGTTAGAAATTATCGCTATCACATCTATCCCATTTTCTAGTTATTTATCATTCTTTTATGCTTAAAAGAATGTGCAAAGAAGGTCCATACAGGGTTTTTCTCAGCTTCAAATAATGGTCTGATGGTGTCTCATCTTCTGTATGTCAGTGATGTGCTCTTTGTTGGGGGTTGGTCTACTTTAAATGCTCGGAAATTGTCTAAGTTGCTTAGGTGTTTTCATTTATTATAAAGTTTGAAAATAAATCTTCACAAGTCTAATCTTATTGGTGTGGGTGTGGATGATGCTGAAACTGACAATATGACTGCCTTATTGCACTGTAAATCTGTAATGTAGGAATGACCCACGTAGGGTGAAACCCGGTCAAACAGCTCAACATTCGAAACCATTCGTAATAATAAATATATGATTATTTAATAATTATATTTGATTAATTGAAAATCCTACGTTAACGTTTTAACGAACCTTGGAATCATTTAACAGTTACCACTACAAGAAATATGACTTTTTACGACTAAGTGATTTTCACTTTTAGCGACTAAATGTCGTCTCGATAACCTATTGCGACTAAATGTAATCTCCACACTTTCGTCGCCATTTCTCCGTTGTATCAGGTCAATATTTTCGTCGCAATAAGTTTCGTCGCAATAAAGGAACTTTCAACGATGAACTTTTGTTGCAACAATGTTGTCATTAAATATATTTCGTAAAATAAAATTAAACTTTAATTATGAGAAATATTAATTGTTGCGACTAAATATAGTGTCTATAGGGGAGACCTATGGCGACGAAATTTCGTCTTAATAGCTGTTTAAAATTTTTAATCTTTTAATTTTCCAGATTATAAAAATAAATAAATATACAAAATTCAGAAATACAAAATTCCATAATTGTCAAACAAACTGCATTCAAAACTAATATAATAAATACTGAAATTCCATAAATTGTCAAACAAACTGCATTCAAATCTAGCTAAATACAAAATTCCATAAATTGTCAAACATCTTCATCATCATCTTCATCATCATCTTCATCATCATCTTCATCATCATCTTCATTAGGTTGAGAGAACGAGTCTGGAAGTTGCATTTTCGTTAATAGTAGCATTTGATTTATTTGTTCTTGTAAAAACGCATTTTGTTGTCGCAATTCCGCTATAGCCTGATCTTGTCTTTCAAAACGTTCTCTCGCTTGTTGATTCTCTTCATTCCTATTTACATTAGGGAACATATCCAGAGTTACACTTCTCACTATTCGACCAACGCCTCGTATGTGTGAACGTTGAGAACCTAAAGCTTCTGTAAGACATAAAAACTCATCCACTGATGTCTCATCTCCACCCGAGATTGACACTTATTTCTTATATTGCTCACTAATTTTTTCCGGCATTAAACAATAAAATATAAACATATTAAATGTTTTAATGGATCAAAACTTGTAGCATAAACGGGTCAAAATGACCCAAACCCATTTTAATATATTCAAACACCGTTGACTATGCACGCAGTGTCAGAAGATACATTCAAAGGCCCATGTGCCAATGCCTTTAATTCAGTATTGCATTCCGAAGACAAATATGATGATGATGATGTATTTGCTTTATATCTAAACCATGACGAAAATTCGGTTTTCATATCACGTCCAGGAAATTCAGATTCAAATTCACTATATAAAAGTATAAAAGTTTAAATTAGTTTATCACAAAAGCTAAAATAAAAATAAAAATTTCTAAAACTTACGATTTGTAGTCTATAATTTCATCGCAATTGTTGAGTACAAACCATTCTAATGATTTTCTAGCCTCTTTAGAAAGTGATATAATTTTGTTCTTTGAAATTGGTCGATATTGTGATGAAAATATGTTCAACTGCCTTTGAGGAATATCATCATCTGCATTTCTATCTGGAAGGTTGAATTTTGTTTGTATATCCTCAAGATACATTGAGCAAAATGTTAATGCCTCATCTGCAATATAGCCTTCTGCTATCGATCCTTCAGGTCTAGCTTTATTTCTGACATACGCTTTTAGCTTTTTCATGTATCTTTTAAAAGGATACATCCATCTCATATATACAGGTCCACCAAGAATAGCTTCTTCTGGTAAATGAACAACTAGATGAACCATTATGTCGAAAAATGCTCGAGGATATATCAATTCCAATTTGTATAATATTTTGACCACTTCCTTACTTGCCTTTTCCATGTCTTTCAAATCTAAAGAGCGTGCACAAATTTTTTTAAAAAGCATGCAAAGATCAATGATTGATGTCGAAACATTCGCGGAAGGCATGCTTGGACCCCTACCGGTAGCAATCGTTGCATGAAAACATGATAATCATGAGACTTTAGGCTGACTATATTTGCATCATTAGAAAGCACCTTATTTTTAAAGTTTGATCCAAAACCATCAGGTAGTCTCACTCCTCTAATGAAATTACAAAAACGTTCTCGATCACTAGGTGTGAAACAGTAAGGAGCGTGTGGTTGATAGACCTTGTTGTTGTTCTTTGTTAGCCATAAATTTTGTCAAATACCCATATTTTCCAGGTCTTGTCTTGCTTTGGGTGTGTCTTTTGATTTTTCATTCATAAGCAAAGTACTTAACAACTCTCACATACATTTTTCTCCACATGCATAACATCAAGATTATGTTTTTAAAAGAAGAGAATACCAATAATCTAGCTCAAAAAAGATACTACATTTGGTCCAATTCAACTCTGACTCAACACGCTTTCTTTTCACACCTCCATGTCTTGGATGTTTACCTGGAACACGAATAGGAAGACTTTGTAGTTGTTTTGCTATTTGTGCATTAGTCAATGGTTTAGGAGGTGCTCTACCTCTTTTTTGACATTAAATAAAAAATCATCCATCCACTTATGATTTTTAGCCAAAAATCGCCTGTGACCAACATAAGCTATCTTATTAGTTATAGGGCATGAAGGTGTGTCCGTGTTACAAGTAGGGCATGCTTTATAACCTTGACCACTCTATCCAGACAAGCTGCTGCAAGCAGGATAATCATTTATAGTCCATTAAAGTGCCGCACACATCTTAAACACAGTTTCAGTTGATGCATCTCTCACTTGGATGCCCTCAGCCCATAACATCTTCAATTCTTCTACCAAAGGCCTTAAGAAAACATCTATATCCTTTCCAGGTGATTTAGGGCCAGGAATTAGCAAAGTTAACATAAAAGATGACTCTTTCATACATAACCATGATAGTGTATTGTATGTTGTTAACACCACTGGCCACATACTATAAGTCTGACTCATGTTACCAAACGGATTAAAACCATCAGCAACCAAACCCAAGCGGACATTCCTAGGTTCTTTGGCAAAATCAGGACACATTTTGTTGAATTCCTGCCATGCCTTTCCGTCAACCAGATGACGCATCTTACCATCCGTTGAGCGACCAGTATTATGCCAGATCATATCTTTTGCTGTGAATCTAGAACTATACTTTCGTCAAAGCCGGGAACTTAAAGGAAAGTAACGTAACACTTTTTGTGGTACTTTATTTCCTTTAGTGTTTTTATCAACCCATCTACTCTCCTTACAAACAGAGCAATTTTGCATCAATGCATTCTCTATCCAAAATAAAGCACAGTCATTAATACAAGCATGAATAGATTCATATCCTAACCCAATCTTCCTTAACTTCTTTTTAGCTTCATAGTACGAGCCTGGAAATGATTTTCTTTAGGTAATGCAACTTTTAGAAAATCTAAAAGTTGGTTAAACGAACTATCCGTCCACTGGTTAATGACTTTAATATGCATCAATTTTTCTAAGAAGTTTAGAGAAGACATCCAAGTACAACCAGGATATAACCCAATCTAACATGTTTTGTTTATCGTTATCTCCATTTATATTTTCTTCAATTGTATTTTGTTCTGCCATAACATCATCAAGCATATCAAACATCTCATTATTTGTCGCTGGAGTACGTGTCTCTGGATCCCAAAGGGCTTCTATCTCAGAAGCATTAGGATATTTCTCACCATGATAGACCCATGCAGTATATGATTGTAGAAATCCATGATCATGTATGTGGGCATAAATAGTAGGCAATTCCTGAAGCAACCGATTTAAATTGGCACAACTTTTACACGGGTAATATGCTTTCCCTTCACTATTCACATGATTTTTGGCAATCTCCATAAAGTTATGAAGACCATTTAAGAACTCTGTACATCTTCGATTTCGTAACGTAATCCAACTTTTATCAGTTGTCATAACTGTTGCATTAATAAGATTTAGACTAATAATCCAATCTGGAAAGCTCTAAAACATATTTTATTTGTAAATTATACACAAGCATGCACATTTAGACTACCAAACAATTATCAATGGATGGTAAAGTGTTATGCACCATAATAATCAAATAAGAGATAAAAATTTCATATACTACATCAATTAATCATTAGCTTCTATGATACATTAACCACCATAATAATCAAATAAGAGATAAAATTTTCATATACTACATCGATTAACCAATGGTTGATAAAGTCTTATGCATACATTACAAACCTACAAATCTGATTCTCATTAGTAAAATGTACCTTGTTATGTCTGTAGGGTTTGCTAGAACATAAAATCAATGTTTAACCACTTAAACTTTCTGAAAAACGCAGCGGAGTTACAACTTAATAAAACCCATTTTATAAGCTGAAAATAATGTTCTTTAGTGACCATTTTAGATGAAAACAAACCCAAACAAAAGGATCATAATATGTGAATGAACAAGCTATGAAAATGTACTAAAACTACATAAAATCACAGCCACAATGAGCTATGATTTCTACCTCTTTGAGCAGCAAGAAACGACCAAGGAGAGGGCTGTTGTAAGCTTCAAAACGTCCAAGATAGTGCTGAATGAGGGCTGATTAATGGCCAAGACTTCAAGCTAGAAGTCCTCAAACGTCTATACCCACAAGCCTTCAAGCAAACACCTTAGTTGCTAGGATTTTGGTCACCAAAACTTCAAGAAGAAGCTGCTATAACACCTTCAAAACCGTGAGTTTGGAGAAGATGGAAGAGAGAGTTTTTCTTGGAGTTGAGTTGCATGTGTATTTGAAAAATGGCTGGTCCAAGAAAGCATTCAAAGACCCTTAATGTTTGTGTCTAATCAACAAAATTGGTCCAATGACCAACAAGGGGGGGGGGGGCGAATATGGTGAAAAAAAAAGGTTTCCCCCCTTTTTTGTTAAACACAATCACATGTTAAAATGGTCTTATAATTTGTCCCTCTTAGAAAATGTATACAACTAACCCATTAATTGTATAACATATATAGCCATTATTAATTTGTAATGTCATCTAAATAACATTACAAATAATATCATGATCAACAATATCCTAATAAATTGTTCCATGTTATATGCAACTTGTTTAGAAAACCCATTTTCTAAATTGGTGTTAATATTTCATTGCATGATCATATCATCAACTAAATGTTATTTGGTGTTTGCTAAGCTTGTTATTGGGTATAACCTGACTTGGATCATAACGTACTAACCACATCAATATTCTAAGTGTCTTGGGCACATAGAATCCTACAATCTCCCACTTGCCCAAGATTCATAGAAGATTGATGCAAGCAGTAAATACCGCCTAACAACGGTTTACTACCCTTAATACGCATGACTTATAGCCATTCAATAACATCATCCCTTTCAAGTGCCCTACTTGAAATGATTTAGGTGAATTAATCATTTATCCTTTTGTTACAGATGTCATGTTAAATCCAAGGACACAGAATGATCATACCTTGTTGATTTAACTTAATCAGGCCTTAGACATCTAACTCTCAACGAATAAGAGGAACAAATTCCATCTTGACTACATACGTTTCTCACAATCACCTCGTGTTATACCTGAACATATCCTTATGTACTGTCCACTATTTCAGGACAGTGAAGAATAGGCTCAAGGTGTAACACTTGGTGAATATCAAAACCCAATATGTATCTCAGGTCGGAGGATACCAAATGATATTCGCCTTTACTCAAAATTACTTATGATCAATCAATAAGATTCCATGTAGTAAAATTTGAGATGCGGGTTAGTCCAATATTTGTATCCCACAAATATCTATGAACCTTGGTAGCAACCATTGCTCTATATTCATCCTTATGAATATCAACCAATCCAAGTTCATAATAGTCTTACCTTCAAACTTGTTCCCACAAGTATGAACGACTACGGACATTTAGAGTAAACATTTTACTCATGGATTAAACATGCTAAATTGGAATATTATTTGAAACATTATAACCAAATAACTTTATTCAAATAATAGAAAGTTCCACATATCCAAATACAAAATTTACAGATCAAATCCAATCACTAGAATATCGAAGTCCCATGGCACAAGTATGACCTTCATGCTTTGCCTTTTCAAGGAGCTTCGTGAGAGGATCCGCAACGTTTTGATCCGTGTGAACTTTGCGAATACATATCTTTCCCTTTTCAACTTCATCTCGTATGTAGTTGAATCTCCGCTCAATGTGCCTAGTCTTTTGATGAGCACGGGGTTCCTTGATTTGAGCAATCGCACCCTCGTTATCACAAAAGATCTCTAGGGGGTCCTGAATGGAAGGGACAACCCCTAGATCGGCAATGAATTTCTTCAACCATGCAGCTTCTTGGCTGCCAATGAGGCGGCGACGTATTCTGATTCTGTAGTTGACAGAGCCACCACATCCTGTTTGGAGCTCTTCCAAGAGACAGCTCCTCCATTCAGAATGAAAATGTATCCCGATTGAGACCGTGAATCATCACGATCGGTTTGAAACTCGCATCCGTGTAACCTTTTACAACGAGTTCCTCGTCACCAGATCCATAGATTAGGAACATATCTCTTGTCCTCCTTAGGTACTTAAGTATGTTCTTAACAGCCATCCAATGACTGTTTCCAGGATTTTTTGGTAACGGCTTGTCATACTTAAGGCGTATGACACGTCCGTCGAGTGCATATCATTGCATACATGATGGATCCAATAGCAGATGCGTATGGGATTGCCTTCATTTTATCTTGCTCATCCTTTGAGCTTGGACATTGAGTCGTACTCAACATCGTTCCTCTTTGAATAGGTACGGTACCTTTCTTAGAGTTTTCCATCTTGAACCTTTTCAAGATTTTATCATGTATGCACTTTGATTCAAACCAATCAACCGCCTTGATCTATCCCTATAGATCTTTATTCCCAGAATATAGGCGGCTTCACCAAGATCCTTGATGGAAAAACAACTTCCAAGCCAGGTTTTTACACCTTCCAAGGTTGGAATGTCATTTCCAAATAGTAGTATGTCATCAACATACAATACTAGGAAAGTTATTGTGCTCCCACTAGCCTTCTTATACACACAAGCCTCATCAGCGTTTTTGATGAAACCAAATTTCTTTACTTCCTCATCAAAACGGTGATTCCAGCTTCTCGATGCTTGTTTTAATCCATAGATTGATTTCTTTAACTTGCATACTTTATTAGGATGTATTGGATCGACAAAACCTTCAGGCTGAACCATATAGACATCTTCCTCAAGATATCCATTTAGGAAAGCGGTTTTGACATCCATTTGCCAAATCTCATAATCATAATGAGCAGCTATGGCAAACAATATCCTTATAGACTTTAGCATCGCAACAGGTGAGAAGGTTTTATCATAATCAACCCCTTGAGTTTGAGTAAAACCTTTTGCTACAAGTCTAGCTTTATAAGTATCCAAGTTTCCATGCATATCGGTTTTCTTCTTGAAAACCCACTTACTTCCAACTATCTTGGAGTTAAGAGGTGGTACAACCAAGTCCCATACTTGATTGTCATACATGGATTGCATCTCAACGTTCATGGCTTCAAGCCATTTGTCACAATCCGTGTTGGACATTGCATCATGGTATGTGGTTGGTTCATCAGAATCTATCACATAGCATCCATCCATGAAAAATCCATATCTTTCAGGTGGATTACTAGTTCTACCACTTCTGCGAACGTGTTGTGTGTATTGATCAACCACTTGATCATCCTCAACATCCTTATGTTGAGTGCTAGTTTCAACCAAATGTGCATCGGGCTGTGGTTCTTGATCTTCCTCAAGATCCACTGTTCTACTGCTAGCTCCTTCCATAAGGAACTTTGCTTCTAAGAACTCACCCTTTCTGGCAACAAACACCTTTTGTTCCATTGGATCATAGAAATAATATCCCATAGAATCTCTAGGATATCCAATAAAGATACACTTGGTGGATCGGACATCCATTTGTTTAGGGTGGGAGTCTTAACATAAGCCTCACATCCCCAAACCCTTAAGTACGATAGGGATGGAACTCTTCCATGCCATATCTCAAAAGGTGTCCTTTCTACCTTTTTGGTTGGGGCCATATTTAGAATACGGGCCGCGGAGAGCAAGCGAAACCCCAAAATGATAGAGGTAATGTGCTTCTAGCCATCATAGATCGGACCATATCCAATAAGGTTCGATTCCTCTCTCAGACACACCATTATGTTGTGGTGTTCCAGGTGGAGTGAGTTGTGAGACAATCCCACAACTCCTAAGATGATTTTGAAAGGCATCACTTAGGTATTCACCTCCTCTATCGGTACGAAGAATTTTAATTGACTTATTGAGTTGATTTTCTACTTCATTCTTGAAGATTTTGAATATTTCAAAAGCTTCATCTTTGTGCCTCAATAAGTACACATACCCATAGCGCGACTATAGTCGTCGGTAAAGGTAATGAAGTATCTTTCACCATTCCTAGTCATTGGCTTAAAGGGACCACATACATCCGAATGTATGATTCCTAATAAATCTTTGCCCCTTTCAGTAGTTCCATTAAAGGCGCCTTAGTCATCTTACCTTGTAAACAAGATTCACAAACATCAAATGAATCACATTCATTTGCTTTTTAAAAGACCATTCTTTTGAAGTGTTTGTAAACGTTTCTTGTTTATATGACCAAGACGACAATGCCAAAGATAGGTATCACTCAAGTCCAACTTGAGTTTCTTGGTGTTAGTTTGGTACAATGAACTATTTAAAGTATTTTCATGAACCAATTCATAAATACCATTAATTGGTATAGCTTTAAAATAGAACATACCATTTAAAGAAACATGAATATCATTTTCAATAAAAGATAATACATAATCATAATGTCTTAATTGAGATACAGAAATAATGTTCCTAGTCAAACTAGGAGCATACAAAACATTCTTCAAAATAACTTCCAAACCACTTGGAAGTCTTAGATGTAGTCTCCACGAGCTTCAACTAAGACTTTAGTTCCATTTCCCATGAAGAGGCTAACATCCCCTTGTTTGAAGTCCCTACTTCTTGTGAACCCCTGCAACAAATTGCAAATGTGAGTTCCACATCCGGTCCAATACCCATGTGTTAGAAGATGTAACATTAAGATCAATATGAATCATGTATATTGTACCTGAGGTCTGCCCGGCATCCCTCTTGGCTTTCAACTCTTGGAGATGGACAGGACAATTCCTTGCCCAATGTCCAATCTCCCCACACTTGAAGCATGGGTCATTTGTAGCAACCTTTTGCTTCTTCTCTTGTGGTTTGGGTGGCACCCTTGCCACCCCTTTCCCTTTTCCCCAAGCGGGTCCCTTACCCTTGGCAACCTTTGCCTTGGGTGCGGGACGAGGCCTTTGTTTGTTCCCACCTTCATTAATGGTGAGAACGGGTAAAACCCTTTTACCCATGGCCGCCTCGGCCGTTTTGAGCATTGAGTGAAGCTCACCAATGCTTTTATCCCAAGCATTCATGTTGTAGTTCAACACGAATGTCTCGAACCTTTTGGTAAGGCCATTGAGGATCAAATCCGTGGCCAATTCCTTCGAGACGGACAATTAAGCCTCTCGAGGCGGTCAATATGACTTTTCATCTTAAGTACATAAGATGAAACAGATTGTTGTCGTCCATACGACATGCATGGAGTGCTCGAACCGTTTCGAAACGCTCAACCCTCGCTTGCTGTTGGAACGTTTCCTTCAGCTGGGTTATCATGTCATAAGCCCCGTGGTGTTCATACTCCTTTTGGAGATCCGGAGTCATGCTCGCTAGCATGAGACAAGACACTTGGACGGAGTCCTCAGTGTACTTTAGCCAATCATTGAAGGCCTCCTCATCATCCTCGCTAGGTTGATCAGGATAGGGTCGTCTAAAACGTACGATCTTCTCTCTTGCTTGAGAACGATTCTCAAGTTTCGATACCAATCGATGAAGTTGTTGTGATTTAGACGTTCCTTTTGGAGGATCGCTCGTAAAGATTGGTTGGACGCGGATGAGTTATCGGAATTATCATTATTAGAGGCCATCTACAAAATTTAACAAAGTTTTATTTAGTATTTTCGATATTATCAATTTTAATAATTAATGCCTATTAAGGTCAATTATATATTAAAATCTAGAACCCAACATTACATTTAAATTGTGGTTAGGTGACCTTTATCCCACGATTTAAATTAATAAGGTGGTCAACGATTGACGGTTGCAACCATTTGCAACTTCTAGAGGTATGGGATCGACCTTGAACATCATATGTAAAGTCGGCATGTAAATCCCATCAACACCATTTGGAAACCACATTGTAGGTGATCCATTTAACATGGTTTGCAAATCAAGACATCCTACTTACACCCACGTGTGAGTTTGCCAAAACAAATGGTTAGGTGACCTTTATCCCATAAGTAAGGCATTCTCACCTCAAATCACAAGTTCCCTCAAAATGGTTAGGTGACCTTTATCCCACTAAGAGTTCCCAAGTGACTCAAGTGTTGTGTAAAAGGACGGTGTTGATCTCGTTTTTAAAATTTTAGAGATTTCTTAATTCTAGTTTAGAAAACTCTATGTACTTGTATTTGTATGCTTTCAAATACAAGGTACCCTATGGTTCTTAGATTAAAACCAATTTTAATCTTTAAAATCATTAAACCATTTTAATAACTTTTATTAACTTTAAAGAACCAACATTTTCAGCTTGTTAAGTTTGTTAATGAGTTTGTTATGATGTTCAAAAAACAAACCAAACAATCAAACAACAACAATCAAACAAGCATAAACATAAACAATCATATGTGCATAACCATAGCCCTTATGTTGACAACACTTGTTTGCCATCACAAGTGTTGTCTTTGGTCTTTCTAAGGGTCAAACATATCATAAAGGTTCCAAGAACCTCCCACTAGAAACCGCATCCAATGCTCCATGTTTCTTGTGTCTTTGTCCATCTTTGGGTCTTGATCTTGTACATCTTCCTTTTACAAAATTGTATCCTAATACATTTTTCTAGTAAAGGAAATGAACCTAATCTATTATTACATAACCAAATGAATGAATAATTACAACCCAAAGAATAAACACAAATATTACAACCAAATTGAATGAAAAACAACCACTAGAATCATCCAAACAACACAAGGCCACAAGCTAGGTTATGCACTTTAACAACCAATGATCATATCATAATTCATATAATGAAAACCCCATTTAAAACCCCAAATTTCAGCCAACATAAACTGAAATTTTGGGTTTAATCATTGTCCAAACAACCAACATTCATAATATGTTTCTTTCAAGGTCTAATCACTAGCATGTGTGATATGACCTTGAAAGTTGGGGAATCATTCATATAAACTATAACAGCCCAAAATCAGCCTATAACATGTCTAATATCATCTTTTAAACCAATTTCAAAAGATAAATCAAGCAAGTCATCCACATAACCTGGCTCTTGATGCCATTGTAGGGTTTGCTAGAACATAAAATCAATGTTTAACCACTTAAACTTTCTGAAAAATGCAGCGGAGTTACAACTTAATAAAACCCATTTTATAAGCTGAAAATAATGTTCTTTAGTGACCATTTTAGATGAAAACAAACCCAAACAAAAGGATCATAATATGTGAATGACAAGCTATGAAAATGTACTAAAACTACATAAAATCACAGCCACAATGAGCTATGATTTCTACCTCTTTGAGCAGCAAGAAACGACCAAGGAGAGGGCTGTTGTAAGCTTCAAAACGTCCAAGATAGTGCTGAATGAGGGCTGATTAATGGCCAAGACTTCAAGCTAGAAGTCCTCAAACGTCTATACCCACAAGCCTTCAAGCAAACACCTTAGTTGCTAGGATTTTGGTCACCAAAACTTCAAGAAGAAGCTGCTATAACACCTTCAAAACGTGAGTTTGGAGAAGATGGAAGAGAGAGTTTTTCTTGGAGTTGAGTTGCATGTGTATTTCAAAAAATGGCTGGTCCAAGAAAGCATTCAAAGACCCTTAATGTGTTGTGTCTAATCAACAAAATTGGTCCAATGACCAACAGGGGGGGGCGAATATAGGTGAAAAAAAAAGGTTTCCCCCTTTTTTGTTAAACACAATCACATGTTAAAATGGTCTTATAATTTGTCCCTCTTAGAAAATGTATACAACTAACCCATTAATTGTATAACATATATAGCCATTATTAATTTGTAATGTCATCTAAAACATTACAAATAATATCATTGAACAATATATCCTAATAAATTGTTCCATGTTATATGCAACTTGTTTAGAAAACCCATTTTCTAAATTGGTGTTAATATTTCATTGCATGATCATATCATCAACTAAATGTTATTTGGTGTTTGCTAAGCTTGTTATTGGGTATAACCTGACTTGGATCATAACGTACTAACCACATCAATATTCTAAGTGTCTTGGGCACATAGAATCCTACAATGTCTACCTCACAAATCAAGTATTGATGAAGTAAAGAGCTCGAATCAGTTGCTATATGAATAAAATTCAACACTTGATTGTCATTACAAACCTACAAATATGATTCTTATTAGTAAAGTACATGTTGTTACATTAATAAACTTAAAACAATAAATCAAGATAAAACAAACACCTCAATAATAGGTATATTTTGGCAGATCATGAAAAAAAAAAACCACAGATAACATTTTTGGCTAATCCTTTGGGTTGAAGGGTCCGTAGAGGAGCCGATTCAACAGGTGGTCGGTAGTGATCGGAGCTGCAGTGTGAAGGGGTGGCCGACGGTGAAGGAGGTGCCGGCGGTGAAGGAGCTGTAGCGGTGATGGGGTCGCCTGGTGAGGGGGCACCGGGGGTGAGGGGGCGCCGGCAGTGATGGGGGCGTCATGTAAGGCCCCGTTCCCGGGACGCTTACAGCTAGGTTCTCATCGCACATAAAACGTATAATTACATTTGTATTTAATAAATTGCAGCGGAAAACTAAAACAAACTTTCATTTCCATGTAAATGCTTTTGCAAGTTAATACAACATTCATTACAAAATATTGTTCGCATTACAATGCAAAAACATTAATCAAAAGAATGCCATCCCAAAAGGGCTGAGTAGCTTCACAGGTGCCATCCTCAGCAAACATTACCTGCCAACTGGAAAACATATAAAAAGTCAGCGTTGCTGAGTGAGTTCTAGTTTTATTACAAAACATACTTTACTTTCATATAAAACCCTTCGTTACTTTTACATGATCACACATCGTACGTACAAATAGATAATATCAGTATTATCTTCATCATTCCGTTCATTAACTTTCGTTCCTTCGAGTCTGTTGCGACAACAGGGTCGCTCACCTCATTAACAATCCCAACGACTTCGCGCGATCCGAGTCTGTTGCAACCATATAGTTGCTCACCCCAATTGCCAATTTCAATGATGGCATGCTTTCCGAGTCTCTTGCAACCATAGGGTTGCTCACCTCATGGCAACTTCACAATAACGCGTTGTCCGAGTCTGTTGCAACCGTAGGGGTGCTCACCTCATAGCAATCTCAAGGATTGCATACCGTCCGAGTCTGTTGCAACAACAGGGTTGCTCACCTCATTGCCATTCTCATCGATGGCACGTTATCCGAGTCTCTTGCAACCATCGAGTTGCTCACCTCATATATGTGCTTGCAAGCCTTTCCTTCGTTCGTTCATCATTCAATAATGCATGCATTCTTACTTTATGTTCCACTTTCATTACCTTTCACTTTACGTTACATAATACTTCATTCATTCATTAACATGACACATAGGGCCACAAGAAAGATAACATATATCATTATAAGGAACATATCATACACATTCATCATCATCATACAGGGCAACATCATACATACATAACAAGCCCTAATCATGCAACATCATCATCATCATCATGCCCAACATGCTTTCTAAGGCCTCGAGCGTCATCTTACAAACTCTATGGGAACCTTTACGTCAAAACTTACATATGCACTTTCCCCCGAAAGTCAGAAGTCAATCTACACCTTCCTCGGGTACAACAGCCCTATTCGGGCGTATGGACACCCTTCAGTCGTGTGGCCTCCATGCGACTGAACACTATGCGAATGGACTCATGCGGATGAACACCTATGCGAATGAACATCCAGTCGTGCGAATGGACAGTGCGGATGGACCTCATGCGAATGGGATTAATGCGGATGAGCACTTATGCGACTGGACCTTCAGTCGCATGACCTCCATGCGACTGGCCTTTCAATCGTGCGAATGGACCTTCAATCATGCGAATGGACATTCAATCGTGCGAATGGACATTCAATCATGGGAATGGACATTCAATCGTGCGAATGGACATTCAATCGTGCGAATGGACATTCAATCGTGCGAATGGACATTCAATCGAGCGAATGGACGTTCAATCGTGCGAATGGACATTCAATCGTGCGAATGGACATTCAATCGTGCGAATGGACGTTCAATCGTGCGAATGGACGTTCAATCGTGCGAATGGACGTTCAATCGTGCGAATGGATGTTCAATCGTGCGAATGGACATTCAATCGTGCGAATGGACATTGAATCATGCGAATGGACATTAAATGCTGGGTCCACCATAATCCCGTCAGGATTCCCCACATGACCCAAAAACTGAAATTCGCGCAACCAAAACACGCACTTGGGGAATTTAGCATACAATTTCTCCCTTCTCAACGTCTCTAGAACCTCTTGAATGTGACCGGCATGCTCAATCTCGCTCTTCGAATAAATCAGGATATCATCAATAAACACAATCCCTGATTTATCCAACATAGGCCGACACACACGGTTCATCAGATCCATAAAAGCAGCTGGCGCGTTGGTCAAACCAAAGGACATGACACGAAACTCGTAATGACCATAGCGTGTGCGGAAAGCTGTTTTAGGGATATCTTGTTCCTTTACCTTCAACTGATGATAGCCAGACCGAAGATCTATTCTTGAAAACCAACTGGCACCCTGAAGCTGATCGAACAAATCATCTATTCTCGGTAAGGGGTATCGGTTCTTCACTGTCAACTTGTTCAGCTCGCGGTAGTCAATGCACATCCTCATACTACCATCCTTCTTCTTTACAAACAGGACCGGAGCACCCCAAGGAGAGATACTCGGTCTAATGAACCCCTTATCAAGCAACTCTTGCAACTGTTCTATCAACTCTTTCATCTCCGTCGGAGCTAACCGATATGGTGCCTTGGCAACAGGTTGGGCACCCGGTATCAGATAAATCTGAAATTCAATTTCTCTGTCAGGTGGTACCCCTAGTAATCTTCTGGGAATACGTCTGGAAAGTCACACACAACCGGAACATCAGACAGTTGTGGTGTTAGTGCATCTAAATCCTTTACATAAGCCAAGTAGGCGCTACATCGACGCCTCATACACTTTCCCGCCACCGCCATTGAGATCACCTTCGGGATCGTAGTAACCCGATCACCATAAACCGTTACCAAACTTCCATCAGGCGCTGTCAACCGAATCATCTTCTTGCGACACACAATGTTCGCCTCGAAGTCCGCCAACCAATCCATCCCAAGAACCAAATCAAAACCACCCAAGGTCATCACGAACGGTCTAACAGGAAACTTGTGACCTTCTAATTCCACCTCATAGTTTTCTATCATCTCCGAAATCCTGGTAGACTTACCTATGGCAGTTTCTACATCAAAGGGCGCATCAACACGTCTACTACTAACAGGGAACTTAGAACAGAAAGCAGCAGAAATAAAACTTCTACTAGCACCAGAATCAAATAGCACAGAAGCTAAAGTTTGGTTCCCAGAAACGTACCAGACACGACATCAGGGTCTGTCCTAGCTTCCTCCTGTGTCATGGTAAATGCCCTGGCGCTCGCCCTTGGTCCTTCACCTCCAGTTCTCTTCATCCCAGAACTCTCAGCCCTCAACTTCTTACAATCCTTACTTACGTGACCCTCTTCACCACAGTTATAGCACTGGACTATACGACAGTCCCTTGCCAGGTGCCCCGCCTTCCCACATTTGAAGCATAAGTTTGACCCACACCTACATTCCCCGCCGTGGTCCCTTCCACACTTGCCACACCTTTTCGACCCCGCACTTGATGTGACCACACGACGATCATCCGCTCGTGCCTTCTTATTACCCGTCGAGGCATCACCCCGACCAAACCTCTTCCCCCGCCAGTTCGATCACCACCGTTCTTCTTGCCACCCTCAGTCACCACTATTGTTCTCTCATCGTACAATCTCCCTGCCAAATCCACTGCCGACCTAAACATACTCGGCGGGCAACTATCATGTGCCTGCGAATATCTGCTGGCAAACCCTGAATATATCTTTTAATCTTTCGTGACAAAGGTGTCACCTGATCCGGCACCAGACGTGCCATCTCGTTGAATTAGTGGTGTACTGCTGGTGCATCATAGTTCCCGCCTCCAGTTGCAAGAAATCCCTTTCGACCTTGTCCATTTCCCGATGAGGACAAAATTCCTCAATCACCAACCTTCTCAGCTCAGGCCATTTCATTTTCCCAATGGCCCTACTACCCTCAGCTTGGACAATGTTGTCCCACCAGCACAGAGCTGAATCCACAAAAGAGTGGGTAGCAAACTTCACCTTTTGGTCCTCTCGGCACTCGCTGATATCGAGAACAACTTCCATTTCCCTCACCCACCGGTGAGCAGCTGCAGCTGTGCCGTTTCCATCGAAAGTAGGGGGCTTGCATCTCATAAAAGCCCCATAATTACATCCTCGTGCCGTCTCCGGCGCAGGCTCTTCTTCTTCCTCTTGGTCGTCAGATAGAACCGTTTCCGGCTCTGGTTGTTCCTGTTCTCCAAAGGATCTGTTTCTTTCTTTTCTTTCCCCTTCTCATACAGCGTTATAACTTCAGTCACCACAGACGGTAAGATTGTCTGCATGACCTGATGGACTTCTTCTACAACAGCCTCCTTTACTGAGGCTCTCAGATTGGTGCTTTCGTCGCCACCCTCCGGATGAGGGGTCTCTGGTTCTTCATGAACCACCCTCTCAACTCTGGGTCTCCCTCTTTTGGGTCGTGGTTCAGCACTGTGACCTCCACCCCGTGAAGCTTTCGAAGATCTACCTCCAGCCATCACACGCACACTGAAATATTCAACACCAACACAGTCATTCAAGGGAACAACTTAGTTTATGTTAAGTATAGTAAGTCCCTAATTACAGTGGCCAGTTGTGATTAGCCACTTACTTTACTTTTCACACCCCAAGCATTACCTGTCCTGACTACATCAGTATTTAAATCCACATACAACACATAACACATACCATGCGCACATAAAACCGGTTAACTTTACAAAAATACCTGATGGCACGTAGCTACTCAGATGGCATCCCATTCCCTTTCCATCCCATTCTCAGTTTAAGATTAGGTTTATTTTGAAATTTACCCATTTCACTTAAACTTTGGCTCTGATACCAACTTGTAAGGCCCCGTTCCGGGACGCTTACAGCTGGGTTCTCATCGCACATAAAACGTATAATTACATTGTATTTAATAAATCGCAGCGGAAAACTAAAACAACTTTTCATTTCCTGTAAATGCTTTTGCAAGTTAATACAACATTCATTACAAATAGCTTGTTCGCATTACAATGCAAAAACATTAATCAAAAGAATGCCATCCCAAAAGGGCTGAGTAGCTTCACGGGTGCCATCCTCAGCAAACATTACCTGCCAACTGGAAAACATATAAAAAGTCAGCGTTGCTGAGTGAGTTCTAGTTTTATTACAAAACATACTTTACTTTCATATAAACCCTTCGTTACTTTTACATGATCACACATCGTACGTACAAATAGATAAATCAGTATTATCTTCATCATTCCGTTCATTAACTTTCGTTTCTTCGAGTCTGTTGCGACAACAGGGTCGCTCACCTCATTAACAATCCCACCGAATTCGCGCGATCCGAGTCTGTTGCAACCATATAGTTGCTCACCCCAATTGCCAATTTCAACGATGGCATGCTTTCCGAGTCTCTTGCAACCATAGGGTTGCTCACCTCATGGCAACTTCACAATAACGCGTTGTCCGAGTCTGTTGCAACCGTAGGGGTGCTCACCTCATAGCAATCTCAAGGATTGCATACCGTCCGAGTCTGTTGCAACAACAGGGTTGCTCACCTCATTGCCATTCTCATCGATGGCACGTTATCCGAGTCTCTTGCAACCATCAAGTTGCTCACCTCATATATGTGCTTGCAAGCCTTTCCTTCGTTCGTTCATCATTCAATAATGCATGCATTCTTACTTTTGTTCCACTTTCATTACCTTCACTTTACGTTACATAATACTTCATTCATTCATTAACATGACACATAGGGCCACAAGAAAGATAACATACATCATTATAAGGAACATATCATACACATTCATCATCATCATACAGGGCAACATCATACATACATAACAAGCCCTAGTCATGCAACATCATCATCATCATCATGCCCAACATGCTTTCTAAGGCCTTGAGCGTCATCTTACAAACTCTATTGGAACCTTTACGTCAAAACTTACATATGCACTTTCCCCCGAAAGTCAGAAGTCAATCTACACCTTCCTCGGGTACAACAGCCCTATTCGGGCGTATGGACCCCTTCAGTCGCGTGGCCTCCATGCGACTAAACACTATGCGAATGGACTCATGCGGATGAACACCTATGCGAATTAACATCCAGTCGTGCGAATGATAGTGCGGATGGACCTCATGCGAATGGGATTAATGCGGATGAGCACTTATGCGACTGGACCTTCAGTCGCATGACCTCCATGCGACTGGCCTTTCAATCGTGCGAATGGACCTTCAATCGTGCGAATGGACATTCAATCGGGCGAATGGACGTTCAATCGTGCGAATGGACGTTCAATCGTGCGAATGGACGTTCAATCGTGCGAATGGCGTTCAATCGTGCGAATGGACGTTCAATCGTGCGAAGGACGTTCAATCGTGCGAATGGACGTTCAATCGTGCGAATGGACGTTCAATCGTGCGAATGGACGTTCAATCGTGCGAATGGACGTTCAATCGTGCGAATGGACGTTCAATCGTGCGAATGGACGTTCAATCGTGCGAATGGACGTTCAATCGTGCGAATGGACGTTCAATCGTGCGAATGGACGTTCAATCGTGCGAATGGACATTCAATCGTGCGAATGGACATTCAATGGTTTGGGGAATTTGTAAACGAACTGGTAGTATTAAAATTCATTCTTAATCTATAAAGACTAAAAATTGTCTCTATTTGTTTTCTATTAAAATTATTTATTTTATATTTTTTGTTTATTTCAACATATGCTTTATAAAAAGAGAAAAAAAATTAATTTTCACCTATAGAAACTAAATATAGTCCCTATTCGTTTTAATAAAATTGTTTTATTTTTCATTTTTATTTATTTGAACATTTGTTATATAAAAAGAGAAAAAATTATTTTAACCTATCGAGAGTAAACATCGTTGCTATAATTTTTTCACTACCGCCAACCATTCCCTCCACTTTGCCAAAACTTGTAGCGACTAAACTTAGTCTCGAGAAGATCCTAAAAAACAAAAATATGGAAATATTGTTGCGACTACATTTAGTCGCTATAGTTGTATTTGTGGAGACGAAATAATTTCGTCCCTAAAAATCTAGTCGCAATAAATCAATTTTCTTGTAGTGTACTTGTATATAATAATAATAGTAATATTACAATAATGATTAATTAATAATAATAATAACTACAATAGTAATTAATTAATAATAATAATATTTGTGATTTGGAAGACATGTATGGATGACAACTAAGTCATCTATATCTTCTTAAAATCTCCTCTTAAACCCCACTCAACCCCTTCACATTCTCACATCTCTTCCACTCACATACACTCACCACCACCCCATCGGCCGCCCCCTGCCCGCCGCCGTCACTACCTCCTCTACAATCCCGTCCGCCACCCCACTGATAACCACCAACACCATCAACCACCGCGAAAACCACTTCATCTCCATCAACCACCGTTGCCACCACCAACACCATCGACCGCATCCCCACCACCCTCATGACCATCGACCACCGTCGCCACCACCATCACCATCGACCGTAACCATCACCACCTCCATCACCACCCGCAACCAATAACCCCCCTTCCTTCTCTTTCAGTCACCATAATCTCACCATCATCTTTGAAAGTTTTCACTCCTCTCACGTAGCAATCTAGTAAAACCTTAGATTAGAATCCGAAGTGTTCATCGAGAGACAAGGATTGTGCTAGCATTGTGTGTAAAAAGTTCTATCTAGTGCCACTAAAGGTACATTTTTTAGATTGTATACATTGGTTCATGCATGGATGAACAAGATGAAGATCTTGATGAACCCTAGTTCACTCACTTAATGGTTATATGAAAAATGTTGTTTTAATGATTTTAGGATTTAAGATGTGTTTGAAATAGTTGTATGAATCTGAAAATATGTTTGGATTAGGTTAATGTTTGATGAAATCATATTATTTAGGAGATGTAAAAGGTAAGAATGTATATATGTATGTATATGGTGCGTATGTATGAATCTATGGACATAAAAGTTGGATGATTGGGGATTATGGCTTTGTTAGAAACATTAGGTGATTATATGGAAGGATTGTTATTAGTATGATGATTTAGGATGATAACTAGGTTGAAGACTTTGGGTGACAATGATAATACAAGGAAATAATGATAAAGAATGACTAAGTTGAAATAGTAAAATACAAGTATGATACTTGGACATATTGAAATATTTCACTAGATAAAAGTTAAATTTGTAAGACTAAAAATCATGATAAAATATAAGACCAAAAGGATGTTATGACCAAGGAACTCGATTAAGACACCAAATGCGACTCCATGACCTTATAAAAATATTTATAAAACTAAACATAATACATAGTTGGACAACTCACGACTAATAGAAATTATAGTATATATATTTACATATGGAACTAAAGATAAAATATATTTTTTTTGAACATTAATGACTAATAAAAATTTTATAAAAATATAATATATATATTATATATATACATATATGTATGTACACATATTAGACAACAACTTCAAACTAATGAATTTTATGTATTATATAAATAATATATTTTTAGTAATTAAAAAATCTTAATAACTAAAAAGAATTATTTCATTAAAACTCATTATTAAGGAAATATTAATTACAGACTAATACACACACACACACACACACACCCACATATATATATATATATATTATATATAATATATAATATATATATATATATATATATGTATATAAAGTTTGAAGAGATGATAATCTTGTAACATAAATCATTTAGATAAGAAAGTATTAGTTAAACGTAAGTTATAAAAGCAAGATTCGCGAGTAGAATAGTAATAACATAAGGTATCTAGAATATGAACAAAGAATAGATATAAGTCAAAAGAGTATTTGTTAGAATCTCAGCCCTTGGTTTAATCGATTGAACAGTTTCAGCAGCGGAATAGCTCAGAATTAGACAAATTCAAACAAGAACAATGATATAAAACGATAAAAGAATTTTGTTATAGAGAGAGAAATATCCGACAAAAGGAATATTGCATTAAGATTGTCGGCCTCTGAGGCACGATTACATGTGAGTCATCTTTCCTTATAAAGGAAAGAATGACGTAGGCTGATGTCACCTGAAAGTGACATGTAACCGTTTTATAACTACTGATGTTTAACAACTACTGAAGATGTCAACAACTGACATCTTCTTACAAATGTTCCTAAGTGTTAAACATCTTATTTACAACTACTGAAAAACATAAAACTACTGAAACTACAACAACTGAAGAACAACCTCTTCAGTTGTTTACAAGTACTGAAAAGAAAAGTAACAAACTACTGAAAGGAAAAGAAAACTACTGAAGAAGAAAAACCATCACAACAACTGAAGAAGCCCTCTTCAGCTGTTGTCATCAGCTGTTAACATCAGCTGATGTCTTCAGTACTTAAACCAGACTTTGTCTTTCAGCTGTTGATCTTCAGTCTTTGTCTTCAGTACTTGTTGAAGTCTTCAGACTTTAGATCTTCAGCTGTTGTCTCAGTCTTTGTCTTCAGTACTTCAGACGTACTTCAGCAGTTGTATTCTTCAGACTTTGTAGAACAGCTGATCAGGTCTTCTTCAGCTGTTGTGATGTCCTGTGGGACTTAGAGGTTTCTCTGATCAGGCTCATTGGTTCTTTTGGTCCAACAAACTCCCCCTGAACCAATGCAGCCAAAACCTCTAAGTTATTGACGAGTCCCACTTATTTTGGCAGATAGATTGGTCTCTTTATCCTCTTGATCAGATGAGAAGTGACCCTTTTTCAGCACCGGCCTGGAAAGAAGTCTCTGATGATCTGTTTGGCATGATATGGTTGGGAGCTCTGTATTGGGGACTTGGACACCGAGCTGTTGCCCCAACCATGAGATCTACTTCCCGTGTATCAGCCTATATGATTCCCTGGTGTAAGCCCTTAGAAACATGATTTGCTCATCCATTGTCAGCACCTCGGCACACCATCAAATAATCCTTCTCGGCCATACACTTCAGATATGTACTTGGCATGTTTTCCATTCTTGAGCTCAACCGTTTTATTTGTCTATAAGCAAACTCATCTGGATGAGTCCCTTCTAAGAGCAGGTTGAGCTCTTCTTGTTTGAAGTTTTCAAGTCGTTTGTAAACCAATCCTTCTTTATAATTTTGTTCTCTAACATCTTTTGAGGTGGTTGTTTGGCTTCATAAGCTTTCTTGAACTCTTCAACAATTTCCCAAGGGGACACTACAAGCACCACAGTGATGTCTTCGTCGACAACTCTCTTCACTTGGCCCTTATCTTGAAGGAATTTCTTTCTTGACAATCCGGTGTGCCACCTAGGATCAGGCCATATCCTTACTCTTTCCCTTGGTATTGAAAGGTATTAGCAAGGGTGTACAATCTTAATACTTCTTTCTTCATGCTGATCATTGAAGAGGATGTAGCATATGCTTTGTCAATGCTTTTCAGCATTTCCTCATCATGTTTTTGCATCTGTTCCTCTTCAATCTTTCATTACATCATGCATTTGAGAAGCAGGAGTGATGGACATTGGTTTAGCCTTAGGCAAAGTAATGACTGCAGAGAGTGGCAGTCTGTCTTCATCCTCCTCTTCATCTTCATCAGGCCTCAGTACCTTTCTTTTCTTTTGGCTAGGTACATCACTGGCAATGGGTTTTAGGGGTAAAGGATTTGGTTTTGTGGTTGGATGGTTGGTTTAGAGGGTAAAGGGTTGTTTTAGTGGGTGTGGAGATAGTGATTTTGAGGATTGAGGCTTTTCAGACTGTTTTAGCATTTTGGCTGTAAGGGAGGCTTTGGTAAATTTTGTCAGTTCTTTTCGATTCCCAACCCCAGCTTCATCAATACCTCAATCACTAAACCTTTGGAGTATTCTTCAGACGAACAAATCTTGGTGGTTATTGCCAAGATGTTGTCCCTGGTCCAGGCCCTTATTTCCATTAGAGATCTTCCCAAGTATTTAGCTATAAATCTGATCATTATCTCCAGCCTTTCTCTTTCTAAGGCATCATAGCTAGCCCATCTTGAATTGATCTCCTCTGTTTCCATCCTTCTGATCTCGGAGTCTAGTTGTTTGATGTCAAAACCCTGCCTATACAACTGCTCAATGATTTTATCCATTGAACGGTTATGGTTGGCGTCAGCTTCTTTCACCATATCCTTCAGCTCCTTCTCCTTCTCAGACTCTCCTTTTCTCTTTTGATATGTGACATGAAAGTCTTTTTGACTTTCATTCACTTCAGCTCCCTTCACACTCTCCTTCTCCTTCTCATTTACACCTCAGATTCTTTCGCCTTCTCCCCATCTATCCTCTTCTTTTTCCTTTAACTAACTGACTCTCCCCCTTTTTGGTTGCATTGGTGCAAGGGTTTGAGCAGTAGAAAGGGATTTAGTCACCAACTCCTCCACCAAGGGTTGTATTGTAGGAAGCCTCTCATCAATGGCTTTGATCACTATATCCGTGATCATGGGAGTGATGAGAGGTAGGGATTTTTGAAGGGTAGCAACTGATTGATCAGGATGGTTCTGTTCTTGAGAATCAGTGCCGAAAGCAGAGGCTGGTGGCTTGGAAGTAGATACCATTTGACAGGATCAGTGATCATAGGTTTGATGTAACAGAATATAACGCAGCGGAATACAAACACGAATTAGACAAATTGTAGCAAGCTAACAATATATGTGAGCATTAAGATCGCATACAGTTATTGGGAGAGTATGTATTTCTGATTTCTGGGAATGTTTATAGATGAAGAATATTTCTAATCGAATCAATCATTCATTCCATTCAATTCATCATTTCATTCATTCATTACAATAGTTGTCACTCCTTATATAGAGTGCAACAGTCACTGCTGTTATCACGGAAAGTGACAACTGGCAGATCCAATACAGAAATAACTAATTCTTAACAAACTACTGAAATGTTCACAACTACTGAGAACATATCAGCAAGTTAAGTACAAAATAAAATAAAACTACTGAAACTACAACGACTGAAGAACAAGCTCTTCAGTCGTTTTACAAAACTACTGAAACAAAGAAATAAAACTACTGATATCACAACTACTGAAGAAGTACTCTTCAGCAGTTGTGACAAACTACTGAGGCTTCAGTACTTGATCTTCAGACTTTGACCTTCAGGCGTTTCATCAGCTGATGACTTCAGTAGATATCATCAGCTGATGTCTTCAGTCTTTGTCTTCAGACTTTGTACATCAGTTGTTGATCTTCAGCACTTGTGAACTCTTCAGCTGTTGTACTTCAGTACTTTGGTCTTTCAGCTTCAGCACTTGTGTTCTTCAGCTTTTGTACTTCAGCACTTTGGTTCTTCAGCTGTTAGGGTCTTCAGCACTTGATCTTCAGTTGTTGAAGTCTTCAGCACTTGTCAAACTACTGATGAGGCTTTCAGCAGTTGTTGTGATACCGTGTGGGACTTAGAGGTTTTCTGATCTTGGCTCATTGGTTCTTTTGGTCCAACATATACTGGCTCAGTGTGTAGGGGACCTTCAGAAGAAGGTGCCATCTGTGGGTGTATTGTGGTGGCAGATGGACTTGCATCCTGAGACATCTTGGCCAGCAGCTCTTTGAGTCTGCTAACCTCATCCTCTAGAATGGTGTTTTGAGCAACTACATCATAGAAGAAGCTCAGGTCATCATCAGTTGATACTGAATCACCTGACCTCCTGACAAAGTCAGAATGAACATGCCTTGAGTGTAGATCAATTATAGCATGTGCCCCTTGTTCTCGGTTCTGGGGACTTCCAGCCTCAGGACTATGTCCTTCATCAGCTGTTGCCGCTGGTGAGGACTTAGAGATGTTACCAACTGCATCCTGGTCATTTGCTGAGTCAGGAGCAGTGGCAGCCTCACCAGAAGTTCGCACCTCCTTATCTACACTAGAAGATGGAACATGATAACCCCTGTGCTGTGGGTTGACAGAAGCATTGTGATCCTCCACCTCAGGTGTTGAGGTTATCCCAGTAGTAATTGGTGTCTGGGTGGGGGGTGAGGAATGCAACTGCGTCAGCACTTTTGCAACAATGATAGTAGGGCTTTGAGGGGCGGTTGCATCAGGAGAAGGTGTGGAAGCAGTGTGCACCCGGGACAAGTGGTGCTCTTCAATGGTAATCCCCTCAAGTGAGGAGGATCCCAGCATTGTGGCTTCCCTTTGAGTGATTGCTTCAGGTTCCTTTTGAGAGGAAACCTGAGCGGCTTCAGTTGGTGGAGTCACAGTCTCTACTGGGGGGTTATTTCCAGCAGAGATAACCTGCGTTGGTGCAGCAGGAGCATCCACAGGGGACTCAATTCCCTGAGTAGCTTTCTTAGGCTTCTTCTTTGTGGGTTGGAGGGGACTTTGGATGTGGAGGTGGAGGCTGTGGTTCCAGCTGCGTGGGTTTGCGCAGCTTGGTAGCCTGTTTGAGAGTTTGGTCAGTGTTGTGTCGGGAGTATACCTCCGGCAATACAGCCAAAGCAGGGACTCCCAGACCAACTAGTCCCTCAGCAGAAAGCTGATTCTCTATTATGGCCATTATAAACCGAGGATATAGTATCCAACGGTTAGAAAGTGGTTTTGTGGCCATATCCTTGAGTTCAAGAAAAATTATTTCAGAAAAGTTAGTGGTTCTTGTTCAAGGATAGAGAACAATACCTGTTGCCATCTGGAAGACAGTTGATCCCAAGAGGAAGTCTTCGGAGCCAGGCAAACATTTACCATATGAAATAATAATCGTTCAGCATCTGGAAAATGTTTCTTCAGGATTGTTGAAGCACTAAGATCACCCTGATATCCATGTTCCAAAGGAAAGATCAAGTTGGCGCTTAGGATATCAACAGGGTAGGCAGCATCATCTAACAGTATATTTGGCGGATGGTAGCAGTAGAGATGACCACCTTATGCGAGTTGATAGATGAATGGATAGATTCTCCATTAACGGTCGCATTCATCCAGAACTGACGTAGCGAATCGGCATAATGATTGGATTTAAAAGGAAAGCCGTTTTTAGTGGGGATTGGACCATAAGATCTATAGCATTTTCAAATTTGGTCCAGAAGGGCGATTTTGTAAGGTACGCGACACAGTTGTGTCGAGGTTTGAGTTGCATGGTCGCCATTAATGAAGGTGAAAGGTTTTCAGAGCTTTTGAAAAGTTAGGTCGTGAAAGAATGAAAAACTCTGAAAGAGGGATCAGGTATATATAGGGTACGGGTTATGAAACGACTGAAGGTTTTGGAGTTAGTCATCAGTATTTGAAGCTACTGATGACGTGGTATTAACTTTCAGAAGTTTGAAACGACTGATGGTATTGGTGTGGTCAGCAGTTATAAAACAACTGAAGACATGGTGTTTACTATCAGACGTTGAAACAACTGAAGTCTCTGATTTAGGCATCAGTAGTTTTAAAAACTACTGAAGACAAGTTGGACTTCAGATGTTGAAACAACTGAGGACTTGGTATTAGTCATCAGTAGTTGTGAAACTACTGAAGACCGTGGTTTTGCCATCAGTTGTTGTAAACAGCTGAAGACTTGATGTTAGTCATCAGTAGTTGTGAAACTACTGAAGACATGGTATTGCTTCAGTTGTTTATAAAGAAACAGCAGTTTGTGAACTACTGAAGAGAGAGTACTCATCAGTAGTTGTCGTCAATTCATAGCCTTTCAGCTGTTTCATACTGTCCTCAACACTTACTCATCAGCTTTTAGCTGTTTTCAGTTGTTTCATAGGACATCAGTACTTATCTGTTTCTACTGATTTCAGTAGTTGTAACTACATCAGTAGTGTAGAACAGATAAAGTACAGTACTTAAAGCATTTAGCCTTCAGTAGTTATAAAAACTACTGAGGGAAAATAACTCATCAGTACTTATATGTGACATGGTTACCAATGATCATCAGTAATTACTGAGATCATCAGTAGTTGTCACTTATTCTAGCTGCAGCATACCAAGCCTTAACACCAGGTTGTGGAAAGTTGAACTATCCAAAGGCTTAGTAAAAATGTCTGCAAGCTCATCAGCACTAGGCACAAACATAGGATTAATTAGACCCTTTTCAAAACAATCTCTTATAAAATGATGTCTAATTTCTATATGTTTGGTCTAGAGTGCTGGACAGGATTTTTGACAATGCAAAGAGCTGAAGCACTATCCATTAATAATGGAGTCTTAGTCTCTGTAATGCCATAATCCAAAAGTTGATTCTGAAGCCAGAGTATTTGGGATGTACAACTTGCAGCAGCAATGTACTCGGCTTCAGCAGTGGATGTAGCAACAGATGTTTGTTTCTTACTCTGCCAAGAAATCAAACAGTTGCCTAGGAATTGGCATCCACCAGAAGTTGATTTCCTGGTCAACTTACATCCTGCATAGTCACTATCAGAGAAAGCAACTAATTTGCAAGAATGTCCAATGGAATACCATAAGCCTAGAGATTGTGTGCCTTGCAGATATCTAAAGATCCTCTTGACTGCAATCAGATGAGACTCCTTAGGTGCAGCCTGAAATCTAGCACAAACACATGTAGCAAACATAATATCTGGTCTAGAAGCTGTTAAATACATCAAGGAACCAATCATACATCTGTAAAGGGTTTCATCAACACCTTTACCTTTCTGATCAACATCCAATTGTGTGGTGTTGCACATGGGAGTAGAACAAGATTTACAGTTTTGTAAATCAAACTTATTCAAAAGATCTTTTGTGTATTTAGACTGATGAATGAAAATTCCATCAGCTTTTTGTTTGATTTGCAAACCTAGAAAGAACTGTAATTCTCCCATTGCACTCATTTCAAACTTCTGTTGCATTAAGGTTTGGAAATCCTCACACAATTGGGGATCAGAGGATGCAAATATAATATCATCAACATAAATTTGAACAAGTAGCTTATGCTGATCCACCTTCTTAATAAATAAAGTTTTATCTATGGAGCCTCTAGTGAAATTATTCTGTAGAAGAAAGTTTGATAAGGTCTCATACCAAGCTCTAGGTGCTTGTTTCAACCTATAAAGAGCTTTATCAAGCTTATATACCCATTCTGGGTGCTTATTATCCTCAAAGCCTGGTGGTTGACACACATAAACTTCTTCTTTTATTGTACCATATAGAAAAGCACTTTTGACATCCATTTGGAAAACTTTAAGATTGTGGAGTGCAGCATAGGCTAAAAACAATCTAATTGCCTCCAGTCTGGCTACAGGGGCAAAGGTTTCATCATAATCAATACCTTCTTCTTGTGCAACCCCTGCACAACCAGTCTGGCCTTGTTCTTAACAATTAGCCCATTTTCATCAGTTTTATTCCTAAACACCCATTTAGTGCCTATTGCACACTTACCTGGGGGTAGAGGAACAAGCTCCCACACTTGCTGTCTTGAACTGAAGAAGCTCAAGCTGCATGGCTTCAACCCATCCATTGTCCCTCAAAGCAACATGATAGTTCTTCGGCTCTAGCTGACTGATGAAGAGAGCATAGAAGCAGATTGGACAACTGGCTTCTGGTTGAGACACCAGCATTGATATCACCAAGGATTTGAGATATTGGGTGATTTTTCAGCTCTTGGTAAACAATCAAATCTGTGTAAGTGTTTGTAGGGTCTTCAGCAGCAGCAGATGTTGATGCAGATTCTTGAAACCATGAAGATGGTGGCAACTCAAATGAAGTTGAGGATGCAGAAATCTCATCAGCATTTGTTGTGGATGGTGCGGCTGGAGCTACAGGAGCATCAGGTTTAGAGGACTCAGGCAGTTGATCACTAAACCTGAAGAGGTGATTACTACTATCATCATCATCTTCAGTAGTAACACCAGGTGGTGAACTGTTGACAGGAGCAACAGCAGGAGATTGATAAGGAACATATTGCAGTATGTCCAAATCAAAGAGCTCCACAGGGCTTTGTGGAATCTTGTCCTTTGGAGATTCATTGAACTTGACATGTAAAGTCTCTTCAACCATCTTTTGTTCTACAGTTGAAGACTCTGTATGCCTTGCAAGTTGATGAATAACCAACAAAATACCCTGCATCCACCTTAGGATCAAATTTCTGGAGCTGATCCTTTGTGTTGAGAATGAAACAGGGACACCCAAATGCTCTAAAAAATGAAATGAGAGGGGCCAAATGATGTAGAACTTCATATGGAGTCTTCATCAACCTCTGATTTATTAGCACTCTATTCTGCACATAACATGCTGTGTTGACAGCTTCAGCCCAAAAGGTCAATGGCAGTCCAGAATCAGCCAACAAAGACCTTGCAGCTTCAATGAGGGTCCTGTTCTTTCTCTCCATAACTCCATTCTGTTCAGGAGTTCTTGGAATACTAAACTGTCTCTTTATTCCCTTGGAAAGGTAGATTCATCAAGTGTATTGTTCCTGAATTCTGTTCCATTATCACTTCTAATACACTTGACTGAGAGGGAATACTGCTTCTCAGCATACAACACAAAGTTTATGATCTTCTGTGCAGCTTCATCCTTTGAATGTAGAAAGAAAGTCCATACAAATCTGGAGTAATCATCCACAATTACCAGACAGTATTTTTTCTGTGCCATGCTCATCACTCTCACAGGACCAAAGAGATCCATGTGAAGAAGTTGTAAGCAGGCAGTGGACTTTGGTTCTTCAATAGATGGAAATGAAACCTTGTGCTGTTTTCCTTTCAAACAAGCAGTGCAGTTGTTTTCACACTTGAACTCCTTCATAGGCATTCCCCTTACTAAACTATGGTGTATCAGCTGATTCATGTTCTTGAAATTAACATGTCCCAGCCTTCTATGCCATAGATTAGATTCTTGAGGAGAGGCCTTGGAAAATAGGCAAGGATGGCCTTTGAGATCATTTTCTTGGAAAGATCTAAGGCATACACTCTTCCTGTCCTGTTGGCCTTCAGGAGAGTGTGAGCATCCAATACCTTGTCAATCAAACTCAGAACTTTGGATGACAGAATCCTGCAGTTCTGGCTTGTGAAAAGGGCAACATGGCCTTTGTCACACAATGACTGACACTCAAAAGATTTGATACTGATTTTCACATGGTTGACATCATCAAACTTTATTTCCCCATTGGAAACAAAGCCCTTCCCGATGATGTAACCTCTTGCATCATTGCCAAAAGAAACAAATCCCTTCCTTCCTGGAGAGTAGTCATTAAGAAGTGAGTTGTTCCCAGTCATATGCATAGATCCCCCACTGTCTACATACCAGATGCTACTTTGGCATGTTGAAGAAACCTGCATAAATAAACAATCAGTTAGTTTTGGAGACCCAAACCTTTTTGGTTTTGGGCCTGGTCTCATGAACAGATGGTAAACTAACAGGTTTATTGGACACAATAGCTTGAGGTGAAGGAGATGGTTTAGAAGAGGAATCCTTCGGCTTGGATCTCCTTTTCTGGGGTTTCAACACAGGGCCATCAAGTTGGTTAACTCTTCCCAACAGATGTTGAACCATCATTACTAGCTGTGTCTGATTCTGGGAGAGAGCTTTCAGCTCTTCAGACACATTGGTATTGGTGTTTGATGATGAGTTCTTGTGTTGCACCATCTTCTTTTGAGCAACCTCAGCTATTGCCTGTTGCACTCCTTCCTTTTTAGATTTCTTTTTGGTCATAGGAGTAATAGGATTTGATGCGCTGGTACAAACTTGGACTCAAACTCAGTTTTCATTTTAGCCAAGTTTTCTTTAATTTTCTCTCTTTTGTTTGAGTTTGGATCCCTTTTTGTACCAACAATCATCTGTGAGATGATTGAATAGACCACATATTTCACATGGTTTCTTCTTCATCTTCTGTTGATCATCAACTAAAGAAGATGAAACTACTGAAGACTTGCTCTTCAGCAGTTTAGAAGCACTTTTTGCCTTCTTGTCAACTTCCTTAGTAGGCTTCAAATCCTTCCTACTGACAGTTTTCTTCTCTTCAGTGCTGTCAGTCATTAGGATTTGAACTCCAGATGTTATCCCCTGCTCTCCAGTACCCTCAGTACTTCTAGGGATAACACTTGGGTTGATCAACTCATTGATCATGTGAGTGTCAGCAGTTGAACCATCAATATCAGCTGATAGGTTCACAGAGGAATTACTACTGACTTCAACTACTGATGGTGCTTTATCAAGTAGTGAATCACATGATGAGGTGGATTGGTCATTACTTTCTCTATCAGATTCTGCTCCTGCTCTTGAAGCAAAAACTGTAGGAGGAGCAGTGTGATTATACCAATTCCAAACTTCACATTGGAAGCTGTTTGCTTACTAAGAAGCATTTCAAAGCCCTTGCAAGATTGTACCCATCGATCACACTCTACCTGGGTGACAGCAAGAGTATCTTTGAGGTCTTTGTACTTCTCTAAGAGTACATCCTCCCTAGCCTTATCATCAGAAATTTGGCATTTTAATTTGTAAATCTCATCAGTTTTCTCTTTTAGCACAGACTCAAACTCAGCTTATTTTTGGAAATTGTTTGTTCTAGCTCTACATTTTTATTGATTAAAGCCACATTTGCTTCTCTAATAGAGGCAAATGCTGCTATGCAAGTTTCAGAACATAATTTGGCCTTAGCCTCAGAGGATACCTGTGATACCTGTGTTGAAGAGGTACTTGAGGATGATCCATCAGAGGATTCCAAAGCCATGAGAGCTAGATTTCCAAAAGGATGCTCACCGCCATGTTGACCAGCACCTGAGAACAGTTGTTCATTACCAGACACATCATCTGGTAAACTGCTCCAGTCAACAACTCCTGGTGTGAAGAAGCTGTGTTGTTGAAGTTGATTAGGTTGATGAGATTGGGATGGTTGAGGCTCAGGGAGTGCATGTGGTTGCTGAGCAGTGGGTGCTTGAACCTGCCTGGTTGTGGCATGTAATAGCAGGGGTATGGATATGGCATTGGCCCCTGTGGAACAAAATATGCAGGAGATTGTGGTTGATGATGATAACCAGAATTGACAGGTTGTTGCCCTCTGTTTTGTTGACTATTGCTAGGGAAAGTCACAAAAGGTGCAGGAGAGTTAGATCCAGATGATCTACATTCTCTTGCAAAGTGCCCAAGCCTGTGGCATTTATGGCACTTCAACTTACTCTTGTCAAAACCAACTTTGGTTTTGCCAGAGAGTCCTGGGAATTTCCTTCCAGTTCTTTTGTAGAACTTCTGAGATCTGATATTTATCAAGGCCATTTGGCTCAAAATATCCATCTCTTCTAAGTCATCATCAGCAATCCCCTTGAGATCATCCATGATGAAACATAGATTGTCACTATTACTACCAGCAGAATAACTATCAACACCTCACAAAGGCTCTCAGAAGTGTTTGTAGAGAAATCAATATGCTCATCATACTGGCTTTCAGATGACGCATATTCTGACTCTTGATGTCCAATCAGGGCGTGTTCCCTTGGACAAAATCCTCAGTGAGCTTGCCAGATGAAACCAATTTCCTTTTCTGCTCTATCTCTCTCTCGAATGTAAGCAGTTTCCCATGAAGTTGGGTGAGAGATAGGCGATCAACATCAGCATTTGAGCGTAGAACAATGGTATATGTGTTCCATCTCTCAGGCAGTGATCTTAAGAATCTATGGTTCATCTGACTCCTGGTATATTCATGTTTAACCATTTTCAATTCAGAGATTAAACATGAAAACCGCTCAAATTGTTGAGTCAGAGTCTCACCCTTTCTATGAGAGAAAGTCTCATATTGTTGGGCGAGGATTTCCCTGTTGTTTGCTAAAACCTCATCAGTACCACCAAATTGTTCTTTGATGGCATTCCAGAGGTCATGAGCAGACTCACAATGCAGAAGCCCAGAGTAAATCTCATTAGGAATAGCCATAGCCAAAATTCCATGGGCTTTTGCATCGATTTCAAACAACTTCTTGTCCTCATCGGAGTATTGCTCCTTCTTCTTTGGAACCAACTGATTTGTTTCCGGATCATTCACCATTGGCTTATGTGGTCCATGTACCACAGATGTCTAACAACCTGAGCTATTGACAGACAGGTGATGGAGCAATCTTCTCTGCCAAATGTTATACTCATTCCTCACCAAGATCGGAGGCTTGGTAGAGGATCCAGTATTGAAAGGATCATTCGAAGAAGTAGTCATTGTGGAAAATCAGACAGATTCAAGTAAAATCACAATAAATTTAGCTCAAAACCACACAGAACCTCAAATAAAACGGCCAGAAGCGATACACTCTCAATCTCTATAACAGATCCTTGCGAATTTGCTAATTCGATTAAACTTAGAGCGATTGAACAGTTTCAATGATCAATTGTTAGATCGATCAATGATTAACCTGCTCTGATACCATTTGTTAGAATCTCAGCCCTTGGTTTAATCGATTGAACAGTTTCAGCAGCGGAATAACTCAGAATTAGACAAATTCAAACAAGAACAATTGATATAAAACGATAAAAGAATTTTGTTATAGAGAGAGAAATATCCGACAAAAGGAATATTGCATTAAGATTGTCGGCCTCTGAGGCACGATACAGGTGAGTCATCTTTCCTTATAAAGGAAAGAATGACGTAGGCTGATGTCACCTGAAAGTGACATGTAACCGTTTTATAACTACTGATGTTTAACAACTACTGAAGATGTCAACAACTGACATCTTCTTACAAATGTTCCTAAGTGTTAAACATCTTATTTACAACTACTGAAAAACATAAAACTACTAAAACTACAACAACTGAAGAACACCTCTTCAGTTGTTTACAAGTACTGAAAAGAAAAGTAAACAAACTACTGAAAGGAAAAGAAAACTACTGAAGAAGAAAAACCATCACAACAACTGAAGAAGCCCTCTTCAGCTGTTGTCATCAGCTGTTAACATCAGCTGATGTCTTCAGTACTTAAACATCAGACTTTGTCTTTCAGCTGTTGATCTTCAGTCTTTGTCTTCAGTACTTGTTGAAGTCTTCAGACTTTATATCTTCAGCTGTTGTCTCAGTCTTTGTCTTCAGTACTTCAGACGTACTTCAGCAGTTGTATTCTTCAGACTTTGTAGAACAGCTGATCAGGTCTTCTTCAGCTGTTGTGATGTCCTGTGGGACTTAGAGGTTTCTCTGATCAGGCTCATTGGTTCTTTTGGTCCAACAGTATTTGATGCCTAAAGAAAATAGTAGACTTTACTAAAAATTTAGAAAAGTATACATTTTTAAATAATAAAAACATGTTATTTTTAAAACGACTAATAAGTGGGTGAAAAAGCATTCTCGTAAGCATAAATCATCATATATTGACCATGGTACATATAATTAGGGTTTTATTAATCGGAAGTCTAGCATGTTGATTCGTTTCATTAATCGCACTCAAGGTGAGTCCTCCCTATTTTAAATATTATTTTAACTGCTTTGTGGGAAGCATGAAACATTACTTTAAAATATTGATGGGTAAACAAGATAATATATTATGAGGGTATAATTGGGTCAATGGTATGGGATATATACCATTGAACCCTAAATCCCCTATATCATTAACCTCAGGGTGAGGCCACAGAGTATATTGTTAGATCTATCGGGTTAGAATGGCCCGCTCTTGCGATCAGTCGCACTGGTCAGTTGTGGCGAGGGAATTTATATGTCTTGATAGTTATGGGGCAACGACGTGTTTCTTGGTTTGATTATGGACTTATGACCTCAAATTATCATAGTACCTAGTTAGTCTATATGGAATATATTATGCCTTGTTTCATCATATTGTTTTCGAAAATGAATGTTTGCGAGACTGAAAACCCCGATCGCTCACCAACTTTATGTTGACTTTATTACCATTCAAGCTTTTCAGGGTTATAGGTGAGCTATATGTGGAATTCCAGAACCATGTCTTTGGAGGGTCAAACGTCTCATACGTCTTTAAATAATATCATGTTCATGAAATAAAGATAGTATTATGTGTCAGATTTCGAGTTGTTTAACTATTGCTAACAAAATACTTATATAATCCCTTTTATGATATTAATTATATGAATTTCATAATTGGCGTTATTGTCGAACACGTTTGACTATAAAAGTTGGATAAACTCCAACTTCCGTTACCTCCCATACGAGAAGTTGAGTTCAAGATTGACTTAATCCCTGGTGCAAACCATGTGGCCAAATCACCTTATCGTCTCGCACCGTCTGAAATACAAGAACTAGCTAGTCAACTGCAAGAGTTAACCGATAAGGGATTCATTCATCCTAGTTCTTTACCGTGGGGTGCACCTGTACTATTCGTGAAGGAGAAAGATGGTTCATTTCTTATGTGCATCGACTATCGAGAACTCAACAATCTTACTATAAAAAATCGATATCTCTTCGATTAGCTTCAAGGAGCAACTCAATTCTCAAAGATCGATCTACGTTCTTGGTATCATCAATTACGTGTTCACGATGACGACATTCCAAAGACCGCTTTTCGTACTTGATATGAACATTATGAGTTCATGGTCATGCCTTTTGGCTTGACCAATGAACCTGCCATGTTAATGGATCTCATGAATCGAGTATGTAAACTGTATATGGATAAGTTTATGATCGTGTTCATTGATGACATTCTTATTTACTCCAGAACGAAAATTGATCACGAGAGACACTTGCGACAAGTTCTTGAACTTTTGAAGAAGGAGCAATTATACGCCAAGTTTTCCAAGTGTGAGTTCTGGTTAGAAGAAGTCCACTTATTAGGGCATGTGGTGAATAGCCAAGGAATTCATGTTGGTCCTGCTAAAATAGAAGCTGTGAAAAATGGGTGTGTTCCCACAACTCCAACCGAGGTTCGTTCTTTTCTGGGCTTAGCGGGATATTAACATAGGTTCATAGCAAATTTTTCGAAGATTTCTAAACCATTAACGACCCTAACTCAAAAGAATCGACTTTTTGAACGGGGACCCCAACAAGAAGAGGCTTTCAAGACATTGAAACGCAAGTTGTGTAACGCTCCTTTACTCACACTCCTCGATGGAAATGACGACTTTACCATGTATGGTGATGCCTCTAATCAAGGTCTTGGTTGTGTTCTCATGCAATGAGGCAAAGTCATAGCATACAGATCGAGGCAATTGAAGGTTCATGAAGTGAACTACACAACTCATGATCTTGAACTTTGTGTCGTGGTTTTCGCTTTGAAGATCTGGCGACACTATCTTTATTGGACGCAGTGTATAATCTACACCGATCATAAGAGTCTTCAACACGTGTTCAACCAAAAGGATCTCAACATAAGACAAAGACTTTGGATTGAGTTGATTAACGACTACGACTGTAGCATTCGCTATCACCCTGGAAAGGCGAATGCTGTAGCCGACGCGCTGAGTCACAAGGTCCACAACAAGACTGTCTCGCTTCAAGAAATCTGAGATCGAAGGCAATGGTTTGATACGTTAGGAGAATTTGATACTGAGATTCATGTGGATGTCAACGAGGCTACTATCATGCTTCAAAACATAAGGATTGATAGTGATCTTGAGTTATGCATTCGCAAGGCTCAACAAGCGGCATTAATCGACGAAGGGAAAAATGAAGAGTTGGTGTTTAATGTTCGGTCATAACTGGAGACAAAATCAAACGGCATGTGGTACTTCTTGAATCAACTTTGGATCCCGAATCGTGACAACCTTTGACACTTCATTATGAACGAAGCTCATCAAACTCAATACTCCATTCATTCTGGCTCTGATAAGATGTACATGGACCTGCGTGGTCAATATTGTGACATCCGTCACCTAAAGGTCCGTCAATTAACGTGGGTTCCATCAACTTTTCTTTGATCGTTCATTCCTCACCTTTATTAACCTTTCGTGTGGACATTATTCTTGTGTTATCATCTTTTTGCTTGTGATTCTTATTGTTTGCATTGCTATCACTTAAAACTTTTGCAATTGTCGTGATCGTCACTATTAAAGCTATCATTAATATATATTATTATTGTCATTAATAAAACCATTTTCAGTTACAAATATCATTATTTATACTTTTATCATTAACATAACTAGCCTATTAAAGTCGTTTTCAACCGAAACAAATTTGGGAACTCGGGGGCAAAGTGCAGGGACCAAATGTGACATTTTGCCAAACTAGGGTTGGGTATAAATACCCATATTCTAGCCCTAGCCTCCATTTCATCTTCTTCTTCATCTTCTTCTTCTCCACTTTTTCTCCTGCTCCTTGCACCGAACCGCCCCATTTCTTTGCGTTTTCACCGGCAAAACCTCGGCTACAGTTGAGTCTACTCTATTCTTGCAGGCAGATGACCTTGGTCGTCCCTTTTCTTGCTTGTTTACTGCTGTAATTTTTGGGTTTCGGGTGCTCAGGGCCAACCCGATGACATGAGGTTGTGTGGGTGCGTGTGATGTCTTTCTGCATGTTCTTCTTGTTTGGGTGTGTGCAAAATATGTTTCTGGAAGTGCTTGTGGTGTAAATCTTGTGCACGGAGCAGCCAAAGGCTGCTCTGCACTTCTGCAGTCGCGATTCTGCTGTTCTGGCGACTGGGTCTGCCGTGGGACTGAGCCGTGCGACTGGGTGTATCGTGCGACTGAGTCGTGCGACTGAGTCGGGCGACTGAGTCGTGCGACTGTGTCACTCGTGCGACTAAGTTGTGCGACTGGGTGTGTCGTGCAACTGAGTCATGCGACTGTGTGTATGCATGCGATTGAGTCCTGCGGATGAATGAATGCGTGCGATTGAGTTAATGCGACCGAATGAATGTGTGTGATTGTGCGTGTATCGCACGATTGAATGCCAGTCGCACGAATGGAGGTTCAGTACAACGAATGAAGCTGATTCGTACGAATGAAGGTGATTCATGCATATGGATGTTGAGTCATGCGATTGGGTGCTGTATGGTACGACTGAATGCTGAGTCGCACGATGAAGGTTCAATCGTATGAATGAAGCTGATTCGTACGAATAAGGGTTGATTCATGCGGATGGAGTGTTGAGTTGTGCGTCTGGTCCAGTTGTGTGATTGGAGTTGTTGTGTGTGAGTTTCTTCCTGTGTGTGGGGTGTGTTTGTCATGTGATGTTAATGTGACATCGTCACGGTTACCGTTGCTAATGAGAATATTTCAGTTAACACTATCAAACTTATTATACTATTCCAAATCAAATCAATATAACATTTTACAATTATCACCAACTGAATTGTAACCACTAATATTTACTAAGCATTTCTCTAATAACAATGACACTTTTACACAAATATCATCGACAATGGCAACGATTTCTAGTACTTGGATCTACATAAGATCTAATATGCATGTTTGCTTGTGTGTGTTACACGCGACCGAACTAATACAACCTGAACCGACCAAACGTTACTATTTACTTTATACGTATCATTAATGCTTAACAATAACTATCAATAGGTGTTTGACCGTTCATTGCATACTACATTTGGAAACTTTGATCATTCATACTTACCACTTAACAAGTGAGTTTCGTGGCCCCTTTTTATGCTTATACAACATTTCAATCATTTACAAACTTTGAGGAAAAGTATGCTCATCTATTTTTATGCTATACAACTTACATTCTTGGAATCAACATGTTACTGTTTTGTGAGTACTTATCTGATACATACATGAGTTTGTTGTGTGGTACTTTCTTTACAACCATTTAATTCCGGTGTGGGAACTGACAGATAGGTATTGGTAGTACTACTAGGTTGACACCCCCACCCTTGTTTGTTGGTATACTAGTTAATACCAACAGTGGCCAGGAATGGGCCCTTGGGCGAATATATTTTGACAAGATTCTGTGTATACGTCGTTAGGTTTAGTTGTAAAGCTTATTGTCATGTGATTTTGCTTACTTATAACTGTATTCATGATATTCCACCACAATTATTATACATCATCAAATACTTATTTACTATTTAAACCTGCGAGCTCACCAATAATTTTGTTGACCATTTTGAGCATATCTTTTCATGTGACAATGCTAATTGATGATCTAGGTGTGCTACCTTAGTGAAGACCCTAGGATGCATTTTTGAGAATAAACATATTTGACAAGCATTCATTTTGGAACATTGTTGTAGTCTGGTTAAGAATATCATGTTTTGGATACTTGTTCCCGGGTTATGGGAATTTCATTACAATGTTATCTTTATTTGATTATGTGAATCATTTATCCTGTTATGCTTATGGCTATGTTGTCGTGAATATTGATTAAACACGACACAAGTCTCCTTTGTGTCGGGTGTCGTCATGACACGCTTGTCCTCATTACATATATTGCATCTCTATTGCTTACTATGTGTTATGACAATCTCGTCTCGTTACATCCCCATGTTTCCGCTTTTAGCGGGAGTGTGACAGACTGGTATTAGAGCCATTGGTTATAGAGAATTAGGCAATTCACTTGACCTAGACTATAACCTAGGAACCTTCATGTAGATTTTCATGCTAGGGTTGTGTGCATTTTATATCTCATGCATGTTCCTCATTACTTGTTCATTTATCCATCTTCCTTGTGATCTTTTCACCCTGTGGGGAGCCCTTATGCTCACTCCTTATGGGATGCTTCTACTAGATTTTCCATTCCCTTTGCGCGCCGAGTTGTTTTATCAAATCCAGGTATTAAACTGAAGAGATCTTCACAGATCATGCGATTGCGCTTGACCACGGACACTGGGATTGACCCTGAGGAGGTTATGTCTGAAACCTCGAAAGAGGAGGAGATAGACAACCTTTGCTAGACTAAACGTGATTGTATGCATGGATTTGCAATTATTATGATGGACTACTGTCGGAACATTTCCAATTCATGTTGTGAGAACTACACAACTTGCATGTGGTGTGTGGTAACAATAAGTGTGATATTAACTTGGAATGCTGGACTTTGATGAGTGGTATGGATAATATACTTTGAGATGGTTAAAGCTTATGTGTTTACTACTTTTATGATTAGAAAATGCCACCTCGAAGAGTTACCCGCAACAACAGTAGCGGAAGTGAAGCCTCGAGGGGCATAGGTAGAGGCAGAGGTAGAACACCAAGAGCAAGTGATGGCCCTGCCAGTAACATTCAGGGAACAAGAAACTCTGACATGGTAGCTTTGATCGCTGAACAGCTGGCTGCACTGATCCTGACTGTAGTGGGCCAAGTGAGCGATGCTCTTCAGAATCACCACCCCACGGGGATGGTGGCAATGATAATAAGGAATGGAGAAAAAGGTCGAGGTGGGATTGAAACTAAAGTGGGAAATAGGAACCCAACTTGGAACGAGAGTAATAAGGAAATCGGGAATGGTGGAACAGCCGGTAATGAGACTGGGGTTGTTAATACTAGAAGGGGGTGTTTGTACAAGGAGTTTGTGGCATGCAAACCGAAAGAGTTTGATGGAATAGGTGGAGTGATAGCCCTGACCAGGTGGCTTGAGAAAATAGAGGTAGTGATTGACATCAGCGAATGCCTCGATAGCCAGAAGATCAAGTATGGCACGTGTTCACTACAGGGCAAAGCACTAACTTGGTGGAATCCCAAGTTCAGGCTAGGGGAAGAGAATCAGCAATGCAAATGTCATGGCATGAGTTTAAAGCACTGATCACAAGGAGTACTGCCCCCTCAATAAGATGCAGAAACTGGAGCATGAATTCTGGAATCATGCTATAGTGGGGGCCGGGCACGCAGCTTACATTGATCGATTTCACGAGTTGGCAGGACTGGTTCCACATCTAGTGACTCCGGAATCCAGAGAATCGAGAGGTATATTTGGGGACTTGTGCCTCAAATCCGGGCGATGGTAACAGCAGCTACTCCTCCTACAATCCAGAGTGCAATTCTGAAGGCTGGCACTCTGACATACGAGATGGTGAGAACAGGGGTCTTGGGAAGAGGAGCAGAGAAGAAAGGATGTTGGGGGAAACGAGCCGATCGCGTGTCCGGGAAATTTGACAAAAGGGCCAAGACAACCAGAAATTTTATGGCCGTGACACAGGGCAAGAGAGAGTACATAGGGCCGCACCTCAAGTGTGATAGGTGAACCTCCATCACCCCCCAGGAATGTCGTGCCGGGTGTGCGTGAACTGTAGACGCCCGGGGCATCTAGCAAAAGACTGGAGAGTGGCGTCGAATCTGGTGGCACCGGTCAACGCGGTTAACCCTGCAGGAAATGCTAGGGTCTGTTATGAGTGTGGAGGCCCTGATCACTACAGAAACATTGTTGGACTAAAAGAACCAATGAGCCAGATCACAAAAACCTTTAAGTCCACAAGACATCACAACAACTGCTGAAGACTTGATCAGCTATTTGACAAAGTTTGAAGATCAACAACTGAAGACTAAAGTACTGAAGACTTCAACAGCTGAAGACCAAAGTCTGAAGATCAACAGCTGAAGACTAAAGTACTGAAGACTTCAACAGCTGAAGACCAAAGTCTGAAGATCAACAACTGAAGACTAAAGTACTGAAGACTTCAACAGCTGAAGACCAAAGTCCGAAGATCAACAGCTGAAGACTAACGTACTGAAGATCAACAGCTGAAGTACAAAGACTCAAGACATCAGCTGAAGACATCAGCTGATGACAACAACTGAAGTTCAAGAAGTCCAAGTAGTGAAGCCATCAGAGTTTGTCACAACAGCTGAAGAAGCATCTTCAGTTGTGTGATGGTTTCCTTTCAGTAGTTTTATTTTCTATTTCAGTACTTGTAAAACGACTGAAGAGCATGTTCTTCAGTCGTTGTTGTTTCAGTAGTTTCTTTTCAGTAGTTGTAGTGATAGTTAACACTTGGTATTTTTGTAAGAAGATGTCAGTTGTTTGACATCTTCAGTAGTTGTGTTAACTTTCAGTAGTTTGAATAATTCTATTAGATGTCACTATCAAGTGACATCAGCAGACGTCACATCCCTTATATAAGGGATGTTGACCTAATTGTAACGTGTGACTTTTAGCTACCACGAAAGCATATTAATGAAATATTTCCTTTGCAGAATTCTCTCTCTCTATAACCGTTTACTTACATTGAATATCAATTGTGTCTTGTGTGAATTACCTAATTCATTGTTCGAATTCCGCTGCAATACTCTCTAATCAATCAAACTTAGATCACTGATCCTAACAAATGGTATCAGAGCAGGTTAATCATTGATCGATCTAACAATTGATCATTGAAACTGCTATTTCGATATCTAAGTTTGATCGAATTAGCATATTTGCAAGAATTGGTTATAGATTATTGAATCTCTGCTGCTTTCGTTATTTGTTTTGAGTTTTCTCTTGGTTCATATTGAGTTTGTTGTGTTTTGTACTAAATCAGTTAAAACTTAATTGAATTTGGTTGAATCTGAGAATGACTACTCCTTCTAATGATCCTCACAATACCGGTTCCTCAACCAAGCCTCCGATGCTGGTTAGGACTGAGTATAACATATGGCAACGAAGAATGCTTCATCACATGTCTGTTAACAGTTCAGGTTGTTGGACATCTGTGGTACATTATCCACATAAGCCTATCGTGAACAATCCGGAAACCAACCAAATGGTTTCGAAGAAGAAGGAACAATACTCAGATGAGGATCGTAAACTATTTGAGATTGATGCTAAAGCACATGGTATTCTGGCCATGGCACTGCCTAATGAAATCTATTCAGGGCTTATGCATCATGAAACTGCTCATGACCTCTGGAATGCATTGAAGGAACAATTTGGTGGAACTGATGAGGTCTTAGCAAACAACAGAGAAATCCTTGCCTAAAAATATGAGAAATTCTCTCATAGGAAGGGTGAGACACTGACTCAACAGTTTGAGCGTTTTTCCTGTTTGATCTCTGAGCTGAAACTGGTCAAACATGAATACACCAATAGCCAGATGAATAACAGATTCCTCAGATCACTGCCTGAGAGATGGGACACATATACCATTGTCCTACACTCCAGTGCAAATCTGGATAGCCTATCTCTCACCCAACTTCATGGGAAACTGCTTACATTTGAAAGAGAGATAGAGTAGAAAAGGAAACTGGCATCATCAGGAAAGCTCACTGATGACTATGTACCAGGGAATACTGCCTTGGTTGGTCATGAGTTAGAATATGCTTCATCAGAAAGTAATTATGATGAGCATATATATTTCTCTTCAAACAGTTCTGATCATGCATTTGTGAGTGTTGATAGTCAGTCAGGCTGTAATAGTGACAATTTGTGCTTCATTATGGATGATTTGAAAGGTATTACTAATGATGACTTAGAAGAGATGGATATTCTAAGCCAAATGGCCTTGATTAATATCCGATCTCAAAAGTCTACAAGAGAACTGACAGGAAATTTCCAGGACTCTCTGGCAAAACCAAAGTTGGTTTTGACAAGAGTAAGTTGAGGTGTCACAAATGCCACAGGCTTGGGCACTTTGCAAGAGAGTGTAGATCAATTGGATCTAACTCCTCTGCACCCTTTGTGACTTTTCCAAGCAATAGTCCACAAAACAGAGGGCAACATCCTGCTAGTTCTGGTCATCACTCACAACCTATATCTCCTGCATATTTTGTCCCTCAGGGTCCAATGTCATATCCATATCCCTACTATTACATGCCTCAGCCAAATCCAGTTCAAGATCCTATTGCAAAACAACCTCAAGCCTTACCCGAGCCTCTAAAATCTCAACCATCTCAATCACAACCTCATCACAGCTTCTTCACCCCTGGTATTGTTGACTGGAGTAGTTTACCAGATGATCTCTCTAGTAATGAGCAATTATTTTCGGTGATGGTCAACATGGTGGTGAACATCCTTTTGGAAATGTAGCTCTCATGGCCCTGGAATCTACTTAGAGTTCATGCTCCAATGCATCTTCTTCACAGGTAACCCAGGTATCCTCTGAGGTTAAGGCCAAGCTATGTTCTGAATCTTGCATAGCTGCATTTATCTCTATTAGAGAGGCAATGTAGCTTTAATAATCAAAATCTAGAGCTTGAACAAACTATTTCCAAAAGAAAAGCTGAATATGAGTCTGTTCTTAAGGATAAAGATGATGAGATTTATAAGCTTAAATGCCAATTAAATGATGAAAAGGCTAAGCTAGAGGTCATTCTTGAGAACCATAGAGAACTCAAAGAAAAACTTGCAGTTACCCAAGTTGAGTGTGACCGCTGGGTGTCATCCTGCAAGGGATTTGAAATGCTGCTCAGCATGCAATCTGCTTCGAATATGAAGTTTGGAATTGGTTACAACCACATTGCACCACCAACAGATTTTACTCCAAAACCAATAGTAAAATCTGAAGGTGAAAGAAATTTCCAAACCATATCATCATGTGCATCATCCTCAAGTGATCACCCAAAATCACAAGATGAAATCAGTGTTGATACCTCAGCAAATCAATTGGCCAATGGGTTAACTACTGATAAGCACATGAAGTTGAGTACTTCAGATGTTGTCCCTCAAAGTACTTCAAGTACTGAAGGGCAAGTTACAACAACTGAAAAGCATTTCAAATCAGCTGAAATAAAAGGATTAACAACTGCTGATAAAGAACAGCTGAAGAAGAAGTCTTCATTTGTTACAGATCCTTCAGTACTAAACAAAGTACTGAAAGGAGGAAAGTACTGAAGAGCACACCTTCAGTAGTTTCCACATCAGCAGTTGATCAATCCAAGATGAAGAATAAGCCATGTGAAATATGTGGTAAATTCAATCATCTTTTGATGAATGTTGGTACAGAAAGGGTTCCAAACTCAACAGAGATAAGCTCATTAAAATCCAGATGGATGAAATGAAAACTGAGTTTGAGACCAAGTTTGTATCCCAATCATCCCAATGTGATAAACCCAAGCCTTCAACCAAATCCGAAAATAAGGATAGGGTTTATCATAAAACAGCTGATGGTGTTCCTCATGATAAACATCAGACTAAGTCTGTAATTTTAAGGAGGAAATGGTGGGCCACAGGAACCATCAAACACAAGTACTGATATGTCACAAGAGCTGAAAGCTTTGGCTTCAAATCAGACACAACTTGTTATGATGGTTTAGCATTTGTTGGGGAGAGTTAACCAACTAGATGCACCTATGATCAAACCACTAAAAAGGCATTCCAAGCCCAAATCCAAGGAATCCATTTCAGCACATCTCCTTCTTCATCAGCTGTTAATCATAAGAAACAAGTTATGGTTACATCTGTTGATGAAAACAGACCCAAAACCAAAAAGGTTTGGGTCTCAAAACCTAACTAGTTCTTGTGATAAATGCAGGGTTCTACAGCATGCCAAAGGAGCATCTGGTATGTAGACAGTGGAGGATCTATGCATATGACTGGGAGCAGTTCTCTTCTTAATGACTACTCTCAAGGAAAGAAGGGATTTGTTTCATTTGGAAATGATGCCAAGGGTTACATCATTGGGAAAGGATATGTGTCTAATGGACAAATCCGGTTTGATGATGTTAACCATGTGGAGAATCTTAAGTATAATCTGCTGAGTGTCAGTCAGATGTGTGATAAAGGGCATGTAGCACTTTTCAGAAGCCAGAACTGCAGGATTCTATCATCCCAAGTTCTGAGGCTTATTGACAAGGTCTTGGATGAACATACTCTCCTGAAGGCCAATAGGATTGGAAGAGTATATGCCTTGGATTTGTCAAAGAAGATTGATTTGAAGGGTCATCCTTGCCTGTTCTCCAAAGCCTCTCCTCAGGAATCTAAATTGTGACATAGAAGGCTGGTTCATGTTAATCTCAAAAACATGAATGAGCTGATCCACAATAGTTTAGTGAGAGGTTTACCAATAAAGGAGTTCCACTGTGATGAAACCTACACTGCTTGTTTGAAAGGAAAACAACACAAAGTCTCATTCCTTCCTATTGAAGAACCTAAGTCTACTGCCTGCTTGTAGCTACTGCACATGGATCTATTTGGTCCTGTGAGAGTGATGAACATGGCAAAGAAGAAATACTGTCTGGTAATTGTGGATGATTACTCCAGATTTGTATGGACATTCTTTCTGCATTCAAAGGATGAGGCTGCTCAGACGATTATAAACTTTGTGTTGTATGTTAAGAAGCAGTATTCCCTATTGTCAAGTGTATCAGAAGTGATAATAGAATAGAATTCAGAAACCATACACTAAAGCTGTCAAGGACTCCAGAACAAAATGGAGTAGTGGAGAGAAAGAACAGGACCCTAATTGAAGCTGCAAGGTCTATGTTGGCTGACTCTGGTTTGCCATTGACCTTTTGGGCTAAAGCTGTCAATACAGCTTGCTATGTGCAGAATAGAGTGTTAGTAAATCAGAGGTTGATGAAGACTCCATATGAAGTTCTACATCATTTGGCTCCTCTAATTTCATTTTTCAAAGCCTTTGGGTGTCCTTGTTTCATTCTCAACACAAAGGATCAACTCCACAAATTTGATCCTAAGGTGGATGCAGGGTATTTTGTAGGTTATTCATCCACATGCAAGGCTTACAGAGTCTTCAACTGCAGAACAAAGATAGTTGAAGAAACCTTGCATGTGAAATTCAATGAATCTCCTAAGGATAAAATTCCACAAAACCCTGTGGAGTTGTTTGATCTGGACAACTGCAATATGTTCCTTATCAACCTGCAGCTGTTGCAGATCATGTGGATAAATCATCTTCTGCAGCAAGTCTTCCACCTAGTGGTACTAAAGATGATGATGATATCAGTACTCACCTTTTCAAGTTTAGTGACCAACTGCCTGAGTCTGCTAAACTTGATGTTCCTGTAGCTTCAGCAGCTCCATCCACAACAAATGCTGATGAGATTTTTGATTCCTCTACATCATTTGACTTACCATCTAATACTTGGTTTCAAGAATCTGGATCAACATCTGCTGCTGCTGAGCCTGCTACAAACACTTGCACTGATCTTATAGCGTACCAAGAGCTGAAGAATCACCCCATGTCTCAAATTATTGGTGATATCAATGCTGGTGTCTCCACCAGAAGTCAATTGTCTAACTTCTGCTTCTATGCTCTCTTCATCAGTCAGCTAGAGCCAAAGAACTATCATGTTGCTTTGAGAGACAATGGATGGGTTGAAGCCATGCAGCTTGAGCTACTTCAGTTCAGAAAACAGCAAGTGTGGGAACTGGTTCCTCTACCCCCAGGTAAGTGTGCAATAGGCATTAAATGGGTGTTTAGGAATAAAACTGATGAAAATGGGCTTATTGTCAAGAACAAGGCTAGACTGGTTGTACAAGGGTTTTCACAGGAAGAAGGTATTGATTATGATGAAACCTTTGCCCCTGTAGTCAGACTAGAGGCAATTAGATTGTTCTTAGCCTATGCTGCATTCCACAATCTTAAAGTTTTTCAAATGGATGTCAAAAGTGCATTTTTATATGGTAAAATAAAAAGAAGAGGTTTATGTGTGTCAACCACTAGGTTTTGAGGATAATAAACATCCAGATTGGGTATACAAGCTTGATAAGGCTCTTTATGGGTTGAAACAAGCTCCTAGAGCCTGGTATGAGACATTATCAAATTTTCTTCTTCAAAATAATTTCATTAGAGGCTCCACAGATAAAACTTTGTTCATTAAGAAGGTGGATCAGCATAAGCTACTTGTTCAAATTATGTTGATGATATTATTTTTGCATCCTCTGATCCCCAGTTGTGTGATGATTTTACAATTTAATGCAAAAGAAGTTTGAAATGAGTGCAATGGGAGAATTACAGTTCTTTCTAGGATTGCAAATCAAACAAAAGGCTGATGGGACTTTCATTCATCAGTCTAAATATACAAAAGATCTTTTGAATAAGTTTGATTTACAAAACTGTAAGCCCTGTTCTACTCCCATGTGCCACACCACACAACTGGATGCAGATCAGAAAGGTAAAGCTATTGATGAAACACTTTACAGATGTATGATTGGGTCCTTGATGTACTTAACAGCTTCTAGACCAGACATTATGTTTGCAACTTGTGTTTGTGCTAGATTTCAGGCTGCTCCTAAAGAGTCTCATTTGATTGCAGTCAAGAGGATCTTTAGATATTGCAAGGTACACAATCTCTAGGTTTATGGTATTCCACTGGACACTCTTGCAAATTAGTTGCTTTTTCTGATAGTGACTATGTAGAGTGTAAGTTAGCCAGAAAGTCAACTTCTGGTGGATGTCAATTCCTAGGCAACTGTTTGATTTCTTGGCAGAGTAAGAAACAAACATCTGTTGCTACATTCACTGCTGAAGCAGAGTACATTGCTGCTGCAAGTTGTACATCTCAGGTACTCTGGCTTCAAAACCAATTATTGGATTATGGCATTACAGAGACTAAGACTCCATTATTAATGGATAGTGCTTCAGCTCTGTGTATTGTCAAGAATCCAGTCCAGCACTCTAGGACCAAACATATAGGATCAGACATCATTTTATTAGGGATTGTTTTGAAAAAGGTCTGATTGATCCAAAGTTTGTGCCTAGTGTTGATGAGCTTGCAGATATATTTACTCAGCCTTTGGACAGTTTAACTTTCCAAAACCTTGTGTTAAGGCTTGGTATGCTTCAGCTAGAATAAGTGATAACTACTGATGATCTCAGTAAATAAGTACTGATGATCATTAGTAACCATGTTATAATAAGTACTGATTCTGTTAAAAGAACTGATACAGTTACAACTACTGATGTAGTTATAACTACTGATGTCAGTAAAAACAGATAAGTACTGATGTCCTATGAAACAACTGAAAACAACCAAAAAGACTGATGAGTAAGTGTTAAGGACAGTATGAAACAGCTGAAAAGCTAAGAATTCACGAAAACTACTGATGAGAATTTTCTCTTCAGTTGTTTCTACAACTGCTGTTTCACCCTAAATAGCTGATGACAAAACCATGTCTTCAGTAGTTTCACAACTACTGATGACTAACACCAAGTCCTCAGCTGTTTACAACAACTGATGACAAAACCATGTCTTCAGTAGTTTTACAACTACTGATGACTAACACCAAGTTGTCAGTTGTTTACAACACCTGAAGACAAAACCAAGGTTTTCAGTAGTTTCACAACTACTGATGACTAATACCACGTCTTCAGTTGTTTTCAAACGTCTGAAAGTTAAAACCAAGTCTTCAGTAGTTTTCATAACAACTGATGACAACACCAACACTTTCAGTTGTTTTCTTTTCAAACTTTTCTAACCTATAAATACGTGCGCTTAAAGCCAAACACTTCATTAGCCATTTTCAAACCTTTCTCTCTCAACAATGGCGACCATGAACCTCAAACCTAGACATAACTGTGTTGCCTACCTCTCCAAATCGGCCGTTTGGAACAAATTCGATAACGCCATCGACCTGATGGTGGATTCCCCATACCGAATTGCATTTCTTCTTAATCCTACCATCTATCCTGATTCCTTATCCCAGTTCTGGACGAACGTCACCCTTACCACTGGGGAGAATGACACCGAGTCTCTCTAGTCGTTCGTCAACTACCGTAAGGTGGTCATCACTCCGGCAATCCTTCGCTAAACCCTACAACTGGATGATGCCACCTTCCCCACTGGATATTCAAAGGGCACCACTGATCTATCCTTTGCCCACCATGGATACCAGGGTAAACTCAGCACTTCTATCATCCTAAAGAAGCATTTCCATGACGCGGAACGCCTTATTTTTCATATGGTGAATGTTTGTCTAGCCCCTAAGACTTCTTCTTGGGATCAAATATCAACCAGGTGGCAGCAGGTATTCTTCTCTATCCTTGAGCAACAAAACTTAAATTTTTCTGAAATAATATTTCTTGAACTTAAGGATATGGCCTGAAAACCTATTACTAACCGATGGATATTATATCCATGGTTCATAATGGCCATTATAGAGAACCAGCTGAAAGCTGAGGGACTTGTTGGCCTTGGAGTCCTTGCCATGGCTGTATTGCTTGAGGTATACTCCAGGCACAACTCAGACCAGTCACTCAAACAGGCTGCCAAGCTGCGAAAACCCACGCAGCTGGAACCCACAACCACCACCTCCAAATCCAAAGTCCCCACCAAAACCAAACACAAGAAACCCAAAAAGGCTATTCAGGGAGATGAGTCCCCTGAAGATGCCCCTGTACCACCAACACAGGATATAGATACTGGTTCTAACCCCCTAGTTATGTCCAAGACTCAACCTGCTAAAGCCGCACAGGTATCCTCTCAACAGGATCTTGTTGCAACCAAAATTAGGGATCCCACATTGCTGGAACCTATCTCAATTGAGAGGGTTACCATTGAAGCGCACCACTCACCCCAGGTGCAATCTGCTTCGGACCAATCCCCACATGCAACCGCCCCCCAAAGTCCTACCATGATAGTTGCAAAAGTGCTGAGTCAGTTGCACTCCTCACCCCCTCCCCAGAAACCAATTACTACTGGGAATACCTCAACCATAAGGGGGAGGACCACAGTGCTTCTGATAACCCATAGCACAGGGGTTACAATGTTCAATCTCCAAGTGTAGAAAAGGAGATTCGAACTTCTGGTAAGGCTGCCACTTCTACTGATTCAGCAAATGATCAGGATGAAGTTGGTAACATCCATAAGACCTCACCAGAGGCAACTGCCAATGAAGGACATAGTCCTGAGGCAGAAAGTCCCCAGTACCAAGAACAAGGGGCACATGCTACTACTGATCTACACTCAGAGCATGTACATCCTGATTCTATCAGGAGGTCAGGTGATTCAGCTAACACTGATGATGACCTGGGCTTCTTCTATGATGTTTTAGCCCAAAATACCATCCTAGAGAATGAGGTAAGCAGACTCAACAAGCTGATTGCCAAAATGTCTCAGGATCTAAGTCCATCTGCCCTAATCCACCAACAGATGGCACCTTCCTCTGAAGGTCTCTTATACACAGAGCCACTCCAAAACACTCAGCCACCTGCCTCTACTTCTGGCACTATCTCTCAGGGACAGAACCCCCCTGAGCAAATAGCTGCTATCTTTCAAAATTCCTTACCTTTCATCATACCAATTATCACTAATATAGTGATTAAAACCCTTGATGAGAGGCTTCCCTCGGTTATCCAACCCTTGATAGAGGAAGTTGTGAGCAAAAGGCTTTCTGACAATCAAACTCTTGCAACCAATGCAACCAAAAAGGGGAGATTCAGTTAGTGAAAGCAAAATGAAAAAGGATTGAAGATGGGAAAGAGAAAGAAAAACATATAGAGGTGGAAAATGAGAAGGAGTTGGGTGTAGAGACTGAGAAGGAGAAGGAGAAGGAAGCTGAAATGGAGAAAGTGACTGAAAGTACTAAAGACTTTCATGTCACATACAAGAAAAGGAGAGTGGAAAGAAGGAGAGGAAGTTGGAGGAAATGGTGAAGGAGGCTGATGCCCAACACAACCGATCAATGGATAACATCATTGATCAGCTGTTTAGGCAAGGTCATGACACTGAAAAACTTGACTCAGAAATTAGAAGATTGGAGATTGAAGAAATCCAAGCAAGATGGGCAAGTTACAGTGTGTTGGAAAAGGAAAGACTGGAAATCATGATCAGGTCATAGCTAAGTATCTTGGAAGATCATTGATTGAAATCAAGTCATGGTCCAGGGACAACATCTTGGCAATAACCAGCAAGATCTGTTTGTCTGAAGTATATACCAAAGGGCTGGTCATGGAAGCCTTGAATGAAGCTGGTGCTGGGAGCAGGACTGAACTGGTCAAACAATCTAAAGCCTCACTTACATCCAAAATGCTAGAACAGCCTGTCAAAATTTCCACACCAAAACCACCACAACCACAACCCACTAAAGCAATTCCCTTACCCACAAAACCAATAGCCGATGATGTACCCCAGAAGAGGAAGAGAAGGGTACTGAGGCTAGAAGAGGAAGAAGAAGATAATGATGAAGATGAAGACAGGCTGCCAATCTCAGCTGTTATACAGTTGCCTAAGGCCATAAGTCACCCTCCAACAATTACTCCCGAATCTCAAAGGCAAACTGTGAAAGTGAAGTTAGAAGAAGAAGAGCTTCATAAACAACATGATGAGGAATTGTTGAGAAGAGTTGACAAAGCATACGCTGCCACATCTTCAATCATCAATATGAAGAAACATGCTCAGATATTATACACTCTCAGACATACCTTTCAATATCAAAAAGAGAGAGTGAGGATTTGGCCTGATCCCAGGGTGTCTCATAGGATTCAAAAGAAAAATATTCCACAGAGATACATTGGCCAAGTAAAGAAGATTGTAGATAAAGTGATCTCACTGGCCTTTGTAGTATCACCTTGGGAGATCCTAGATGACTTCAAGAAAGCCTATAAAGCTAAACTGACCGCACAAAAGATGTTGGAGAATAAAGTGGTGAAAAAGGGGTTAGTGTATAAGAGGCTTGAGGAAGTTAGAAAGAATGAGCTCCAGTTGTTCTTAGAGGGTACTCACCCAGATGAATTCACATATAGAGTCATAACAACTGTGGAACTAAAAAATGGGAAGCAGGTCAAATACCTCTCTGAGTATTATGGGCCAGAGTCACTCTTTGAAGGAGAAGCAGAAGAGCTTACCATGGAGGAACAAATAACCTTCCTTGAGGCCTATACAAGGGAGTCTTACAGACTCATAGTTGGGAAGTAGATCTCATGGATGGGGTAACAGCTCTGTGTCCAGTTCCCCAAGACAGAGTTCCCATCCATTCTTTGCCAAACAGATCATTGAGACTTCTTCCCAGGCCTGTGCTTACAAGGGTCACTTCTGAGCTGATCTAGAAGACAAAAAGACCAATCTTTCTGCCATAATAAGTGGGACATCTTTAATAAACTTAAAGGTTTTGGCTGCATTGGTTTAGGGGGAGTTTGTTGGACCAAAAGAACCAATGAGGCAGATCAGAAAAACCTTTAGGTCCCACAAGACATCACAACAACTGCTGAAGACTTGATCAGCTGTTTGACAAAGTCTGAAGATCAACAGCTGAAGACTTGATCAGCTGTTTGACAAAGTCTGAAGATCAACAGCTGAAGACTAAAGTACTGAAGACTTCAACAGCTGAAGACCAAAGTCTGAAGATCAACAGCTAAAGACTAAAGTACTGAAGACTTCAACAGCTGAAGACCAAAGTCTGAAGATCAACAGCTGAAGACTAAAGTACTGAAGACTTCAACAGCTGAAGACCAAAGTCCGAAGATCAACAGCTGAAGACTAAAGTACTGAAGATCAACAGCTGAAGTACAAAGACTAAAGACATCAGCTGAAGACATCAGCTGATGACAACAACTGAAGTTCAAGAAGTCCAAGTACTGAAGCCATCAGAGTTTGTCACAACAGCTGAAGAAGCATTCTTCAATTGTTGTGATGGTTTCCTTTCAGTAGTTTTATTTTCTATTTCAGTACTTCTAAAATGACTGAAGAGCATGTTCTTCAGTCGTTGTTGTTTCAGTAGTTTCTTTTCAGTAGTTGTAGTGATAGTTAACACTTGGTATTTTTGTAAGAAGATGTCAGCTGTTTGACATCTTCTGTAGTTGTGTTAACTTTCAGTAGTTTGAATAATTCTGTTAGATGTCACTATCAAGTGAGATCAGCAAATGTCACATCCCTTATATAAGGGATGTTGACCTAATTGTAACGTGTGACTTTTAGCCACCACGAAAGCATATTAATGAAATATTTCTTTTGCAGAATTCTCTCTCTCTATAATCGTTTACTCTACATTAAATATCAATTGTGTTCTTGTAAATGCCTAATTCATTGTTTGAATTCCGCTACAATACTCTCTAATCAATCAAACTTAGATCACTGATCCTAACAAACATGTGCCCCAGACTGAATCGGGCACCGGGTCAACAAGGGAACAATCAATAACTGGTGATGGCCATAGTTGGAAATCAAGGCCCGACAAATCAAGGAAATACAGCTCGGGGATGTGCATTTGTCATTGGAGCCAACGATGCCCGTCAGGATCCGAATGTTGTCACGGGTACGCACTTAATCAATAATCACTTAGCATCTATATTATTTGACACTGGAGCAGACAATAGCTTTATATCTTTTGAGTTTGTGCAATTGCTTGATTTGAGTCCTGGTATGCTAGAAACTAGCTACTTTGTAGAAATGGCCAATGGTAAAGTCGTACAGGATGATGAAATCATTAGAAAGTGCTCGATAATATTGGAGGACCATGCCTTTAATATAGATGTTGGACCAAAAGAACCAATGAGCCAAGATCAGAAAACCTCTAAGTCCCACACGGTATCACAACAACTGCTGAAAGCCTCATCAGTAGTTTGACAAGTGCTGAAGACTTCAACAGCTGAAGATCAAGTGCTGAAGACCTTAACAGCTGAAGAACCAAAGTGCTGAAGTACAACAGCTGAAGAACACAAGTGCTGAAGCTGAAAGACCAAAGTACTGAAGTACAACAGCTGAAGAGTTCACAAGTACTGAAGATCAACAACTGATGTACAAAGTCTGAAGACAAAGACGAAGACATCAGCTGATGATATCTACTGAAGTCATCAGCTGATGAAACGCCTGAAGGTCAAAGTCTGAAGACCAAGTACTGAAGCGTCAGTAGTTTGTCACAACTGCTGAAGAGTACTTCTTCAGTAGTTGTGATATCAGTAGTTTTATGTTTTATGTTTCAGTAGTTTTGTAAAACGACTGAAGAGCTTGTTCTTCAGTCGTTGTAGTTTCAGTAGTTTTATTTTGTACTTGACTTGCTGATATGTTCTCAGTAGTTGTGAACATTTCAGTAGTTTGTTAAGATTTAGTTATTTCTGTATTGGATCTGCCAGTTGTCACTTTCCGTGATAACAGCAGTGACTGTTGCACTCTATATAAGGAGTGACAACCCATTGTAATCATAGAGCGATATGAGCAATTGAATGGAATGTTTGATTGATTTGATTAGAAATATTCTCCATCTATAAACATTCCTAGAAATCAGAAATTCATATTCTCTCCCTATAACCGTATGCGATCTTAACGCTTACATATATTGTTTGCTTGCTACAATTTGTCTAATTCGTTTGTGTATTCCGCTGCTTTACATTCTGATAAACATCAAACTTGTGATCACTGATCCTGTCAAATGGTATCAGAGCAGGTTAATCATTGATCGATCTAATAATTGATCATTGAAACTGCTATTCAAGATCCAAGTTTGATTGAATTAGCTTTTGTTTTTGCAAGAAACGGTTATAGAGATTGAATTTTCTGTATTTCTGCTCATTCATCCTGAGATCTTATTCTTGGTTCTCATTGAGTTTGTTGTGGTTTGTCTAAAACTTTTTAAAACTTGAACTAAACTGTTTTTGAACTGAAAATGACCACTCCCTCCAATGATCCTCACAATACTGGTTCCTCAACCAAGCCTCCTATGCTGGTTAGGAATGAGTATACATATGGCAAAGACGTATGCTCCATCACTGTCTGTTAACAGCGCAGGGTGTTGGACATCAGTGGTACATGGTCCACACAAGCCTATGGTGAATAACCCGGAAACCAATCAAATGGTTCCGAAGAGGAGGGAGCAATATTCAGATGAGGATAAAAAGTTGCTTGAGATTGATGCAAAAGCCCATGGAATTCTGGCCATGGCTTTGCCCAATGAAATCTATTCTGGGCTAATGCATCATGAAACTGCCCATGACCTCTGGATTGCTTTGAAAGAACAATTTGGAGGAACAGATGAGGTCTTGGCAAATAACAGAGAAATTCTTGCCCAACAATATGAGACATTCTCTCATAGAAAGGGTGAGACACTGACTCAACAATATGAGCGGTTTTCTTGTTTGATCTCTGAACTAAAAATGGTCAAACTTGAATACACCAATATTCAGATGAATAACAGATTTCTCAGATCACTGCCTGAGAGATGGGACACATATACTATTGTCCTACGCTCCAGTGCAAGTTTGGACAAACTATCTCTCACCCAACTTCATGGGAAATTGCTCACTTTTGAGAGAGAGATAGAACAGAAGAGAAAGCTGTCTTCATCTGGAAAGCTCACTGAAGACTTTATTCAAGGCAACACTGCCTTGGTGGGTCATGAGTCAGAATATGCTGCATCTGAATGCCAGTATGATGAGCATATTAATTTCTTCAAGCACTTCTAATTCTGCATTTGTAAGTGTTGATGGTCAGTTTACTGGTGGTAATAATGAATTTATGTTTCATCATGGATGATCTCAAGGGGATTGCAGATGATGACTTAGAAGAGATGGATATTTTGAGTCAAATGGCCTTGATAAATATCAGATCTCAGAAGTTCTACAAAAGAACTGGAAGAAAATTCCCAGGACTCTCTGGCAAAACCAAAGTTGGTTTTGACAAGAGCAAGTTGAGGTGTCACAAATGCCAACGGCTTGGACACTTTGCAAGAGAGTGTAGATCAACTGGATCAAACTCTACTGCACCCTTTGTGACTTTTCCTGGCAACAGTCAACAAAACAGAGGGCAACATCCTGTCACATCTAGTCATCATCCTCAACAACAATCTCCGGCATATTTTGTTCCTCAGGGTCAAATGCCTTATCAGTACCCTTGTTATTACATGCCACAGTCAAGTCAAGTTCAAGTTCCTATGGCACCACAACCTCATGCATTACCAGATCCTCAGCCTTCCCCATCTCATCAACAACCTTCATCTCAACAACACAGCTTTCACCCCAGGAGTTGTTGACTGGAGCAGTTTACCAGATGACTTGTCTGGTCATGATCAACTGTTCTCAGGTGCTGGTCAACATGGTGGTGACAGTCCTTTGGGAATCTAGCTCTTATGGCTTTGGAGTCTGCTGATACTTCATCTTCCAATGCCTCTACACCTCAGGTATCACAGGTATCCTCTGAGGCAAAAGCCAAATTATGTTCTGAACAATGCATAGCAGCATTTGCTTCATTAGAGAAGCAAATGTAGCTTTAATTAATAAGAACATTAAGCTAGAACAAGTAATTTCCAAAAACAAAGCTGAGTTTGAGTTTGTGCTCAAAGATAAAAATGATGAGATTTATAAACTGAATTGCAAAATAATTGATGATAAGGCTAGAGAAGATGTACTTCTAGAGAAGTACAAAGATCTCAAAGAAACCCTTGCAGTTACCCAGGTCGAGTGTGATAGATGGGTACAATCATGCAAAGGTTTTGAAATGCTTCTTAGTAAGCAATCTGCTTCAAATGTGAAGTTTGGAATTGGTTACAATCACACTGCTCCACCTACAGATTTTATCCAAGAGCAGAGAGGTAGAATTTGATGGTGAGAGTGATAACCAATCCATCAAGTCATGTGATCTACTTCTGATACAGCACAATCAGAAGTAGCAGTCAGTATCAAGTCCTCTTTGAACCTATCAGCTGATGTTGATGGTCCAAATGCTGACATTCACATGATCAATAAGTTGATCAACTCAGGAGTCAATCCTGAAGGTCCTGAAAGGACTGGAGAGCAGGATTCAACTCCTGAAGTTCAAACTTCAACTGCTGTCAGTACTGAAGAGAAGAAAACTGGCAGTAGAAAAAGTTTGAAGACCACTAAAGATGCTGTCAAGAAAGCAACCAATGCTTCCAAAGCATTGAAGAACAAGTCTTCACCATCTTTAGTTGATGATCAACCTAAGATGAAGAAGAAACCATGTGAAGTATGTGGTTTGTTCAATCATCTTACAGATGATTGCTGGTACAAAAGAGGTTCCAAACTCAAACAAAAGGAAGAAATTAATGAGAAAATGGTAAAAATGAAAAATGAGTTTGAGACCACATTTGTATCAGCAACATCAAATCCTGTAACCCTTAAGTCCTTAAAGCAATTCAAAAAGGAAGGTGTTAAACAGGTGACAGCTGAGGGTGCTCAAAAGAAGAAGGTGCAACATAGGACCTTATCTAACTCCACTAGCAATGTGTCTGATGAGCTGAAAGCTTTATCACAAAATCAGACACAGCTGGTGATGATGGTACAACATCTGTTGGGTAGAGTTAACCAACTAGATTCTCCTATGTTGAAACCACAGAAAAGGAGGTCAAAGCCAAAGGACTCCTCTTCTGCACCATCTTCTTCCTCTCAGGCTGTTGTTACAAATAAACATGCTAGTTTACCATCTATTGATGAGACCAGGCCAAAACCAAAAAGGTTTGGGTCTCTAAAACTAACTGATTGTTTATTTTGCAGGGTTCCTCAACATGCCAAAATAGCATCTGGTATGTAGACAGTGGAGGATCTATGCACATGACTGGGAACATCTCTCTTCTTCATGACTACTCTCAAGGAAAGAAGGGGTTTGTCTCTTTTGGCAATGATGCTAGGGGTTACATCATCGGTAAGGGCTTTGTCTCCAATGGAGAAATCAAATTTGATGATGTTAATCATGTGGAAAATCTCAAGTACAACCTCTTGAGTGTCAGTCAAATGTGTGATAAAGGCCATGTTGCCCTTTTCACAAGTCAAAACTGTAGGATTCTGTCATCCAAAGTTTTGCCATTGATTGACAAGGTGTTGGATGATCACACTCTCCTGAAAGCCAACAGGACAGGAAGAGTGTATGCCTTAGATCTCTAAGAAGATAGATCTCAAAGGTAATCCTTGCCTATTTTCCAAAGCCTCTTTTCAAGAATCTAAACTATGGCACAGGAGGCTTGGTCATGTTAATCTCAAAAACATGAATCAGCTTAGCCACAATAGTTTAGTCAGAGGCTTACCAATAAAGGAGTTCCACTGTGATGAAACTTGCACTGCTTGTTTAAAAGGAAAACAGCACAAGGTCTCATTTCCTCCTATTGAAGTGTCCAAGTCCACTGCCTGCTTGCAATTACTGCATATGGATCTATTTGGTCCTGTGAGAGTAATGAGCATGGCAAAGAAGAGATACTGTCTGGTAATTGTGGATGATTACTCCAGATTTGTATGGACTTTCTTTCTACATTCAAAGGATGAGGCTGCTCAGAAGATTATCCACTTTGTGCTGTACATTGAGAAGCAGTATTCCCTTCCTGTCAAGTGTATCAGGAGTGATAATGGAACTGAGTTCAGAAATCATACACTTGATGACTTCTATCTCTCAAAGGGAATCAAAAGGCAGTTCAGCATTCCAAGGACTCCGGAACAAAATGGAGTAGTGGAGAGAAAGAACAGGACCCTCATTGAAGCTGCAAGGTCCATGCTGGCTGACTCAGGTTTGCCATTGACCTTTTGGGCCGAAGCTGTCAACACAGCTTGTTATGTGCAAAATAGAGTTTTAGTAAATCAGAGGTTGATGAAGACTCCATATGAAGTTCTCCATCATTTGACTCCACTGATTTCATGTTTCAAAGCATTTGGGTGTCCCTGTTTTATTCTCAACACAAAGGATCAACTCCACAAATTTGATCCTAAGGTGGATGCAGGATACTTTGTTGGTTATTCATCTACTTGCAAAGCATACAGAGTCTTCAACTGCAGAACAAAGATGGTTGAAGAAACTCTACATGTTAAGTTTAATGAATCTCCAAAGGACAAGATTCCACAAAGTCCTGTGGAGTTATTTGATCTGGACATACTGCAATATGTTCCTTATCAAACTCTCTGTTGCTCCTGTCAACAGTTCACCACCTGGTGGTACTGCTGATGATGATGATGATTGCAGTACTCACCTCTTCAGGTTTAGTGATCAGCTGCCTGAGTCAACTAGACCTGATGTTCCTGTAGCGCCAGTAGCACCATCCACAACAAATGCTGATGAGATTTCTTCGAATTCAACTTCCTTTGAATTACCATCCACTGATTGGTTTCAAGGAAATGATTCACCATCACCATCTGTTGCTGCTGTACCGGCTACAAACACTTGCACAGATCTCATTGTGTATCAAGATCTGAAGAATCACCCCATGTCTCAAATCATTGGTGATATCACTGCTGGAGTATCAACAAGAAGTCAATTGTCCAATTTCTGCTTCTATGCTCTCTTCATCAGTCAGCAAGAGCCAAAGAATTATCACATTGCTTTAAAGGACAATGGATGGGTTGATGCCATGCAGCTTGAGCTTCTTCAGTTCAAGAAACAGCAAGTGTGGGAACTGGTTCCTCTACCTCCAGGTAAGTGTGCAATAGGCACTAAATGGGTGTTTAGGAACAAAACTGATGAAAATGGGCTTATTGTTAAGAACAAGGCCAGACTGGTTGTTCAGGGGTTTGCACAAGAAGAAGGTATTGATTATGATGAAACCTTTGCCCCTGTAGCCAGACTGGAAGCAATTCGATTGTTTCTAGCTTATGCTGCTTTTCAAAAACTTAAAGTCTTTCAAATGGATGTCAAAAGTGCATTTTTGTATGGAAAAGTTAAAGAAGAGGTTTATGTATGTCAACCTCCAGGCTTTGAGGACAACAAACATCCTAATTGGGTGTATAAGCTTGATAAAGCTCTTTATGGGTTAAAACAAGCTCCCAGAGCCTGGTATGAGACATTATCAAACTTTCTTCTGGAAAACAATTTCACTAGAGGCTCCATAGACAAGACTTTATTTATTAAGAAAGCTGGGCAGCATAATCTACTTGTTCAAATTTATGTAGATGATATCATTTTGCATCCTCTGATCCAAAGTTGTGTGATGCCTTTACAAAGTTGATGCAACAGAAGTTTGAAATGAGTGCCATGGGAGAATTACAGTTCTTTCTGGGGTTGCAAATCAAACAAAAGGCTGATGGAATTTTTATTCATCAATCCAAATATACAAAAGATCTTTTGCAAAAGTTTGATTTACAAAACTGTAAGCCCTGTTCTACTCCATGAGCAGCACCACACAACTGGACTCAGATCAGAAAGGTAAAGTGGTTGATGAAACACTTTACAGATGTATGATTGGGTCCTTGATGTATTTAACTGCTTCTAGACCAGATATTATGTTTGCTACATGTGTTTGTGCTAGATTTCAGGCTGCACCTAAAGAGTCTCATCTGATTGCAGTCAAGAGGATCTTTAGATATCTGCAAGGCACTCCATCTCTAGGTTTATGGTATTCTACCAACCATTCTGGTAAATTAGTTGCTTTTTCTGACAGTGACTATGCAGGGTGTAAGTTGACCAGGAAATCAACTTCTGGTGGATGCCATTCCTAGGCAACTGCTTAATTTCTTGGCAGAGCAAGAAACAGACCTCAGTTGCTACATCCACTGCGGAAGCAGAGTACATTGCTGCTGCAAGCTGTACATCTCAGGTACTCTGGCTTCAAAACCAACTTTTGGATTATGGCATTACAGAGACTAAGACTCCATTGTTAATGGATAGTGCTTCAGCTCTTTGCATTGTCAAAAATCCAGTCCAGCACTAGGACCAAACATATAGAGATCAGACACCATTATAAGAGACTGTTTTGAAAAAGGTCTGATTGATCCTAAGTTTGTGCCCAGTGCTGATGAGCTTGCAGACATTTTTACTAAGCCTTTGGATAGTTCAACTTTCCAAAACCTGGTGTTAAGGCTTGGTATGCTGCAGCTAGAATAAGTGAAAATACTGATGATCTCAGTAATTACTGATGATCATTGGTAACCATGTCACATATAAGTACTGATGAGTATTTTACCCTCAGTAGTTTTATAACTACTGAAGGCTAAATGCTTTAAGTACTGGACTTTATCTGTTCTAACTACTGATGTAGTTACAACTACTGAAAATCAGTAGAACAGATAAGTACTGATGTCCTATGAAACTACTGAAAACAGCTAAAAGCTGATGAGTAAGTGTTGAGGACAGTTTGAAACAGCTGAAAAGCTAAGAATTGACGAAAACAGCTGACGAGAAATTTCCCTTCAGTTGTTTGTACCACTGCTGTTTCATTTTAAACAACTGAAGCAAAACCACGTCTTCAGTAGTTTTATAACTACTGATGACCAATACCAAGTCTTCAGTTGTTTACAACAGCTGATGACAAAACCACTGTCTTCAGTAGTTTCATAACTACTGATGACAAACCCATGTCCTCAGTTGTTTCAATCACCTGAAGTCCAAACCACAGTCTTCAGTAGTTTTTAAACTACTGATGCCTAACACCGCGACTTCAGCTGTTTCAACGTCTGAAAGGATAATACCATGTCAACGGTCGTTTAAAACTACTGATGACTAACACCACATCCTTCAGTCGTATCCTCACCCGTACCCTATAAATACCCTTAACCTGAGCTCTCCATACTTCATCTTCTTCAAACCTAACGTTCCTCTCCAACAAATTTCCATGGCGTCTTTGCAAATTAAACCGCGACACAACTGTGTTGCCTACCTTACAAAATCGCCGTTCTGGACTAAGTTCGATAATGCTATCGATCTTATGGCTCAGTCCCCATACAACAAGGCATTCCTTCTGAACCCCGTTTTACATACCGAATCCTTGAACCAATTTGGAGATGAACGTTAATGTTCCTACTGAGGAGAGCAACACACAATCCCTCCGGTCTGTAGTCAACAACAAAGAAGTAGTGATTACTCCTGCAACAATTCGAAAAATTCTTCACCTGAGTGACGCTACCTCCTGCTGGATATCCGAAGGGCACCATAGATCTATCATTTGCTCAGCATGGATATCAAGGTGATCTCAGTGCCACAACCATTATGAAGAAACACTTCAATGACGCTGAGCGCCTGATCTTTCACATGGTCAATGTATGTTTGGCCCCTAAGACATCGTCTTGGATCAAATGTCCACCAAATGGCAGCAGGTATTGTATTCTATCCTTGAGCAACAACCACTGAACTTTTCCGAATTAATATTTTCAGAGCTCAAAGATATGGCTCAAAAATTAACTGCCAACCGTTGGATACTCTATCCACGGTTCATCATGGCCATTATAATAGACCAGCTTAATGCTGAGGGACTTGTTGGCTTGGGAGTCCCTGCTACGGCTGTTTTGCCCGAAGTATACTCCCGGCACAACTCTGACCGGACACTAAAAATGGCTGCCAAGCTGCGAAAACCCACGCAGCTGGAACCCACAGCCACCACCTCCAAATCCAATGTCCCCACCAAACCCACCAAAAAGAAACCCAAAAAGGCTACTCAGGGAATTGAGTCCCCTGAGGATGCTCCTGCACAACAAACGCAGGATATATCCACTAGTCCAAACCCCTAGTGGATACAATGACTCCTCCAGCCACAGCCGCTCAGGCTTCCTCTCAACAGGAACCTGCAGCAACCCAAGGGGCACCTACTTATCTGGGATCTTCCTCACTTGAGGAGATTGCCATTGAAGAGCACCATCCACCCCAGGTGCACACTGCTTCTTCCCCTGTACCCCAACCAACCGCCCCTCACAGCCCAACTTTAATAGTTGCACAAGTGCTGACTCAATTGCACTCCTCACCCCCTCCCCAGAAACCACTTACCACTGGGAATACCTCTACAATTGAGGGGGAGGAATACAGTGCACCTGAGAACCCACAGCACAGGGGTTTAATGTTCTATCTCCTGGTGTTGATATGGAGATAAGAACTTCTGGTGAGGCTGCCAACTCTTCTGAATCAGCAAATGATCAGACTGAGGTTGGTAACATAACTAAGACCTCACCAGAGGCAACAGCCGATGAAGGACAACGTCCTGAGGCTGGAAGTCCCCAGTTCCAGGACAAAGGGGCACATGCTACATCTGGTCTACACCCAGAGCATGTATATCCTGCTACAAGCAGGAGGTCAGGTGATTCAGCATATGCTGATGATGACCTGGGCTTCTTCTATGATGTTCTTGCCCAGAACACGATCCTAGAGGAGGAAGTCAGTAGGCTGCAAAACCTACTTGACCAACTCTCTCAAGGAGTAAGACATCTGCCACCACATCAACCCACAGATGGCACCTTCCTCTGAAGGTCTCCTAAACACACAACCACTCACAAAATCTCAGCCACCTGCCTCTGTTTCTGGCACCATTCCTCAGGGACAGAACCCCCTGAGCAACTGGCTGCTATCCTTCAAAATCCCCTATCTCTCATCAACCCACAGCTAATGAATTGGTGATCAAAACTGTTGATGAGAGACTTTCTTCTGTATTACAACCCATGGTGGAGAATGTTCTGAGCAAACAACTTTCTGCTACTCAATTCCCTGCAACCAATGCACCCAAAAAGGGGGAGAGTTCAGCAGTGAAAGGTAAAAGAAAGAGGAAAGAGAAGGAGAAAGAAACAGAAGAGACAGTAGTGGAAACTGAGGAGTTGGTTGAGGAGACTGAGAAAGAGAAGAAAAAGAGAAGGAGGAGGCTACCATGGAGAAAGTGACTGAAAGTTCAAAAGACTTTCATGTCACATACAAGAAAAAGAAGAAGGATGAAAAAGAGAAAGCCTTGGAGCTGATGGTGAAAGAGGCTGATGCCGAACACAGCAGATCAATGGATAACATCATTGATCAGTTGTTTAGGCAAGGCCATGACACTGAAAAACTTGATTCTGAGATCAGAAGACTAGAGATTGAAGAAATCCAATCAAGATGGTCAAGTTATGATGTGTCAGAAAGAGAAAGGCTGGAGATCATGATCAGATTTATAGCAAAAATCTGGAAGATCTGATGAGATCATGATTGATCTTGCCAGGGACAGTATCTGGCACAATCCACCAAGATCTGTTCGTCTGAAGAATATACAAAAGGTTTAATGTTGAAGTTTAAATGAAGCTGGTGCTGGGAGCAGGACTGAACTAGCCAAACAGTCAAAAGCCAAACTCACATCCAAAATGCTAGAACAGCCTGTCAACATTCCCACATCAAAACTACCAAAACCACAACCCACAAAACCAATTCCCTCACCCTCAAAACCAACAGCCGATGATGCACCCAAGCAGAAGAAGAGAAGGGTGTGAGGCTAGAAGAAGTAGAAGAAGAGGATGAAGATGATAGTCTGCCACTCTCTGCTGTTCTGAAGCTACCAAAGCCCCAGAGTCGATCCATGATCACACCCGACTCTCAAAGGGAAATGGTCAGAGTCAAAATAGAAGAAGAAGAACAGCAGAAACAGCACGATGAGCAACTGTTGAAGATGGTTGACAAGGAATTTCCTCAGTCATCATCTATTCAAGCCATGAAAGGGCACGCTCAAAGGCTGTACACTCTCAGACACACCTTTCAGTATCAGAGGGAGAGAGTGAGAGTATGGCCAGACCCCAGGGTGAGTTCTAGAATCCATAAAAGAACTATCCCACACAGATACAACGGCCAAGTACGAAAAACAATAGAATCTACCATCATGCTGGCCGTTGTAGTCTCACCTTGGGAAATCATTGATGAATTCAAGAAAGCTCACCAGGCAAAGAAGACACCCCAGCCTTACTAGAAAAACAAGATGATTAAGAAGGGGTTGTTGTACAAAAAGCTTGAAGACATCCAAAAGAATGAGCTCCAGTTACTCCTTGAAGGCAACCATCCGGATGAATTTGTATACAGGGAGGTAACTACGGTGGAGCTGAAAAATGGCAGGACCATGAAGTACTTATCAGAGTACTATGGTCCAGAGTTCTTCTTCGAAGGAGGAGCTGAAGAACTCTCTCAAGAGGAACAAATTGTTCTCCTTGAGGCCTATGTCCGTGAGTCATACAGACTCATTATGGGGAAGTGAATCTCATGAATGGGATAACAACTCTGTGTCCAGTTCCCCAAAACAGAGTTCCATTCATACTCTGCCAAACAAATATTTGAGGTTCTTCCCAGGCCGGTGCGTACATGGGTCATCTTCTCTACTGATCAAGAAGGAAAAAGACCAACATTTTTGCCATCAATAAGTGGGAGTATAAATAAGTTAGAGGTTTTGGCTGCATTGGTTCAGGGGGAGTTTGTTGGACCAAAAGAACCAATGAGCCAAGATCAGAAAACCTCTAAGTCCCACACGGTATCACAACAACTGCTGAAAGCCTCATCAGTAGTTTGACAAGTGCTGAAGACTTCAACAGCTGAAGATCAAGTGCTGAAGACCTTAACAGCTGAAGAACCAAAGTGCTGAAGTACAACAGCTGAAGAAACAAGTGCTGAAGCTGAAAGACCAAAGTACTGAAGTACAACAGCTGAAGAGTTCACAAGTACTGAAGATCAACAACTGATGTACAAAGTCTGAAGACAAAGACTGAAGACATCAGCTGATGATGATATCTACTGAAGTCATCAGCTGATGAAACGCCTGAAGGTCAAAGTCTGAAGACCAAGTACTGAAGCGTCAGTAGTTTGTCACAATGCTGAAGAGTACTTCTTCAGTAGTTGTGATATCAGTAGTTTTATGTTTATGTTTCAGTAGTTTGTAAAACGACTGAAGAGCTTGTTCTTCAGTCGTTGTAGTTTCAGTAGTTTTATATTTTGTACTTGACTTGCTGATATGTTCTCAGTAGTTGTGAACATTTCAGTAGTTTGTTAAGATTTAGTTATTTCTGTATTGGATCTGCCAGTTGTCACTTTCCGTGATAACAGGCAGTGGACTGTTGACACTCAATGTGCCCATTGATCATTGATTGATGTTAGAGAATAAATTCTTACCTTCTATAACGAAATCTAATTCTCCCTACTATATCGTTCTTAAACCTATCATATTGTTTGTCTAAATTCGTAATTCGTGTGTATTCCGCTGCTTTACATTCTGATAAACATCAAACTTGTGATCACTGATCCTGTCAATAGACTTGATACCCTTTGAGTTAGGAAGTTTCGACGTGATTGTGGGAATGGATTGGTTGTCGAAACACGGAGCTGAGATTGTCTGTCGGGACAAAGTAGTACGAATCCCCATGCAAATGGGGAGGTACTCAGGATTCAAGGAGAATGACGGGAAGAAACTTAAAGCTTATCTCCTACATCAAAGCACACCGAAGTTTACGAAAGTAGTGCTACGCTTTTCTGGCTCATGTGGTAGAAAAGAAGAAGAGGAGAGGAAATTAGTAGAATTCCAGTGGTACGGGACTAACCAGACGTATTCCCTGATGACTTGTCCGGTTTGCCTCCTCCACGACAGGTGGAATTTCGTATAGAGTTGGTTCCTGGAGCTACACCGGTAGCAAAGATGACATATCGGTTAGCACCATCTGAAATGCAAGAGTTATCTAGTCAGTTACAGGAACTACTGGAGAAGGGTTTTATTTGGCCGAGCCACTCACCGTGGGAGCACCGGTATTATTTTTCAAAAAGAAGGATGGGTCGTTGCACATGTGTATCGATTACCGTGAGTTGAACAAGTTAAACATGAAGAATTGATATCCTCTCCCCAGGATCGACGATCTGTTTGATCAGTTGCAGGGAGCTTCGTATTTCTCCAAGATGGACCTTCATTCTGGATATCATCAACTAAGGGTTTTCGAGGATGACATACCGAAAACAACGTTTAGAACTCGATGGGCACTATGAGTTCTTGGTCAGCCGTTCAGGTTGACTAACGCACCAGCAGTGTTTATGGACCTAATGAATCGGGGTGTGTAAACCTTACCTGGATAAGTTTGTGATTGTATTCATAGACAATATACTTATCTACTCCCGATCGAAAGAGGATCATGAGAACACCTTCGGGTAATACTAGAACTGTTACGGGAAGAGAAACTTTTCGCCAAGTTCTCGAAGTGTGAATTCTAGTTACGGGAAGTGAAGTTTTGGGTCATGTGGGTAACGAGGATGGGATTCATGTAGATCCTTGCAAGATCGAAGAAGTGAAGAAATGAGATGCACCCCAGACACCTTCAGAGATATGGCATTCTTAGGATTGGCCGGGTACTATCGTTGCTTCATCGCGAATTTTTCAAAGATCGCTCAACCGTTAACACTGCGGACTCAGAAAGACAAGAAGTTTGATTGGGGACATGCACAAGAACAAGCATTCCAAACATTGAAAGAGAAGTTGTGCAACGCACCGATATTGTCCCTCTCAAACGGAACTGATGATTTTGTGGTATACTGCGATGCTTCACATCAAGGATTGGGATGTGTACTAATGCAGAAGAATAAGGTGATTGCCTACGCTTCACGACAACTTAAGGTGCACGAAAAGAACTATACAACCCTTGATTTGGAGTTGGGCGCTGTAGTATTTGCACTCAAGATATGGAGGCATTACCTGTATGGAACCAAATGCATCATCTACACAGATCATAAGAGCCTCCAACATATCCTAGATCAGAAGGAACTTAATATGCATCAACGATGTTGGGTAGAGCTTCTTAGTGACTACGGTTGTGAAATCCAGTATCATCCGGGGAAAGCTAACGTGGTGGCTGATGCTTAAGCCGCAAAGAGTGTGTGAAACTACAACGTGCTCAAGCGTTAGGATTGACAATTCAATGAATTTGGAAGCTCAGATCCAAATTGCACAAAGTGAGGCATTGAAAGAAGAAAACCTTGCGGGAGAAGAATTCCAAGGGTTGGATAAACAGATGATTTGCAAGGATGATGGTATATAGTACTTCATGGATCGTATATGGGTACCCAGAGGGGGAGGTGTACATACCTTGGTCAAGGATGAAGCACATAGGACGCGATATTCTATTCATCCTGGTGCAGACAAGATGTACCATGATTTCAAAGATCTGTACTGGTGGCCAGGCATGAAGAAAGACATTGCTATGTACGTCAGCAGATGCTTGACATGCTCGAAAGTTAAAGCTAAAGACCCAGAAAACCATCAGGACTATTACAGCAACCTGAGATTCCCGAGTGGAAATGGGAGAATATATCTATAGACTTTATTACCAAACTCCCTAGAACAAGCAGCAGGCATGAATTGATATGGGTCATAGTGGATCGGATGATAAAATCAGCACATTTCTTGCCGTTCTGAGAAGACTACAAAATGGATAAGTTGGCAAGATTGTACATAAAAGAGGTCGTGACAAGACATAGAGTGCCAGTGTCGATCATATCCGACCGTGACAGCCGATTTACTTCACGATTTTGGCAGACATTGCAGAAAGCGATGGGCACTCGATTAGATATGAGTACCACCTATCACCCTCAGACAGATGGCCAAAGTGAACGAATTATGAAAACGCTAGAAGGCATGCTGAGGGCATGTGTAATCGGCTTTGGTGGTAGTTGGGACGCTCATCTACCGCTGATCGAGTTCACTACAACAACAGCTACCATACCAGCATTGGGTGTGCTCCGTTCGAATCGTTGTATGGAAGGAAATGTAGATCACCCGTTTGTTGGGCCGAGATTAGTGAAAGTCAGTTAATAGGCCTGAGATCATTCAAGAAACAACCAACAAGATTTTCCAAATCAAAGATAGACTAAAGGCTGCCAGAGATCGCCAAAATAGCTATTCAGACAACCGTCGAAAGCCTTTAGAATTTAATGTTGGGGATCAAGTCCTACTCAAGGTCTCTCCTTGGAAAGGAATTTTTTGGTTTGGAAAGAAAGGGAAGTTAGCCCCAAGATACGTAGGACCATTCGAGATTACAGAAAGAATCGGTCCAGTGGCTTACCGATTAAGGCTACCACAAGAACTCAACGGCGTATATGATACTTTCCACGTGTCAAACCTTAAGAGGTGTTTGGCTGACGAATCCCTTCACATACCGATTGACGACATCAAGATTGAAGAAAAGCTTCATTTTGTTGAGGACCCATTGAGATCATGGATCGAAAGGTCAAGCAATTAAAGCGAAGTAGAATACTAGTTGTCCGCGTGAGATGGAATTCAAAATGAGGACCAGAGTTTACATGGGAACGGAAGACCAGATGACACTTAAATATCCACATTATTTGAGGATGACACTCTTGGACCTAACTCCAGCTGAATTTTGGGACGAAATTCTCTCAACTGGGGATACTGTGACATCTATCACCTAAAGGTCCGTCAATTAACCTGGGTTCCATCAACTTTTCTTTGATCGTTCATTCCTCACCTTTTTAACCGTCGTGTGGACATTATTCTTGCTTTATCATCTTTTTGCTTGTGATTCTTATCGTTTGCATTGCTATCACTTAAAACTTTTGCAATTGCATGATCGTCATTATTAAAGCTATCATTAATATATATTATTGTCATTAATAAAACCATTTTGAGTTACAAATATCATTATTTATAGTTTTATCATTAACATAACTAGCCTTTAAAGTCGTTTTCAACCGAAACAAATTTGGAACTCGGGGGCAAGTGCAGGGACAAATGTGACATTTTGCCAAACTAGGGCTGGGTATAAATACCCATATTCCAGCCCTAACCTCCATTTCATCTTCTTCTTCTCTACTTTTTCTCCTCCTCCTTGCACCGAACCACCCCATTTCTTCGCGTTTTCACCGGTAAAACCTCGGCTACAGTTGAGTCTACTCCATTCTTGCAGGTAGACGACCTTGGTAATCCCTTTTCTTGCTTGTTTACTACTGTCCTTTTTGGGTTTTGGTGCTTGGGGCCAACCTGAGTACATGAGGTCATGTGGGTGCGTGTGATGTCTTTCTACGTGTTCTTCTTGTTTGGGTGTCTACAAAATGTGTTTCTGGAAGTGCTTGTGGTCTGCAGTCGCTATTCTGTTGTTCTGGTGACTGGGTCTGCCATGCGACTGAGCCATGCGACTGTGTGTGTCGTTCGACTGAGTCGTGCGACTGTATCTCTCGTGCGACTGAGTTGTGCGACTGGGTGTGTCGTGCGACTGAGTTGTGCGACTGTGTGTATGCGTGCGATTGAGTCCTGCGGATGAATAAATGCGTGCAATTGAGTTAATCTGACCGAATGAATGTGTGCGATTGTGCGTGTATCGTACGATTGAATGCCAGTTGCACGAATGGAGGTTCAGTCGTACGAATGAAGCTGATTCGTATGAATGAAGGTTGATTTGTGCGTATGGATGTTGAGTCGTGCGATTGGGTGCTGTGCGGTACAACTGAATGCTGAGTCGCACAAATGAAGGTTCAATCATATGAATGAAGCTGATTCATACGAATGAGGGTTGATTCGTGCGGATGGAGTGTTGAGTTGTGCGTCTGGTCCTGTCGTGTGATTGGAGTTGTTATGTGTGAGTTTCTTCTTGTGTGTGGTGTGTGTTTGTCGTGTGATGTTAATGTGACATCGACACGGTTACCGTTGCTAATGAGAATATTTAAGTTAACACTATCAAACTTATTAATGCTATTCCAAATCAAATCAACATAACATTTTACAATTATCACCAACTGAATTGTAACCACTAATATTTACTAAGCATTTCTCTAATAATAATGACACTTTTACACAAATATCATCGGCAATGGCAACGATTTCTAGTACTTGGATCTACATAAGATCTAATACGCATGTTTGCTTGTGTGTGTTACACGCGATCGAACTAATACAACCTGAACCGACCAAACGTTACTATTTACTTTATACGTATCATTAATGCTTTACAATAACTGTCTATAGGTGTTTGATCGTTCGTTGCATACTACATTTGGAAACTTTGATCATTCATACTTACCACTTAACAAGTGAGTTTTGTGGCCCCTTTTATGCTTATACAACATTTCAATCATTTACAAACTTAGGGGAAAAGTATGCTCACCCATTTTTATGTTGTACAACTTACATTCTTGGAATCAATGTGTTACAGTTTTGTGAGTACTTATCTGATACATACATGAGTTTGCTGTGTGGTACTTTCTTTACAACCCTTTAATTCCGGTGTTGAAACCGACGAATAGGTATTGGTAGTACTACTGGGTTGACACCCCCACCCTTGTTTGTTAGTATACTAGTTAACCAACAATGGCCAGGAACGGGCCCTTGGGTGAATATATTCCGACAAGATTCTGTGCGTACGTTGTTAGGTTTGGTTGTAAAGCTCATTGTCATGTGATTTTGCTTACTTATAACTGTATTCACGGTATTCCACCACAATTATTATACAACATCAAATACTTATTTACTATTTAAACCTGCGAGCTCACCAACAATTTTGTTGACCATTTTGAGCATATCTTTTCAGGTGACAATGCTAATTGAAGATCTAGGTGTGCTACCTTAGTGGAGACCCTAGGATGCATTTTTGAGACTAAACATATTTGACGAACATTCATTTTGGAACATTGTTGTAGTTTGGTTAAACAATATCATTCTTTTGGATACTTGTTCTCGGGTTGTGGGAATTTCATTACAATGTTATCTTCATTTGATTATGTGAATTATTTGTCATGTTATGCTTATGGCTATGTTATTGTGAATATTGACTAACCACGACACAAGTCTCCTTTGTGTCGGGTGTCGTCATGACACGCTTGTCCTCATTACATATATTGCATCTCTATTTCTTACCATGTGTTTTGACGATCCCATCTCGTTACATCCCCATGTTTCCGCTTTTAGCGGGGGTGTGACAAATATTGGTAGCCTGGAATGAAGAAAGATATCGTGTCTTATTTTCCAACTGTCTCACATGTGCAAGAGTTAAAGCCGAGTATCAGTGACCAAGTCGTTTACTTGAGCCACCCAAAATCCTTATGTGGAAATGGGAACATATATCCATCGATTTTGTAACCAATTTACCTCGTACTCCTCGTGATCATGATAGTATATGGGTAATTGTTGACCATTTGACCAAAACGGCACATTTCATAGCAATATGAGACACATACAAAGTGTCAAGACTCACTCGCATCTACATTGAAGAAATTGTGAGTCGTCATGGCTTGCCGTTGCACATCATATCCTATCGAGACGCTCGTTTCACTTCGCACTTTGGTCGTCTATGCAAGAACTCTTGGGTACTCAATTGGATTTAAGTACGGCTTACCATCCTCAAACTGATGGTCAAACCGAACGAACAATTCAAACCCTCAAGGATTTTCTATGGCTATATGTCCTTGACTTTGGTGGTGATTGGGATACGCATTTACCGCTAGCGGAATTTTCGTATAACAATAGTTATCACTTGAGTATCAAGATGGCACCATTCGAAGCACTATATGGTCGTAAATGCCGATCACCGATCTGCTGGACTGACATTGGAGAAAACTTCATCACTTGTCCTGAACTCATACAAGAAGCAACCGATAGAGTCTCCACTATCCGCAAGAACCTTAAAGTGGCAAGAAGTCGGCAAAAGAGTTATGTCGATAAGCGTCATAAGACGTTGGAGTTCCAAGTTGGCGACATGGTTCTTCTTAAGGTTTCACCATGGAAAGGTGTTGTTCGCTTTGGAAAGAAGGGTAAACTGGCTCAAAGTCCTGAAAAGGATTGGGAAAGTGGCTTATAGACTGGAACTACATTCAGACCTTAGTGGAGTTCATCCTGTGTTCCATGTCTCAAATTTGAGAAAGTGTCTGGCCAACGAGAGTCTGCATGTCCACTGGAAGACATTCAGATCGATGAGTCATTGCATTTTATAGAGAAACCTATTGAAATTATGGATCGCATTATGAAGATGACTAGAACCACAACTACTCTAATTGTCAAGGTTCGTTGGGAGAATAAGTGTGAAGCTGAGTTCACTTGGGAGCATGAGGATCATATGAAGGAGAGATACCCACATTTGTTCGCTTAGTTTATTCTTAATTTCGGGACGAAATTCTTTTAAGTTGGGGAGATTGTAACATCTTGTATTTTGGTTAACTAAGTGTAATTTTTCGTTAAATCTTGTAAGGACTATTATTGCTTAATATGAAACTCATGGGATACTTATGCTTGTTGCTTTAATTTATCTCTTAATCCTTTAACTTGAAAGATTATAATGATAATTATAATAATAATAATAATAATAATAATAATAATGGTTACAATATTAATAATGAAAATAATGACCATAAAATTATAACAAATATAATAAAAAATAAGAATAATAATAATAAAAATAACAATAATAATATGTTATAAAAGTTATTAAACTTAAAAATCATTAAAACCTAATGTAAAAAAAGTTTAAGGGGTTTATTTGCCAATTTATGAACTATAATATTAAATTTTAAGCATAAGATGTTAAGTTGTAAAACCAAAGGGACTATTTGTGTAATTAACAAAATACCCAAACCAAAACCCCCGCCCTACACCCCGCAAAACCGGCGACGCTTCGGCCACCTTCCGGCCGGACTCCGGCAGGACCTTTTCGTGAGATTAACTGCTCAAATCGAATCACAATCATTCCCAAGCGTTACGTGGACTTAATACGAACTCAATAAAGGTCTTAAATCGAATTATTACATCATAAATGGGTGTATTGATGTCGGTAACCGATCAACATTGAACCTCTAAGCCGCTCAAACATTAACCCTCAATAAAAATCAAATTAATTGCATCTACACGAACGTTTAATCGTAACTAAGTCGCTACTAAACTTAATTTCATCTGAATCATTCCTTAATAATCCAACCACATATGAGTTTCTTTGTGACGTGCAACATAGACGAACACCACTATCTGGAACTCAAGACCTAAAATTGATAGAGGGCTTTTACTCACCAAGATCCTTGGAAGCTTTTTGCAACACGAATTTGACTATTGTTAGTGTTCGCAACTTGAAACCAGTCTCAACGTAGCCGCAACGTTCTTCGATTGTTAAAACATCAATCTACTATTAATTCGGGTAGTTAAACCTACTTACATGCTCGATTTCATCAAGGGAACAAAAGCCACAAACCTAATTTAATTCATAACGTTGTTTTGATCTGCAATTTGGATCAAATCAACCTAGGGTTTATAAGATATTTGGGGGAATACTGAATCCATGGTTTTAACAATTTAAAACTAAAGTAAACCACGGCCACGACCTTGGTTCACTGGTTAGACACTTACCCTTACAACCTTGAGGTCTCGGGTTCGAAGCCGGGCTCCCTCATTCATTTTTTTAAAAGGCTTTGCAGCCTTAAATTAATTTTAGAAAATTTTTAATAAACATAAAAATAGATTTTGTAAACTCTAAATTTTTGTAAAGGCAACAAATCATTTTCTATATTTTTTTAATTTAAACAATTAAATATTTTTTTAAAAATATCTTAACAAAGGTTACTTTTCTTTATTTTTATGAAATGTAAATAGTAAAGAATAAAGTATTATTGGTTCAAACATTGCTTTTAAGTTATTGTTTAAAGCATGTTAATTTCATTTAGTTATGAAACTTTATTTCAACTACATATCTAAATTCTTCAAATTATTATAAATATTTTTTCTCATTCATATCTTTATATAAAATATAAATATATTTTTTTCATTTATCACAAGAAAATATAATTGATTTCCATTCGTTAAATATAAATGTTTTACAAAACCCCAAATTCCTATCAAAACCCTAGTTCGCGTTAAAACATTAATCTAATTATTAAACTTAATTTGTAATATATATATATATATATATATATATATATATATATATATGTGTGTGTGTGTGTGGTGTGTGTGTGTGTGTACCTTGTGAAGGACTACGTTGGAAGATACTTATTATTCTTTTAACCCTCATTTATACAATTTTATATCATGTGAGTATTTCTATACCTTTTTCGTATTTTCACACTTTGAGGTGAAACGTGTTACCTTATAACTGTTGCACTTGTAAAACATTTGATTCTTGTAAACTTATGACAATTCACTTATATGTTTTGGTTAGTTAACCTTTGTAATTACCATGTATAGGCGGTTATATGTACAATCATGAACTATTGCTAGCTTGGCGACATCATACATCTATGGGCCTGACAAATCTGCTTGGTTAATCCAAGTACACTTAGCTAATCGTATAAACTGTAAACGTGACAACTTGTAAATTGTCCAGGTTTGATTGTGCATTATGTCTTAAATCCCTAGTTACTTTGTTCATTAATTTATAACATGAATTCTCATCTTTTATATACTTATGTATTGAAAATTATGGAAATCTCACCAACATTATTGTTGACCTTTTATTTTTAACATGTTTCGAGAAACACGCAAGTTTGATTGCCACTTTTGAAGCTTATTCACACCTAGTAATGGACCTAGATAAATAAATGGATGGGCTTGAAATATTTCTTTTATGCTTGTTAATTTATTTGTTTGAGACTTATGCTTGTAATGTTACATTTGGAACTTATGATTATTATATTTGGATTTAATAATAGCGTTATGTGGCTGTGAACTTATGCTTGTAATGTTACATTTGGAACTTATGATTATTATATTTGGATTTAATAATAGCGTTATGTGGCTGTGAACGATCTTAACTCTCACATCTCGACGTTTCCACCGTCAAGGCTGGGGTGTGACTAAGAATACTAACTTTTAAGGTCTCACGGCTTATAAACATCTTCACGGCCCGTGAAGATAAAATTTTAAAAAATATTCGTTTGACTTAACGACCCGTGAAGCGTTTCACAATCGTAAGTCCTAACGGTTTAAAAAATATCTGTTATGGTTCATGGCCCGTGAAACCATTCACGACCCGTGAAAAGTTTAAAAAAAATTATTTTTCAACTATAAATACTAATATATTTGCAAACAAAAAATACACTCAAACATTAAAATCTTAACATATTTACAAAAAATATGATTTTGATAGGTTCTATATCAAGTTCACAATCGGTTACATCACAACATCAAAATCCATAAAATGACGAAGAAGAGGTCACTTTATCAAGATTTTATCTAGAAAATTCGGGTACTATTTTCGAAGAGTGTTCAATTTATTGGAATCATATATCAAAGCATTTTCATCAAATTCTAGAACGTGATAACTATCGAACAACTAAGGAACTTAGCAGCAAATGGTTCGATTTAAGGAGAAAGATATCGATAGTTCACTCAATATATGATAACATTTATGACAACCTAAACACTTTATGGAATGATTCAGATATTATGGAAATGGCTCAAAAAAATGTCAGCAAAGAATCGGAACATCTTTTAATCATGTTGCGGTTTATAACTTTTATAAAGTCAACAAGATTAAAGATTGCATTTTGAGTTATTATTATGTTATTTTATTAGATTGTCTACATATTATTATTAATAAACAAATAAAAATATTATTTATTAAATAGTTATAATGTTCGTCTTCTGTCATAAATCATCAGAATGTAAGGCAAACATCTTGTAAATTATTTTCATATCACTCTAAAATTTTATTTTGAATTAGTCTACGTAATAAAATACAAATAATAACTCCTAAATCTCGCCCAGTATGACCTGCATTCAAAGACCAAACAGTTTCATCGGACACTAACAATTCTTCAATTTCTTCTTGACCAGATTGCTGCCAATAATGTATACATCCAAGAAAATAAAGGAAATACGGTTCCAATTATACAATAATCACCCGAACATTACGATGAATGCACCATGAATCATCATATGTATTTGGACAGCATTCATAAGGAAAGAATATATGTAGATACATCATGTTCCTAGTTTATAAGTGTTAATGTAAAAGTTTTTCATGTCTTACACATATGTAATGAATTGATTCAATATTATATAATATGTGGTTGATGCTTATTAATGTCTATTTATTTCATATTGTCATTGTGTTGAGTATAATTCATATGTATGAACTTATTATATAGGTTTGAAGTTATTGTACATAGTTCTTAGTCAATAATGATTGAGAAATGTTTTCAACCTAGTCGAATGAGTCTTCATGCTAATGGACCATACTTATGGACCATACGTATGAATACATCATGCTTATGGACCAGTCGTACGACTGAACCAGGAGACTGGATCATTCGTATAATTAAGACATAAGATTGACTCAGTCGCACGACTGAAATTTCAGTCGTGCGTATGACTCAATCAATGATTCAGTCACATAGTCGTACAAATGGAAACTACAAACCTATAAATACCACTTAACTCGTGGAAAAACAAAACAATTAAGAACAATTCGATAACACTTCAAAGTACACGAACCCTAGCCGTCAAGAACGTCCAAGAAAGCCATTCCAACTTCAAAGTTTGTTCTTGATCCATTCCTACTCATTCTTAACATTTTGTTTATTCTTATATTTATCGGGTTAACATTCTCACTAATTGGATCGCCAATAAAATAGAGTTCCGCACTATTTTATCTGATTTCATGCATTATCGGTTAGTATTCCGTACGTCCATGGTCCTCACAATTTATGAAAGAAATTATGTAAAGAAATCTGTAATGAAATCAGAGTTTGAGATGAGTGCAATGGGGGAGATGAAGTTCTTTCTCGGATTACAGGTGGATCAGACACCAAAAGAAATCTTCCTACATCAGTCTAAATATGTAGGTTATATCCTCAGTCGGTTCAACATGGAGAACGCCTCTGTTGCTGGAACTCCACTTGCCACGAACCATGACGTGGCACCAGACGAAAATGGTGATCTGGTTGATGCTACCATGTACAGAGGAATGATCGGATCCCTTATGTATCTCACAGCCTCTCATCCTAATACTGTGTACACCACGTGTCTATGTTCAAGATATCGGGCCAAACCAAAAGTAAATCATCTTATCAGAGTTAAAAGGATTTTTAGATATCTGAAGGGTACTCCAACACTCATATTATGGTATCTTCATGACGAGGATTTGAGCTTACAGCGTATAATGACTCGGACTACGGTGGTTGCAAGATGAATTACAAGTCAACATCTGGGGGTTGTCAGTTCTTCGGTAGATGATAGTCACCTGGCAGTGTAAGAAGCAGACATCAGTTGCTCTGTCAACTTGTGAAGCTGAATACGTTGCTGTTGCAAGTTGTTGTTCACAAATCATCGGGATTCAACAGAAAATGCGCGACTACTGTTTGCAATTTTCTAACACCCCTTTTTTGTTGATAATTCTGTTGCTATTGCTATTACCAAAAATCCGGTCCAACACCCTAAACTAAACACATCGGGATTAAATATCACTTTATACGTGACTGTTTTGAAAAACACTTAATCGATGTTGTTAAGATTAATATGGATTTTCAACGCGTCGACCTCTACACAAAAGCATTTGATAAACCGAGGCTTTTATATCTTTTAAAGGTTAATGGCGTGAAAAAGAAAAAATGATGTGATACTTGAAGAAGAAAGTGCGTAGTCCGACGAGTTTTTTAATTTTCTTTTATTTTATTTATTTTTCTGTCTATTAAAAATCCAAAAACACAAAAAGATTTTTGGTTTTAGAATTTTAGGTGGATAATAGCTTAATTTAGTATTTAATTCGTGTAGTATTTAATTACTTAAAAAAACAAGGAGGAGGGTCGCTTAGCTAAAAGAAATGAAATCAAATCTGTGATTCTAATTCAACATTTATGGAAAATAATAGTACACAAGGAACAAATTGTTTGGGACTTTAAAAGATTTTAAATGATTAAGATGCAAAATTCAAAGTATAAGTCTTAGAAGTCTAAGCAAAATAAAAGAAAAAATGATAGTAAAACTAGTCTGCTACTGAGGTAACATAGAGACAGTAGACCTAGAGGTTGCTTGTTCACTATATCATGTGTCGGTAGATTCAACACAATAGATGAGTAGACCTCATTGGTGGTTTTGAATTCAAACTAAGTTGTTCAACTTGTTGTGGGTTCCCATCTTATCCCTGGTTGACACAATCAACACATTTCCAATAAGGGGTGACGAGCAAAATAAATGCCATATATGTGTGCGGATGACCAGAAAAATGAGCAAAACACATGGAAAAATGCTAAATGCAATCAAGCTAACAACTTATACTGTTGGTGTGTTATGTGCAAAAAGAAAATTAAATGCTCTAACAAGAAGATAGGTTGTGTGCCTCTCTGTTGTGCTGTGACACTAACCTGAGGATAAGCATAACCTAAATATTCTAGAATTTATTATTGTTTGTGCCTCTCTGCTGTGCGGTGGTACTGACCTGAGGCTTGGCATCTCTTTGAAAGATCTTAGAATAGTATCTTCTTGAAATATACCCATAGACCGCTCAAAAATCTCCTAAGGAATGTTGATTACCATATAAGTGTGGGATCCACAAATGCTAGTTGAGATAATTAAACCTAACTCATCACCGATATGAGTCAAAAATCTGTGTATGGATTTTAGGGGACAAATATATTGACAATCACCATGAGCTACAATTCTTGACAGTCAAAATCATCATGATCATCTTATAGCTCTAGTATGATTTCCTAAAAATGCTATTGACTCTCGGTCAAAACAAGAATCTAGCATCAAAATGGTTAATTAAAATGTCCCAAATGATTCTGATATACCTGTATGATTCCATAATGAATCGTTCCAGAAATGATCAAATTAACTTGAAGCGGATCTGTTTAGGAAGTAAAATCGGTTAAATGTACTCTAATAGGTTTAATTCCATCTCAAATCAAAAATACAAAAATATGTCGTGTTTTCTTTTAAATTTCAAGTTGTTTTCTAATTTTTGTTTTCTAGTCTTTTGTTACGTAGATGTCAGACTCTACAACTAGAGTTTATCTATAAATCACTCACTCAAAAGGGGTCACGTCTGAGGTGACCAAATTGTTCAAAATTAAAATGGGTCACGTCTAAGGTGACAAATTGGTGTTAAATTAGAATGAGTCACGTCTAAGGTGACAATCCGTTTTAAAATTAAAAGGATCAATTCTGAGTTGATCAAACGGTTTTAAATTAAAAAGGTCATGTCTAAGATGATCATTGGTCAAAATGTTCAATATCAAAAGGTAAAATTTTAAGTGTTTGAAAGTGTGTGAGGTCAAACTCATAAGTATGAGCCAGTTGCACGATTGGATCATAAGTATAGCCTATCACACGATTGGACCATAAGTATGAGAAAGTCGCACGACTGGACCATAAGTATGAGCCAGTCGCACAAATGGATCATAAGTTTGAGCCAGTCACACGACTGGACCATGAGTATGAAGCATCCATACGATTGAATCATAAGATTGAACCAATCGTACGAATGGATGAAGGAGAATGAGTCAGTCGCATGACTAAAGCATGAGTATGGGTTCAGTCGCACGACTAAAGCATAAGTATATGAGTATGGGTAGAGATTAATGAAGAGGCTGATGCAACCCAAACATCCATAGCTTATCCTGTATGCATGCTGCACAAGTACCGAAGAAGAATGCTTCGGAAGTTTCACACATGCAACAGAAATACTCTAAGTGTGAAATCTTCCGAAGCCAAGACCAATATCTTCTGAAGCTAAAGATGAAGTCTTTCGAAGCCTCAAAGACAAAGTCTTCCGAAGCTTCAACTTATGAAGACAGATTTCTTCCGAAGACTTTTAGTAACATGCTTTATCTAATGTACTTTTCCATAAAGCTGGACACCTTTCCGCTGCATCTCTGCAAGTCACCAACTTACATGAGTTGGTGAAAAGGTCAATGCTTTTGGTAACTGTAAAATGAGGTCTTGAGTCTGTAACTTTCTACTTCATATACTTTATCCTTTTTGTAATAGATAAGGATGTGAGCTATGGCATGTTATAGTCACAAGTCAAAAGGCAATCTGCCTTTTGACTCTACAATTGATTTTGTTTGTGTCTAGTCAATTGTATCCAGCTGGCCTTCATAGTGTAGCAGGCTGTAAGATGTAGTATAAGTATCTCATGTTCTTGTATCTTTCACATATACTTTGTAACACTTGTAATAGAACATAGAGAAAGCAATATACTGCATTCTTGAAAACCATACAACTGTGTTCTTGTGTTCTATCTCATATATTACTTGTATTCTTAGTGTCTTTATTGTGGTTAATCCATTTTACTATTTGATTAAAGTTAGTTAATCTCCTCTTTGTGTTGTTGTGTTGTAAAGTAATCCCTTCACCGATCCTGCATTTGGTATCAGAGCTTTCCAGGCTCTTGATATAAGATCTCACCATCTTAAGATCCCACACACACACAAATACTAAACTTTTCAAATGGCTGCCATTTCCAAGACTGATACGGAAACTGGAACCATGAACAAGTCCCCACTGATCACTCTTGATGAGTTTGATACCTTGTGTTTGAGAATGGAAGGTTTCATCAGGTCTCTAGATTCAAGAATGTGGGAGTCTATTAAGAATGGACCTTTCATACCTAGCACTCCTTCTGCTACTGGTGCTGGTATGATCTCCAAGGAAGTGGCTAACTACTCTGATGAAGATATGACGAGAGTAGAGATTGACAGAAAAGCCATGATCGCCCTCCAAACTGCTCTTCCAACTCTATGTACAAAGGTTTCAAGAAGTGCAAAACAGCTGAACAGCTGTGGGAGGCACTAAAACTGATGTATGAAGGCTCTTCTGAAGCCAAGGAGAACAAGAAAGATGCTTTGAAGTAGCAGTTTGAAAACTTCACCTTCAAGAGAGGTGAAACCATAACTCAGTAATATTTTAGGTATGTTGAGATTGTGGATACCCTTGTGGATGGAGGGGTTGCTCTTGAGAATAGAGATATTGTAAGGAAGTTCATGTCCTCACTTCCTAGACAGTGGACACACTACTGTGTGGGGATCAAGAGAATTGAAAATCTTAAAACTCTCATCCTAACAGAGTTATATGGGATTCTCAGTGGCTACCAGATGGAGATGAACATGCAAAACTCCTCTGGCAACTCCAATAATCAAATGGGTTCAGCCCTACATGTGGTTGAAAGGGATAGCATGGAACCTTAACATTATCTAATATGTTATCCTAACAACTCACCAGAGGGTCCTTTCATCACCTTCCCAGAGACACCAAGGGAGAACTACACTCAAGGAAGCTCATTCCAAGAGACAAGTTCTTCTCAAGCTTTTGTGTCTTCTGATGAAAGTTGTGGCGACTTTCTGTTCACCCTTGAAGACCTAGACTGTATCCATCCAGATGATCTAGAGTACATGGAGATAGTCCAACAGATGGCTCTTCTCACTTATAGAGCCAAGAAGTTCTACAAGCGAAATGTAAGGAAGTTTCTAAGCAATGAAACCAATGGAAAGTTTGGCATGGACAAAGGCAAAGTCAAGTGTTACAACTGTAACTTGATGGGTCACTTTGCCAGGGAGTGTAAGGCACCTAGAACAAATGGTGGCCAAACACAGTCCAGACCTAACTACACTGACAAAGTTCCCCAAAATGAGAAGCCAAAGTAGCAGACTGTTGTTGCTGTTGAAGATGGATGCTTTGACTAGAGCTTTCAGGTGGAAGACGCCTCTCCAAACCAAGCATTGATGGCAGATCATGACGAGGCCAAGGTATTGGAACATCTTTGTACCCCTGAACGCATTGCTAAAGTTAATAGATACTGGTCCTATAACTTGGAGATGAGATCTGATCTTAAGTCCTTAAACATTTTAAAAGCTAATTTTATAAAATCTGAAAATGATTTTAAACAGAAGATAGAGGACTTAAAGAAAACAATTTTAGTTCTAAAACATGAGCATACAGATTTTAGGACTCAAATCAAGGATCTCATAACCAAGCTGACTGAGTGCTAGGCTAAGCTTGTGATCAGCAAAGCCAGGGCAGATAAGTGTGTTCTTGAAGAAGAGACCTTCAAGAACATGATATCCTCATCCCATCACAACAAAGTGTGCTATCAAAACAAACAGGGACTAGGATCAAATGAGATAGCTCCTCCACACATAATCTTGTCAGTAAAATAACCTAGGTGTGGAACTTGTTAAGATGAGCTTCCTCTCATAGATCCTTTGGGTGAAGAGGATGAAGAAGTGATAGCAAAGAATTCCTCTATTCTAAGAAGGGCCACTATGCTTCTAAGGAGAAGAAAAAGACTATAATGACCAAGTCAATGAGGAAGAACATGATCAGAAAGAGCAAAAGGAAAGCAAGAAAGGCTCAAGAAATCAAGGCTTCTTTTGATTCCAAGAAGAAACAAGTTTTTATCTCTGTAGGGTTGAGGTGGCAAAGACTGAAGACATCAACCTTAACTCTTCTGCTAAGAGTTCTGGTTCATGTTGAAATCATCTCAGTACCAAGAAAAAGACTGGTCTGCTATGTACCACTGCTACACAGCATTGACCATCAAACTCCAAGAACAGTCCCTAGCCCAAAAGGACTGTCTCAGCATCTGCAAAGATGAGGGTGGACAAGGGATGTAACCAAAGTCAGTATTGTTCCCAGAAGGCTCTTGGGAAGAAGAAAATGGAATGTGTTATGTGTGAAAGTACTGCTCATCTTGCTAAGGATTGTCCATACAATCCTAAGGGTACTCTTCACATGATAAAACCAAAGACTTCCAAGAGTTCTAATAAGATTCAAGCTTCGGAAGGAAAATCTATTTCCTTCGGAATCTCCAAAACCAAGAAGAAGGCAAGTGTAAAATTGCCTTCGGAAGAGAAGTTGGTTTCGGAAGGAAGGAATACTTCCGAAGCACTGAAGTTTGCTGCAGTGTTTGCAGAATCTTCTAAAGCTCCGGTCATCAAAACTTTTAAAGTATCAAATGCTTCTGAAGTGTTGAAGATCAAGTCCAAGACTTCAAAGGTGGTGTGGAAGTCTATGAAAGACCAAGTGACTGAGAATTTTCCATCAACAATAGCTCAAGATCCTCCTAGCACAACAATAGGATCTATTACTATTGCATTACCTTCTGTTTCAATTAGTGAGCCCAAGACAAGTAAGGATTGGGTTTCCAAATGTAACTAATCATTTTTTCTTTGTGTAGGGACAACTAAAGACAAACAAAAATGTCTGGATCATTGACAGTGGCTGTTCTAGGCACATGACAGGCAATAGGTCACTACTTTAGAATTTTGAAAGAATTGATGGAGGGCCAGTTGCTTTTGGAGGAGGTGAAGGTGGTTACATTTCTGGAAGGTGCAAGGTCATAAATGGTAAGCTCAGTATTGAAAAGGTAAAATTTGTCAGGGAGCTTGGGTACAATCTTCTGAGTGTATCCTAATTTTGTGATCAGAGTCATAACATGCTCTTTAATAAGCATGAGTGCATTTTTCTCAAGCCTGGGGTGGTTATTCCTCATGATCATATTCTGCTTAGAGCCCCCAGGAAAGGGAACATGTACAAGATAGATCTGCAAGAAACATCTCCCTCTAAAGAAGTTTCATGCTTTCAGTCTAAAGCAAATAGTGATGAGTCTTTCCTATGGCATAAAAGAATGTGCCATGTAAACTTTAAAAACATGAACAAACTGATTAAGAATGATTTAGTAACTGGAATGCGAAAGAAAGAGTTTACAAGTGATGACCAATGTGTTGCATGCCTGAAAGGGAAGCAACACAAGGTATCTCACAAGCCTAATGAAAGGAACTCCATCACTACTCCCCTACACTTGTTACATATGGATGTCTTTGGTCCCACCAGTGTAATGAGTCTAGGAAGGACCTCTTATTGTTTGGTGATCACGGATAACTTTACAAGATTCACTTGGGTCTTTTTCCTTAGAACTAAGGATGAGACTCCTGAAATTCTAAAGAATTTCATCTTAAAGATTGAGAATCAATCTGATCACAAGGTCAAAATTATAAGATGTGATCAAGGAACTGAATTCAAGAACCAAATCCTTGATACATTTCTGATGAAAAAGGTATTACAAGACAATACAGTGCTCCCAGGACTCCTCAGCAGAATGGTGTTGCTGAGAGGAGAAACATGACACTAATTGAAACTGCAAGAACCATGCTGTCTGACTCTAAGCTGCCCATCACCTTCTAGACAGAGGCAGTCAACACTGTTTTCTATGTGCAAAACAGAGTTTTAGTAGTTAAGACTCATGGCAAGACTCCTTATGAACTTTGGCACAAGAGGAAACCTTTCATTGGTTTGCTCAGGTCATTCGGTTGTCCTTGCACCATCTTGAATACCAAAGATCAAATTACCAAATTTGCTGAGAAATCAGATGATGGACACTTCATTGGATACTCTTCCTAAGCTAACGCTTACAGAGTATACAATCTCAGAACTAGAATTGTTGAGGAGTCAGCCAATGTGACATTCAATGAACACACACCCTGTGTGGTTGGTTCTGGCCTGATTGGCTCTTTGATCTTGACTTAGTTACCAACTGTTTTAACAAATCTTATGAGACTATTTCAGGATCTGTAGAAAAGTTAAATATAGGTGATCTTGATCCAAGATTTGAGCTTACAAGACCTTCAAGTAACACATCTTCAGCTCCAGTTGGAACTACTTTTGCAAATGAGGTTTCTATCAGCACCACAATAACAAACTCAGCTGATACATCTGGTATGCCTTCAAATTCTAGCTCAGAGGCTCCACAACCAGTTAAAGATGCTTCAACTGTTGAAGACAATGATGGTAGTAGTGACAGTGATCAAGACTTTCTTGATGCTAATAACCACTCCGTAGATGATAACATCAATGATATCACACACTCCTTGAATTAAGTCTCTCCTGATAAGTATGTTGATGTGGTGGGTAAAACATCTATGCCTGATCTAAATTTCTCTAATTTAGATATTTCTCAGCAACTTGCTGTGATCCCTCAGCTAAGGATCCACAAGTCCTACCCTACCACAAACATCATTGGAGATGTTGTCTTAGGGGTAAGAACAAGAGTACAAACCCATGAAGCAAATGTTTGTCTTCATTCTTGTTTCTTATCCCAGATAGAGACAAAGAAAGTTGATGAGGCTCTAAAGGATGGAAGTTGGGTTGAAGCTACGCAAGAGGAGCTGCTTCAATTCAAAAGACAGAAAGTTTGGAACCTATGTCCTCTTCCTCATGGGAAGACTACCATTGGAACCAAATGGGTGTTTAGGAACAAGAAGGATGATAGAGGCTTTGTCATTAAGAACAAAGCTATGGCAACTCTCTTTTTAGTCTTGAAGACCTGGACTATATTCATCCAGATGATCTGGAATACATGGAAATAGTCCAACAGATGGCTCTTCTCACTCATAGAGCCAAGAAGTTCTACAAGAGGACTGGAAGGAATTTTCCAAGCAATGCAACCAGTGGAAAGTTTGGCTTGGATAAAGGCAAAGTCAAGTGTTACAACTGTAACTTGATGGGTCACTTTGCAAGAGAGTGTAAGGAACCTAGAACAAATGGTGGCCAAACACAGTCCAGACCAAACTACACTGTCCAGAATGAGAAGTCAAAGCAGCAGGTTGCTATTGCTGTTGAAGAAGGAGGCTTTGACTAGAGCTTTCAAGTGGAAGATGCTTCTCCTAACCAAGCACTAATGGCCGATCATGATGAAGCCAAGGTATTGGAACATCTCTGTACTCCTGAATGCATTACTAAAGTTAACAGATACAGGTCCTATAACTTGGAGATGAGATCTGACCTCGAGTCCTTGAACATTTTAAAATTTGATTTTAGAAAGTCTGAAAATGATTATAAACTGAAGATAGAGGACTTAGAGAAAACTATTTCAGTTCTAAAACATGAACATATAGATTTTAGGACTCAAATCAAAGATCTCATAACCAAGCTAACTGAGTGCCAGGCTGAGCTTGTGATCAGCAAAGCCAGGGCAGAAAAGATTGTTCTTGAAGAAGAGACCTTCAAGAACATGATATCCTCATCCCTGCACAACAAAGTGTGCTATCAAAACAGGTAGGGACTGGGATCCAATAAGATAGCTCCTCCATACACAATCTTGTTTGTAAGATCTCCTAGATATGGAACTTATGAAGATGAGCTTCCTCTCATAGATCCTATGAGTGAAAAGGATGATGAAGAGATAGTGAAGAATTCCTCTGAGAAGAGTGAAGAGTAGGATTCTAAGTAGGGTTACTATCCTTCTGAGGAGAAAAAGAAGACTGTGATGACAAAGTCCATGAGAAAGAACTTGATCAGAAAGAGCAAAAGAAAGGCAAGGAAGACTCAAGAGATCAAGACAACTTTTGACTCTAAGCGGAAACAAGTTTTCATCTCTGCAGGGTTTAAAGTGGTAGGGACTAAAAACATCAACTAAAACTCTTCTGCTAAGAGTTCTGGTTCTTGTTCAACTCATCTCAGTAACAAGAAGAAGACTGATCTGCTGTGTACCACTGCTACACAGCCTAGACCATGAAACTCCAAGCACAGTCTCAGCCCAAGAGGACTGTCTTAGCATCTGCAAAGATGAAGGTGGAGAAGGGATGTGATCAAAGACAAACTTTTTCCTAGCAAAAGACTCTTTTGAAGAAGAAGATGAATTATGACATGTGTGAAAGTACCACTCACATTGCCAAGGATTGTCCCTACAATCCTAAAGGTACTATCCATATGACCAAAACAAAGACTTCAAAGGGTCTAAGAAGATTCCAGCTTCGGAAGGAAAATCTGTTTCCTTCGGAAGATCCAAATCTAAGAAGAAGGCAAGTGGAAAATTACCCTTGGAAGAGAAGTTGGTCTCGGAAGAAAGGAGTTCTTCCAAAGCACTGAAGTCTATTGCAGTGTCTGCATAATCTTCCGAAGGTTCATTCATCAAAACTTTCGAAGTTCCAAAAGCTTTCAAAGTGTTGAAGGTCAAGTCCAAGACTCCAAAAGTGGTGTGGATGTCTAAGAAAGACCAAGTGACTGAGAATTCTCCATCAACAACAGCTTACGATCCTCTTAGTACAACCATAGGATCTGTTACTGTTGAATTACCTTCTATAAATGAGCCCAAGACAAGCAAGGCTTGGGTTTCCAAATGTAACTAATCATTTTCTTTATGCAGGGATAGCTGAAGACAAACAAAAATGTCTAGATCATAGACATTGGTTGTTCCAGGCACATGACAGGCAATAGGTCATTACTCTAGAACTTTGAAAGGATTGATGGAGGACCAGTTGCTTTTGGAGAAGATAAAGGTGGTTACATTTCTGGAAGGGGCAAGGTCATAAATGGTAAGCTCAGCATTGAAAAGGTAAACTTTGTCAAGGAGCTTGGGTACAATCTTCTGAGTGTATCCTAATTTTGTGATCAGAGTCATAACATTCTCTTTACTGAGCATGAGTGCATTGTTCTTAAGCCTAGTGTGGTCATTCCTCATGAGCATATCCTGCTTAGAGCCCCCAGGAAAGGAAACATGTACAAGATGGACTTGCAAGAAACCTCTCCCTCTGGAGAAGTTTCATGCTTTCTGTCTAAAGAAAATAGTGATGAGTCTTTCCTATGGCATAAAAGAATGTGCCATGTAAACTTTAAGAACATGAATAAATTAAGCAAGCATGATTTGGTAACTGGAATACCAAAGAAAGAGCTTACAAGTGATAACCAGTGTGTTGCATCCCTGAAAAGGAAGCAACATAAGGTATCTCACAAGCCTAAGGAAAGAAACTCCATCACTACACCCCTACACTTGTTACATATGGATCTCTTTGGCCCCACCAATGTAATGAGTTTAGGAAGGACCTCTTATTGTTTAGTGATCACAGATGACTATACAAGATTCACTTGGGTCTTCTTCCATAGAACTAAGGATGAAACTCCTGAGACTCTGAAGAATTTCATCTTAAAGATTGAGAATCAATCTAATCACAAGGTCAAATTCATAAGATGTGATCAAGGAACTGAATTTAAGAACCAAATCCTTGATACATTCTATGATGAAAAGGGTATTACAAGACAATACAATGCTCCTAGGACTCCTCAGCAGAATGGTGTTGCAGAAAGGAGAAATAGGACACTAATTGAAGCTGCAAGAACCATGCTGTCTTACTGTAAGCTGCCCAACACCTTCTAGGCAGAGGTAGTCAACAATGCCTGCTATGTGCAGAATGGAGTTTTAGTAGTTAAGACTCATGGCAAGACTCCTTATGAACTTTGGTACAAGAGGAAACCTTTTATTGGTTTCCTCAGGTCATTTGGATGTCCTTGCACCATCTTTAATACCAAAGATCAAATTGCCAAATTTGCTGAGAAATCAGATGATGGACACTTTATTGGATACTCTTCCCAAGCTAAGACTTATAGAGTTTACAATCTCAGAACTAAAATTGTTGAGGAGTCAGCAAATGTGACTTTCAATGAATAAACACCCATGTGGTTGGTTCTGTCCTGATTGCTTATTTGATCTTGATTTAGTTACAAACTTTTTTAACAAATCTTGTGAGAATGTTTCAGGATCTACAGAAAATCTAAATACAAGTGATCCTGATCCAAGATTTTAGCTAAGAAGATATTCAAGTCACATATCTTTAGCTCCAGTTGGAACAACTTCTGCAAATGAGGTTTCTATCAGCACTACAATGACAAACTCATCTAATACATCTGGGGTGCCTTCAAATTCCAGCTCAGAGGCTCCACAACCATATAAGAACACCTCAATTGTAGAAGACAACAATGGTGGTGGTGACAGTGATCAAGAATTTCTGGATGCCACTAACCACACCATAGATGACAACATCAATGATGTCACACACTACTTGGATCAAGTTTCTCTTGAAAAGTGTGTTGATATGGTGGGAGAAACATTAATGCCAGATCAAAATTTTTCAAATCTAGATCTCTCTCAACAACTTGCTCTGATTTCTCAACTTAGGATCCACAAGTCTCATTCCACCACAAACATCATTGGAGATGTTGTCACAGGGGTAAGGACAAGAGGACAAACCCATGAAGCAAATGTTTGTCTTCACTCTTGTTTCTTATCCATATAGAGCCAAAGAAAGTTGATGAGGCTCTAAAGGATGAAGTTGGGTTGAAGCTATGCAACAATAGATGCTTTATTTAAATGGCAGAAAGTTTGGAACCTTTCTCCTCTTCCTTCTGGGAAGACTACCATTGGAACCAAATGGGTGTTTAGAAATAAGAAAGATGATAGCGGCATCATCATCAAGAACAAAGCTAGACTAGTTGTTCAAGGATACACACAAGAAGAAGGGATTGACTACACTGATGTTTTTGCTCTAGTAGCAAGATTAGAAGCTATTAGGATATTCCTGGCATTTGCTGCATCCAAGAACTTCAAGGTTTTTCAACTTGATGTAAAGTGTGCCTTTTTGTATGGAGTGATTGATAAAGAGGTATATGTTAAACAACCACCTGGTTTTGTAGATCTTGGTCATGCTGATTTTGTCTGCAAGCTTGACAAAGCTCTTTATGGGTTGCATCAAGCACCTAGGAAGTGGTATGAGACACTATCTGAGTATCTTTGCAAACATGGATACAGGAGAGGTATTATAGATGGAACTCTCTTTATCAAAGGACAGGGAAAAGAGTTATTGCTAGTTCAACTTTATGTGGATGACATCATCTTTGGTTCAACTAATCCAAGGCTCTGCAAAGACTTTGAGAAGCTGATGAAGGACAGATTCGAAATGAGTGCCATGGGTGAACTCAATTTCTTTCTGGGAATTCAAGTGAAGCAAGTTGAAGATGGCATCTTCATAAATCAATCAAAGTATGTTCAGGACATACTCAAAAGATTCAACATGACTGACTGTAAGATTGCTAAGACTCCCATAGCCAGAAACAACTCCCTTGGACCTAATCTTGAGGGGGAATGTGTAGATGAACACTTATACAGGGCTATGATTGGGTTTCTTATGTATCTTACTGCTAGCAGGCCTAATATCATGTTTGCTACATGGATATGTGCAAGATATCAAGCCAACCCTAAGAAGTCTCACCTCATCACGGTCAAAAGGATTCTAAGATACCTCAAGGGTGCTTTAACTGCTGTATGTTTATACAGATAGTGATTATGGTGGTTGCAATATGACTGCAAAGTCAACATCTAGGGGATGTCAGTTCCTTGGTGGAAGGGTTGTCTCATGGCAATGCAAGAAACAATCCTGTGTCTCTGCATCAACTGCTGAAGCTGAATACATTGCTACTACAAGCTGCTGTGCTCAAGTGCTTTGGATTCAGAATCAGATGCTGGACTATGGGTTAAACTTCAAGGAGACTCCCATTCACATAGATAACAATAGTGCTATCTCAATCACAGATAATCCTGTGCAGCACTCAAGGACCAAGCACATCAATATCAAGTATCATTTAATAAGAGATAACTATGAAAAGGGATTGATTAAACTAGTCAAAGTTCACGCAGATGAACAATATACTGATCTGTTTACAAACGTTTTTGATGAAAAGAGATTTAAATATCTAATATCAGCTATTGGGATGATTAACTTTGAGTAGGTTTTTATTAAAAGTAATTCTTATTATTTTTTAAAATTATGTGTGGCCTAAGTTGTCTAGTCATCACTTTCATAAGCTCATGTTTTTCTTTGGGTGAAAACTTCTTTTTGAAGATTTTCCTTAGATCTTTGAAAATTTCTGATACTTTGGAAGTTAAGCTTTTAACTTCAGAAGAAAATCATGCCTTCAAAATAAATAACTGTCTAAGAAATTTACCTTCGGAAGAGGCTTCATATCTATCTTCTGAAGCTTAAATACTTGTCTTAGACACTTAATTATTCTGAAGGACCATTTGCTTCCGAAGCAAAATTAACTCTCAAAAGCTTTGTGTTTTATATACAAAGAAATCGAGTTTTAATTTCTCTTTTGAAGCAAAAATTTTCAAAACTCTCAGGAAATTCTTCCGATGTCTTTTTAGCTTCGGAAGCTTTTTAATTAAAACTTTCAAAGATAATTAACCTTCGGAAGCTTTTTGACTTCCAAGAAAACTACTTTTTGAGCAAAAGTAAACTACTTTTTCAGAGGTGGGACCGACATCCAGATTTCAAAGTTTATCCTCTTTCATTAAACTTTATCTGAAATCCCTCTCACATATAAACCCAATAGTTTCCCCTTCTTTCTATCATCTGTTCTTCCTCCAAACCTAAAACCCAAATTTCTCTCTGAAATTTCTTTCTTCCTTCTTTCTTCATCTTTAAGCTACCTCAAAATGGCCAACCTTGCTCATAGAAATGATGCCAACTTTACCATGCAGCTACACATACAACATAATTAGGTTGCTCTGTTAAGCTCTAAAAAAGATCCTCATTTCTCAGAGGTTTGTCAATTCTTAGCTTTGTCTAACTACTTCACCTCCCTAACCATTGATCCTCCACTCTATAAGGATCATCTGCTTGAATTCTGGAAAACCTGCCAAGAGGTTGTCATGGATGGGGAGAAGGCACTGTCTGCCACAGTGCAGGGGAGAACAGTCTTCTTTACTCCAGCCTTCATCAACATGCATCTTAAGCTGGATGATGAAGAAGGTGAGGTGTTCTTCCCAAAGGAAGCTGTTAATCATTCCTTTGAGCAGATGGGATATGAGGGAGATTTCTCTCTAAAGACCTTTAGGAAAGGGAAGGTCTCGTCCCTATGGAGATTCCTGCTCCATGTGGTCATCCACAGCTTATCAAACAAGCATGGTGGATGGGACCAGATTCCTGAGGATCTCTCCTTCATCATTCATGGAATAATTCAAGGGGTCAAGTTCAGGTATTCTTAGTTTGTTTATACCAACTTCCTTGCTAACTTAGACTCCTTAGAATATTATATGTTTCCTAGATATGTCTAGCACATTCTTAACTGTGAACTGGGCTCACAGTTAACGGAAACATGTAACATTCTCAAATTGGGATAGATAAAGCCTGGCATCTTTAAAATACTAAAGAAGCCCACTGTTGGTTTCTCTGGGGTGGAAACAGCCCTTGTCCCAAAAATGTTAGAGCTCATTGCTCAAGGTGACAACTTAGCAGCACCAGCTAATGTTGAACCCACACCTCCTGCTTCCCTACCACCTAAACAACCACAAATCACCCTCACTTACAAAAGAAAATCCAAACGAACCCCTGCTCAGACTATTCAGTCTGTGGAGGCTCCCATATACTCACCCATACAGGAAGAAGTGGACACTAGAGCTCCCACTTCTCCTGAGGAGCAAACCACTCCCATCTCTTCAAGGATCAGTGTTAAGGTTCCTCATGCTCAGCCTGATGAGCTCATAAGCCCAACAGCCTTAAGCCATCACTCTGAGTCTTAACACTCAAGTGATCAACCTTTAGGGGACAGTTACCATCCCTAGCCTATAGATCTAAACCAACCAATTCCTAACCTTGATTTCTATACTGATGAAGATCTAGGTTTCAGTGAGTATAATGAGTCTCTCTTCTTTACTCCTACTCAAAAAGAGATGAATGCTCCTGAGTCTCCTATATCTATCCCACATCAGTCACCTACAACTGAGGTGGACACTTCTGAACCTGTTCAGGATGTCCATATGGAATAGGCTCTCACTTCTGAAAGTGATTACATCATTAAGACCTCAACCATGGCAACTCAGCCCACTGTCATCTCAACTGACACTGTTAGTGAGCAGAGGAAATCCAGTAGCCAAGAACTTAAAGCTGGTAATGAGAGAGAGGACTCTGGTCCAATCATCTCCACCCCTAGTGATTCTTCTAATGAAGATGAGGGGGATCTGAGACTAAAAGTGCAAAAACTATCCAAAACATGCACCTATTTAGTCTCAAAGGTTAGTCACCTTGAATCTCAGGTGACTACCTTACACAACAGGATCAATTATCAATAACTTGATATTTCTTATCTCAAGGAGAAACTAGCTGGGAGACCCTTAAGAAGAGCTCAACCAGGAACACAAGAACCTGTGGATGTGATTGACCTAACCTCTAGCTCACCTATGAAAGTGGATGATGCTACCAAAAAGGAGGAGAAAGTCATTACAGCTGCAGAACCTGTGAGTTCTTCAAAGAGAATGGACACTGAGGACTCACCATCCTCACTTGCAATTGGGCATTCTCAAAAACCTCCTCAAATTCACATTGATGTGGAATACACAGACTCCTTCATACAGAGTCTGTTTGAGGAAGGGATACCAAGGGTTATGTCATCTCCACCATCTTCAAATCACATCATTGGGTGGAGGTATGACAACATTAGGAGAGCCTTAATCATCATGAGAGTTTAAGGGCAACAAGAAATTCTAAATTTTCAAACCTTGGACTACTATGAAGGTCTAGATCTAGTCAATATGCCATTTGTCAATCCAAGCCAATCAAGACAAGCTGATAGGTTAGCACAAAGACTTCAAGACCTGATCACTGTAGAGTTCACCTTTAGAAGGAGGCTCAGGAAACCAAGCAATGTCATTGGTCAACTGGATGTTGAGGCAGACTCTAAAATTAGCTTCATAGGGGAAACATTGACTGAAGGCCCAGTGACAGAACCTAAAAGTCCAGTCTCATCACCAACAACTACTACAGAGATCAATGCCCTTTTTGAGAATCTGCTGGTGAAGGTGATTCTCAACCTTTCTCTGGCTAGAGCTCAGAAGATGCATCAAGCAATGAAGGCCAAAGCTCTCTCCACCCTGAGTCACAAAGATCTATGAGTGAAAAAAGGAAAAGAAAGATGACATCTGAGGATATTGAGGAGGAGGAAAGAGAGAGGAGATGGAAGCTAAGGGGAGAAGGTACCTCTTCTGGGTCTACTAGACTCATGGAGACTGCATTTAGGGCTGTCCCCAGACCAGACACTCAAAATGATGAATTAAGGGCAATTAGGATAAACTACTTGCTGACAAGGAACTATGACATTGACAATGTCATTTCTCTTCCCTTAGAAGAGCTTAATGAACTGGTTGACCTAGAAAGGTCAAAGGAGAAAAAGGAGGCAGAATATGCAGAGCTTCTAGTGCAGATCAAAGAAGAAAGAAGAAAGAAAAGGTTATACAACCATGTGCCTACCCTCTCCCTAGTTGAAGAAAGTCCTACACAAAAGGATGTGGTTCAACAAGAACCTCAAGTAGATAAAGAAGAAGATATGATCAAGATGATCAACTACTTGAGTGCCATAGGCCTCTGTCAGGTAGAAGCATTTCTTCCCCTTCCCTATGACTATGTTGAGTTTGAGTGTCTCAAACAACTTGAACTTGAGATAGTCAAGGAAAGAAAGACAACCAAAAGAAAGCTAAGGGAAGAAGCTGCTAAATCAAGAGCCATCATTCAGAAGAGTATGAAGAATCTACTGACATGCAAAGGATGATGTGCTTCTTGAAGTTGTATGGATTCTCCAAAAGGAGACTTGGCCCCATGTCTCTATCCACTATGGATGAGCATATTAGGGTGATCAAGCAGAAGATCAAAAGTGGAGAGATCATTGACTTACACTCCACTCCAAGTCAGGCTCTACCTGAAGTGGAGGTTAAGGTTGAACAACCAGAGACAACACAACCTGGACCTCCTGCTAATACTCAGCAAGCTTCATCTTCTGATCCACAGCAGGGTCAACCTCCTTCTCCTTCTAAGCCTGAGAGAAAGGAAGTCCCAACTAAGAAAGACAACAAAGATCAATCTGGTACTACAGGCCAGTCTTCTCAGTGAAAATTTGGAAAGAGAAAGAAGAGGATGGCTTCTAAACCAAATCCAAAGAAGAAGAAGACTGCACCCTCTTCTAAATCCCAAGATGAGTCAGAACATCCTGAGTATGTGCTGCCAGAGGATGCTCAATCAATTCCAATTTCAGTAGCTCTTCTAGCATCAGTAAGCCCATCTTGTCCTCGACATACACCACAAATCCAGAAAGATGGCATGTCATTAGAGAACAAGGTATTGAAAACATCTACACTTGGCAAGACATGTTTCAGTTGCCTCTGCATGATCTCTTTGATATGAGAAGATATTTTGATAGTTTGAAGAATCCTAATCATCTCATGAAGAAAGGGTTGGCTATCATTCTAATGAAGACTGTTGATATCCGAAGTCTACTTAATGTTTTGGTAGCATCAGCCTAGGGGGAGTTTGTAGAAATTAATGAAGAGGCTGATGCAACCCAAACATCCATAGCTTATCCTGTATGCATGATGCACAAGTACTGAAGAAGAATGCTTTGGAAGTTTCACACATGCAACAGAAATACTCTAAGTGTGAAATCTTTTGAAGCCAAGACCAATATCTTTCGAAGCTAAAGATGAAGTCTTCCGAAGCCTCAAAGACAAAGTCTTCCGAAGCCTCAAAGACAAAGTCTTCCGAAGCTTCAACTTATGAAGATAGATTTCTTCTGAAGACTTTTAGTAACATGCTTTATCTGATGTACTTTTCCATAAAGCTGGACACCTTTCCACTGCATCTCTGCAAGTCACCAACTTACATGAGTTGGTGAAAAGGTTCATGCTTTTGGTAACTGTACATTGAGGTCTTGAGTCTGTAACTTTCTACTTCATGTACTTTATTCTTTTTGTAATAGATAAGGATGTGAGCTATGGCATGTGATAGTCAAAAGTCAAAAGGCAATCTACCTTTTGACTCTACAATTGATTTTGTTTGTGTCTAGTCAATTGTATCCAGCTGGCCTTCATAGTATAGCCGACTGTAGGATGTAGTATAAGTATCTCATGTTCTTGTATCTTTCATATATACTTTGTAACACTTGTAATAGAACATAGAGAAAGCAATATACTACATTCTTGAAAACCATACAACTGTGTTCTTATGTTCTGTCTCATATATTACTTGTGTTCTTAGTGTCTTTATTGTGGTTAATCCAGTTTACTGTTTGATTAAAGTTAGTTAATCTCCTCTTTGTGTTGTTGTGTTGTAAAGTGATCCCTTCACCGATCCTGCAGTTTAGTCACACGACTGTACTTTAAAATAGTATAAATAGAAGGGTTATTTGGTCGCCTTCCTTACCACCCTTCACAACTTTCAAAACCCTCTCATACGGAAACACTCTACCTGATTTTCATTTGCATTGATTACTCATTGAATTTTGATACTAACGTGTGCTCTACTCATCTACAGGTATTTTAAGACTGAAATCGACCCTAATGACTGGTTTATTCGAACCCTAAGGATCGATTTAGTTAAAATCAACCAATGAGAATAACTCATCTAAATAGATCACTTAAGTGGACATAATCGTTGATTTAAAGGACATTAGGTCTTATTTAGAGTCCCTGCGAGTCAAATGAGTCTAAACACGAAGTCTAATCCAATGTTTGACCTAGATTCATGGTTAGAGTATCGAACAGATCAGTATGCGAATGGACACTCCGTATGAACCTCAGTCGCACGATTGATCCAGGCGCACGATTCAATCGCACGAATGAATCAATCGGTGACTCAGTCGCATGACTGACTCAACCGCATAGCCTACCATACAACTAAGTTCAGTCGCTGACTCAATCGCACGAATAAACTCAGCCGCAACCTCAATCGCACGAATAAACTCAGCCACAACCTCAATCGCACGACTAAACTCAGTCGTATGGTTCAATCGCATGACTAAACCAGGCTGATCAAAAACAGTTTAAGTTTCAAATGTCTTCTGTGAAGCATAAATCTAACGTATGTGTCTCTTGTGTTGCAGCAACATGGCTGATAGGGGGACTATGAGCACCAAGCACAACATTTGTGCTCACCTTGATTCTACATCCAGTAATGCTTCTGAGTTCACAGGAATTATTGCCTTTCTATGTAGATCAAGGATCTTCAAGACCATCTCTGACCCATGCACACCTTACAGAACCATACAACAGGCCTTCTGGGAAAGCGCCAGGATTGATAGGTCCGTTGAGCCACACCGTATACGGAGCTCCATCTTTGAACAAGAAATCGACATTACTGAGGATGATCTATGGCAGGTCTTAGATCTGGGTGAGGATGGAGCCTACCTAACTAAGCTACATCCCCTAACGGTCTGAGGATGCTTTATGAGGATCAAGTATGCCGGTGACATAAATGTCGGCGTGCTGAACAAGAGCAACATGTGCCCTCCGTTCAAGTATTTGGCACATGTGATCCTCAAGTGCATAGCCTCCAGGCGTGGAGGATTTGATGAGATGTTTGACCAAATCTAGAATGCATACGTTGCACTGGTACTGAAACACCCATTCAGTTTCTCCCGTATGCTCTTCTCGTATCTCATAGAGAACCTTGAAGCAAGGGCAAGGAAGACTTCTGTATGTACCCACGGTTTCTACAGATGATTATAGACGAGAAGCATCCTTCGCTACCAAAGGAAAGGGATGATGTTGTTGTTCTGGAGGTCATGGACGACACGACATTGGGAAGGATGAAAGTTTACAGGGGGAAGCAGGTTAAGCCCCTTATCAACAGACTATTTGGGCACTTGGCCTATGAGGATTACTTGGCGCCTTCTCATAAGAAGTGGCATCACAATAACAGTGATTTGATACTAAGCCCATCATGGCAGCCACAGCCGATGACGACGACGATGATGATGACCATGATGACTATCAAGGTGGGGGAGATGCAGGTCCCAGTTCTTCACGGCCACCGATACTTCTACTATATTTTCACCACCTCCACCTATTACTTCTTCTGCTCTAGGTGGATTTGAGCAGGCTGCTATCCACCCAGACTTTTGGATAGGTTAAGAAGAGGAGTCGGATGATGAGCCTCTAGTGAGGACGGTTGGGAGCCGAGTCCTGGCCACTGACAGAAGGATCAAGGCGGTTGGTGGACGCTAGGCTGAGTCAAGGAATGATGCTACTGATGTCACTGATCCTTCTTACACCTTGACCAGCCCAACATCCTAAGGAGAGCGACTATGGCAAAGGGCTCAAGGAAGAAGAGGATGGCCCAACCATACAGGATGAATAGCAAGTGGCCAAGATTTACTTTGATCACTTCTTCTGACACCACCACCACTGTCACTCCCACCACCACTACCACTACACTAGCCACCACCACCACAGCCACCACTACCACCACCACTTCTCCCACTACCACTATCACTCCATCCACCACCACTACCACAACCATTCCACCATATCCCACTCACACTCCACCTCCAATATTCACCACATCCACTATAACTAGCACCAGTGACCAAGCAGGTCCCTCCTCCCACTCTATATTCATAGCTGGACCCACTCTACCCCACATCAGGTTAGAAGAACAGCTTGCTAACCTCAACAGCATTACACTAAGGTTGCTTGCCACTAATGAGCTAAGGACCTCTCAGATAAACAAGATGATGGAGGTGATTGCAGCCCAAGGTAAACAGATCATGCATCTGAGCAAAAAGAGTGCTCAGTACGAGAGAGCATTAGGCCAAGCCCACCATGTGCTTACAAGTCAAAATGAGCTGGTGTTGGTGTCGGTAAAGAGGAAAGAGGAGCTAGAGAAGAAGAACAAGAGGATGCTCCTAAAGCTCAAAGGATCAAAGTCTGAGCCATTAAAATGAAGGATGGTGATGATGATGATGATGATGATGATGAGGATGAAGATGACTCTAAGGAGGATGTTGGTGAAGGAGGACCAAGCGGGAAAGATAGTGAGGATGATGATACATGATCTAACGGATGAACAGCTTGCTGAAATATTCAGGCTGAATCCTAATGAGCTTGTCAAAGATGCTACAACAGTTAATTTGGCAAGTGATGATGAGCTGAACGATGTAGACGAAACTGAGATAGAGGATGTCACTGCTGATTATTATCCACAGTACACTGATCCGGAAGGACATGTTATCCCTAATTTGGGTGAAACATTAGACAGTGATACTTTTGAGAAGTTGGATGAAGTAGAAAAAGAAAAAGAGAAAGAAGAAAGCACAGCCCAAGCTTCAGACGCAAACATTGATATCAAGAAAGCTGAATGGGCAGCTTGTTTTGAATAGATGAAAGCCCAGCGTGCGCCCCAAAAGCTGAATGCCTACACAAAACTTTATAGAGTCAAACGACATCAGAAAGTGTCTGGCAAGATTATAGCGTGAAGAGACTAATGAAGAGGCTGATGCAACCCAAACATCCAAAGCTTATCCTGTATGCATGCTGCACAAGTACTAAAGAAGAATGCTTCGGAAGTTTCACACATTCAACAGAAATACTCTAAGTGTGAAATCTTCCGAAGCCAAGACCAATATCTTCCGAAGCCAAAGATGAAGTCTTCCGAAGCTTCAACTTATGAAGACAGATTTCTTTCGAAGACTTTTAAGATATGCTTTATCTGATGTACTTTTCCATAAAGCTGGACACCTTTCCGCTGCATCTCTGCAAGTCACCAACTTACATGAGTTGGTGAAAAGGTCCATGCTTTTGGCAACTGTACATTGAGGTCTTGAGTCTGTAACTTTCTACTTTATGTACTTTATCCTTTTTGTAATAGATAAGGATATGAGCTATGGCATTTCATAGTCACAAGTCAAAAGGCAATCTGCCTTTTAACTCTACAATTTATTTTGTTTGTGTCTAGTCAATTGTATCCAGCTGGCTTTTATAGTATAGCCAGCTGTAGGATGTAGTATAAGTATCTTATGTTCTTGTATCTTTTAATTATGCTTTGAAACACTTGTAATAGAACATACAGAAAGCAATATACTACATTCTTGAAAACCATATACTTGTGTTCTTTGTGTTCTGTCTCTTGTATTACTTGTGTTCTTAGTGTCTCATCTTGGTTAATCCAGTTTACTGTTTGATTAAAGTTTAGTTAATCTTCTCTTTGTGATGTTGTGTTGTAACTCAACCCCTTCAACGATCCTGCATTTGGTATTAGAGCATTTCAGCTCTTGATATAAGATCTCACCATCTTAAGATCCCTCACACACACAAATACTAAACTTTTCAAATGGCAGCCATTTCCAAAACTGATATGGAAACTGGAACCATGAGCAAGTCCCCACTGATCACTCTTGATGAGTTTGACACCTGGAGTTTAAGAATGGAAGGTTTCATCACGTCTCTTGATTCAAGAATGTGGGAGTCTATTGAGAATGGACCTTTCATACCCAGCACACCTTCTGCTACTGGTGCTGGTATGATCCCCAAAGATGTGGAAAACTACTCTGATGAAGATAGGAAGAGAGTAGAGATTGACAGAAAAGCCATGATAGCTCTTCAAACTACCCTTCCAAACTCTGTGTATAAAGGTTTCAAGAAGTGCAAAACAGCCAAGCAGCTATGGGATGCACTGAAACTGATGTATGAGGGTTCCTTTGAAGCCAACGAGAACAAGAAGGATCTCCTGAAGCTGCAGTTTGAAAACTTCACCTTCAAAACAGGTGAGACTGTGACTCAGCAGTACTTCAGGTATGTTGAGATTATGGATAGCCTTGTGGATGGAGGAGTTTCTCTTGAGAATAGAGACATTATAAGGAAGTTCATGTCCTCACTTCCTAGGTAATGGACACACTACTGTGTGGTGATCAAGAGAACTGAAAATCTCAAAACTCTTACTCTGACAGAGTTATATGGGATTCTCAGTGGCTACCAGATGGAGATGAACATGCAAGGTTCATCTGGCAACTCCAACAATCAAATGGGTTCAGCTCTACATGTGGTTGAAAGGGATAGCATAGAACCCAAACATCATCTCATATGCTACCCTGACAACTCACCAAAGGGTCCTTTCTTCACCTTCCCAGAGACACCAAGAGAGAATCACACTCAAGGAAGCCCATTCCAAGAAACAAGCTCTTCTCAAGCATTTGTGTCTTCTGATGAAAGCTGTGGCAACTCTCTTTTCACTCTTAAAGACTTGGACTGTTCATCCTGATGATCTGGAATACATGGAAATAGTCTAGCAGATGGCTCTTCTTACTCACAGAGCCAAGAAGTTCTACAAGAGAACTGGAAGAAAGTTTCCAAGCAATGCAACCAGTGGAAAGTTTAGACTGGACAAAGGCAAAGTCAAGTGTCACAACTGTAACTTGATGGGTCACTTTGCCAGAGAATGCAAGGCACCTAGAACAAATGGTGGCCAAACACAGTCCAGACCAAACTACACTGACAAAGCTCTCCAGAATGAGAAGTCAAAGCAGTAGGCTGCTGTTGCTATTGAAGAAGGAGGTTTGACCGGAGTTTTCAGGTGGAAGATGATTCTCCAAACCAAGCACTAATGGCAGATCATGTTGAAGCAAAGGTATTGGAACATCTCTGTACTCCTGAATGCATTGCTAAAGTTAACAGATACAGGTCCTACAACTTGGAAATGAGATCTGATCTTGAGTCCTTAAATATTCTAAAATATGATTTTAGAAAGTCTGAAAATGATTATAAACTGAAGATAGAGGACTTAGAGAAAACTATTTCAGTTCTAAAACATGAACACACAGATTTTAGGACTCAAATCAAAGATCTCATAACTAAGTTAACCGAGTGCCAGGCTGAGCTTATGATTAGCAAAGCCAGGGTAGAAAAGAGTGTTCTTTAAGAAGAGACCTTCAAAAATATGATATCCTCATCCCTGCACAACAAAGTGTGCTATCAAAATAGGCAGGGACTGGGATCCAATGAGATAGCTCCTCCACACATAATCTTGTCAGTAAGATCTCCTAGGTGTGGAACTTATGAAGATGAGCTTCCTCTCATAGATCCTATGAGTAAAGAGGCTAAAGAAGAGATAGTGAAGAATTCCTCTGAGAAGAGTGAAGAGGAGGATTTCAAGAAGGGTCACTATCCTTCAAAGGAGAAAAAGAAGACTGTGATGACCAAGTCCATGAGAAAGAATTTGATCAGAAAGAGCAAAAGAAAGGCAAGAAAGGCTCAAGAGATCAAGGCTACTTTTGACTCTAAGCAGAAACAAGTTTTTATCTCTGCAGGGTTTAAAGTGGTAGGGACTAAAAACATCAACCAAAACTCTTCTGCTAAGAATTCTGGTCCTTGTTCAACTCATCTCAGTAGCAAGAAGAAGACTGATCTACTGTGTACCACTGCTGCACAGCCTGGACCATCAAACTCCAAGCACAGTCCTCTGCCAAAGAGGACTGTCTTAGCATCTGTAAAGATGAAGGTGGAGAAGGGATGTGACCAAAGACAGTCCTATTCCAAGGAAAAGGCTCTTGTGAAGAAGAAGATGAATTGTGTCATATGTGAAAGTATCTCTCATATTGCTAAGGATTGTCCCTTCAATCCTAAAGGTACTATCCATATAACCAAAACAAAGACTTCAAAGGGTCTCAAGAAGATTCAAGCTTCGGAAGGAAAATCTGTTTCCCTCGAAGCTCCAAATCTAAAAGGAAGGGAAGTGGAAAATTCCTTCGGAAGAAAAGTTGGTCTCGGAAGAAAGGAGTTCTTTCGAAGCACTAAAGTCTGTCTGCAGAATTTTCCGAAGGTTCAGTCATCAAAACTTTCGAAGTTCCAAACACTTTCGAAGTTTTGAAGGTCAAGTCCAAAACTCCAAAGGTGGTGTGGATGTCTAAGAAAGACCAAGTGACTGAGATTACTCCATCAGCAACAGCTTAAGATCCTCTTTGTACAACCATAGGATCTATTACTGTTGAATTACCTTCTGCAAATGAACCCAAGACAAGCAAGGCTTGGGTTTCCAAATGTAACTAACCATTTTCTTTGTGCAGGGATAGCTGAAGACAGACAAAAATGTTTGGATCGTAGACAGTGGCTGTTCCAGGCACATGACAGGCAATAGGTCACTACTCCAGAACTTTGAAAGGATTGATGGAGGACCAGTTGCTTTTGGAGGAGATGAAGGTGGTTACATTTCTGGAAGGGGCAAGGTCACAAATGGTAAGCTCAGCATAGAAAAGGTAAACTTTGTTAAGGAGCTTGGATACAATCTTCTGAGTGTATCTCAATTTTGTGATCAGAGTCATAACATGCTCTTTACTGAGCATGAGTGCAATGTTCTTAAGCCTGGTGTGGTCATTCCTCATGAGCATATCCTACTTAGAGCCCCCAGGAAAGGAAACATGTGCAAGATGGATTTGCAAGAAACCTTTCCCTCTAGAGAAGTTTCATGTTTTCTGTCTAAAGAAAATAGTGATGAGTCTTTCCTATGGCATAAAAGAATGTGCCATGTAAACTTTAAGAACATGAATAAGTTGATTAAACATTATTTGGTAACTGGAATGCTAAAGAAAGAGTTTACAAGTGATGACCATTGTGTTGCATGCCTGAAAGGGAAGCAACATAAGGTAGCTCACAAGCCTAAGGAAAAGAACTCCATCACTACACCCCTACACTTGTTACATATGGATCTCTTTGTCCCACCAGTGTAATGAGTTTAGGAAGGACCTTATACTGTCTAGTTATCACAGATGACTTTATGAGATTCACTTGGGTATTCTTCCTTAGAACTAAGGATGAGACTCCTGAGATTCTGAAGAACTTCATCTTAAAGATTGAGAATCAGTCTGATCACAAGGTCAAAATCATAAGATGTGATCAAGGAACTAAATTTAAGAACCAGATACTTGATACATTTTGTGATGAAAAGGGTATTACAAGACAATTCAGTGCTCCTAGGACTCCTCAGCAAAATGGTGTTGCTGAGAGGAGAAACAGGACACTGATTGAAGCTGCAAGAACCATGTTGTCTAACTCTAAATTGCCCATCACCTTCTAGGCAGAGACTGTCAACACTGCCTGCTATGTGCATAATAGAGTTTTAGTAGTTAAGACTCATGGCAAGACTCCTTATGAACTTGGCACAAGAGGAAACCTTTCATTGGTTTTCTCAGGTCATTTGGATGTCTTTGCACCATCTTGAATACCAAAGATCAAATTGTCAAGTTTGCTAAGAAATCAGATGATGGACACTTTATTGGATACTCTTCCCAAGCTAAGGCTTATAGAGTGCACAATCTCAGAACTAAAATTGTTAAGGAGTCAGCTATCTGCCTTTCAATAAACACACACCCTATGTTGCTGGTTCTGGTCCAGATTGGTTATTTGATCTTGATTTAGTTACCAACTATTTTAACAAGTCTTGTGAGAATGTTTTAGGATCTACAAGAAATTTAAATACAGGTGACCCTGATCCAAGATTTGAGCTAGGAAGACCTTCAAGTCATGCATCTTGAGCTCTAGTTGGAACTACTTCTGCAAATGAGGTTTCTATCAGCACAACAATGACAAACTCAGCTAATACATCTAGGATACCTTCAAATTCCAGCTCAGAGGCTCTATAACCAAATAAGAACACCTCAATTATGGAAGACAACAATGGTGGTGATGACAGTGACCAAGAATTTCTTGATGCCACTAACCACACCACAGATGAGAACATCAATGATGTCACACATTGCTTGGATCAAGTTTCACTTGAAAAGTGTGCTGATGTGGTGGGGGAAACATCTATGCCAGATCTAAATTTCTCTAATTTAGATCTTTCTCAACAACTTGTTGTGATCCCTCAGCTTAGGATCCACAAGTCTCACCCTACCACAAACATCATTGGAGATGTTGTCTTAGGGGTAAAGACAAGAGGACAAACCCATAAAGCAAATGTTTGTCTTCACTCTTGTTTTCTATCCCAGATAGAGCCAAAGAAAGTTGATTAAGCTCTAAAGGATGGAAGTTGGGTTGAAGCTATGCAACAAGAGCTACTTCAATTCAAAAGACAGAAAGTTTGGAACCTTTGTCCTCTTCCTTCTGGGAAGACTACCATTGGAACCAAATGGGTTTTTAGGAACAAGAAAGATGATAGAGGCGTCATCATTAAGAACAAAGCTAGACTGGTTGTTCAAGGATACACACAAGAAGAAGGGATTGACTATAGTGATCTCTTTGCTCCAGTGGTAAGATTAGAAGCTGCTAGGATATTCCTAGCATTTGCTGCATCCAAGAACTTCAAGGTTTTTCAACTTGATGTGAAGTGTGCCTTTTTATATGGAGTGATAGATGAGGAGGTTTATGTTAAACAGCCACCTGGTTTTTTAGACCCTGATCATCCTGATTATGTCTGCAAGCTTGATAAAGCTCTCTATGAATTACATCAGGCACTCAGGAAATGGTATGAGACACTGTCTGAGTATCTCTGTAAACATGGATACGGAAGAGGTACTATAGATGGAACTCTCTTTATCAAAGGACAGGGAAAAGAGTTATTGCTAGTTCAACTTTATGTGGATGACATCATCTTTGGTTCAACTAATCCAACGCTCTGCAAAGACTTTGACAAGCTGATGAAGGACAGATTTGAAATGAGTGCCATAGGGGAACTCAATTTCTTTCTGGGAATTCAAGTGAAGCAAGTTGAAGATGGCATCTTCATAAGTCAGTCAAAGTATGTTCAGGACATACTCAAGAGGTTCAACATGACTGACTGTAAGATTTCTAAGACACCTATAGCCAGAAACCACTCCTTGGTCCTGATCTTGAGGGGGAGTGTGTAGATGAACACTTATACAGGGCTATGATTGGGTCTCTTATGTATCTTACTGCTAGCAGGCCTGATATCATGTTTGCTATATGTATCTGTGCAAGATATCAAGCCAACCCTAAGATGTCTCACCTTATCACTGTCAAAAGGATTCTAAGATACCTCAAAGGTGCATCAACACTTGGCCTATGGTATCCCAAGAATTCTGACTTCAATCTGTATGCCTATACAGATAGTGATTATGGTGGTTGCAATATGACTGCAAAGTCTACATCTAGGGGATGTCAATTTCTTGGTGGAAGGGTTGTCTCATGGCAATGCAAGAAACAATCCTGTGTCTCTGCATCAACCGCTGAAGCTGAATACATTGCTGCTGCAAGCTGCTGTGCTCAAGTACTTTGGATTCAGAATCAAATGCTAGACTATAGGTTAATTAAACTAGTCAAGGTTCACACAGATGAACAATATGCTGATTTGTTTACAAAGGCTTTTGATGAACAGAGATTTAAATATCTAATATCAGCTATTGGATGATCAACCTTGAGTAGTTTTTCTTTCTTAAAACTAATTCTTATTATTTCTTAAAATATATGTGTCCTAAGTTGTCTAGTTCATCACTTTCATAAGCTCATGTTTTCTTTGGATTAAAATCTTTTTCTGAAGACTTTCTGTAGATTATTTGATGATTTTATACTTCGAAAGTTATGCTTTTAACTTCGGAAGCAAATCATACCTTCAAAATATTTAACCGTCTAAGAAATTTACCTTCGGAAGAGATTTCAAATCTATCTTCCGAAGCTTAAATATTTTTCTTTGACACTTACTTATTTTCAAGGACCTTTTACTTCCAAAGCAAAATTAACTCTCGGAAGCTTTGTTGATTTCTATACAAAGCACTGAAGTTTTAAATTTCTCTTCCGAAGCAAACTCATCAAATCTCTCAGGAAATTCTTCCGAAGTCATGTTAGCTTCGGAAGCTTTTTAATTAAAACTTCCGAAGATAATTACCTTCGAAATCTTTTTGGCTTCCAAGAAAACTACTTTTTGAGCAAAAGTACATTACTTTTTCAGAGGTGGGACCGACATCCGAATTTCAAAGTTTATCCTCTTCATTTAACTTTATCTGAAATCCTTCTCACATATAAACCAACGGTTTCCCCCTCTTTCTATCATCTGTTCTTCCTCCAAACCTAAAAACCCAAATTTCTCTCTGAAATTTCTTTCTTTCTTCTTTCTTCATCTTTAAGCTACCTCAAAATGGCCAACCTTGCTCATAGAAATGATCCTAACTTTACCATGCAGCTACACATACAACATAATCAGGTTGCTCTGTTAAGCTCTGAGAAAGATCCTCATTTCTCAGAGGTTTGCCATTTCTTATCTCTGTCCAACTACTTCACCTCCTTACCCATTGTTCCTCCACTCTATGAGGATCATCTGCTAGACTTCTGGAAAACCTGCCAAGAGGTTGTTATGGATGGGGAGAAGGCACTGTCTGCCACGGTGCAGGGGAGAACAATCTTCATCACTTCGGCCATCATCAATATGCATCTTCAGCTGGATGGTGAAGAAGGTGAGGTGTTCTTCCCAAAGGAAGCTGTCAATCATTCCTTTGAGTAGATGGGGTATGAGGGAGATTACTCTGTAAAGACCTTTAGGAAATGGAAGGTCTCATCCAAATGGAGATTCCTGCTCCATGTGGTCATCCACAACTTATCAAACAAGCATGGTGGATGGGACCAGATTCCTGAGGATCTCTCCTTCATAATCCATGGAATGGTTCAAGGGAAAAAATTCAGGTACTCTTAGTTTGTCTATACAAATTTACTTGCAAATTTAGACTCCGTAGAGTATTACATGTTTCCTAGATATGTCCTATACATTCTTAACTATGAACTGGGCTCACAGTTGAGGGAAATAGGTAAGACTCTTAAATTGGGACAGATGAAGCCCAACATCTTTAAAATCTGAGAAAGCCCACTGTTGGAATCTCTGGGGTAGAAACAGCCCTAGTCCTAAAAATATTAGAGCTCATTGCTCAAGGTGACAACCTAGCAGCACAAGCTAGTGTTGAGCCCACACCTACTACCTCCAACCACTCTCACAGCCTCAAATCACCGTCACCTACCAAAGAAAATCAAAACAAACCCATGCACAGGCTATTCAGTCTGTAGAGGCCCCCATATACTCAACCATACAGGAAGAAGTGGATACTGAAGCTTCCACTTCTCCTGAGGAGCAAACCACTCCTATCTCTTCAAGAATCAGTGATGAGGTTCCTCATGCTCAGCCTGATAAGCTCATTAACCAAACTACCTTAAGCCATCACTCTGAGTCTCAACACTCAAGTGATCAACCTTCAAAGGACAGTTACCATCCCCAGCCTATAGATCTCAACCAACCAATTCCTAACCTTGACTTCTATACTGATGAAGATCTAGGTTTCAGTGAGTATAATGAGTCTCTCTTCTTTTCCCCTACTCAAAGAGAGATGAATACTCCTGAGTCTCCTACATCTATCCCACATCAGTCACCTACAACTGAGGTGGACACTCCTGAACATGTTCAGGATGTCCATGTGGAAGAGGCTGTCACTTCTGAAAGGGATTACATCATTAAGACCTCAACCATGGCAACTCAGCCCACTGACATCTCAACTGAGATTGCCAGTGAGCAGAGGAAAGCTAGCAGCCAAGAACTTAAAGCTGGTAATGAGAGAAAGGACTCTGGTCCAATCCACTCCACCCCTAGTGATTCTTCTGATGAAGATGAGGGGGATCTGAGACTAAAAGTGCAAAAACTATCCAAAACATGCACCTATTTAGTTTCAAAGGTTAGTCACCTTGAATCTCAGGTGACTACCTTACATAATAGGATCAATGATCAGCTACTTGAGATTTCATATCTTAAGGAAAAACTAGCTGGGAGACCCTTAAGAAGAGCTCAACCAGGAACACAAGAACCTGTGGATGTGATTGACCTCTCTTCCAGCTCACCTATGCAAGTGGGTGATGCTACCAAAAAGGGGGTGAAAGTCATTACAGCTACAAAACCTGGGAGTCCTTCAGAGAGAGTGGACATTAAGGACTCACCATCCTCACTTGCAACCGTGCATTCTCAGCAACCTCCTCAAGTTCATATTGATATGGACTACATAGACTCCTTCATACAGAGTATGTTTGAGGATGGGATACCAAGGGCTATGTCATCCGCACCATCTTCAAATCACATCATTGGGTGGAGGTATGACAATATCAGGAAAGTCCTAATCATCATAAGAGTTCAAGGACAGCAAGAAGTCTTCAATTTTCAAACTTTGAACTACTATAAAGGTCAGGATCTAGTCAAAATGCCACTTGTCAACCCAAGCAAATCAAGACAAGCTGATAGACTGGCTCAAAGAATCCAAGACAGGATCACTGCAGAGTTCAGCTTAAGAAGGAGACTTAGGCATCAGGCAATGCCATCGATCAACTAGATGTTAAGGCAGACCCTAAGATTAGCTTCATAGGGGAAACCTTGACTGAAGGCCCAGTGGCAAAACCTGAGAGTCCTGTCTCATCATCATCAACTGCTACAGAGATCCACATTCCTTCTAAGACACCTACTGGTGAAGGTGCTTCTCAACCTCTCTTTGGCCAGAGCTCAGAAGCTACATCAAGCAATGAAGGCCAAAGCTCTCTCCACCCTAAGTCATAAAAGTCTGTGAGTGACAAAGGGAAAAGAAAGATGACATCTGAGGAGATTGAGAAGGAGGAGAGAGAAAGAGGAAAAGGAGACTGAGGGGAGAAGGTTCCTCTCCTGGATCTTCAAGACTCATGGAGTCTGCTATCAGAGCTGCCCCCAAACCAGACACTCAGAATGATGAGTTAAGGGCAGTCAGGATAAACTATCTGCACACAAGGAACTATGACATAGACAATGTCATTTCTCTCCCCTTAGATGAGTTGAATGAACTGGTTGACCTGCAAAGGTCAAGGGAGAAGAAGGAGGCAGAAGATGCAGAACTCCTAGTACAAGTCAAAGAAGAAAGAAGAAGAAAAAGACTGTACAAAGATATGCCTACCCTCTCCCCAGTTCAAGAAAGTCCTATACAAGAGGATGTGGTTCAACAAGAACCTCAGGTAGACAAAGAAGAAGACAAAATCAAGATGATTAACTACCTGAGTGCCACAGGTTTCTACCAGGCAGATGCACTCCTTCCATTGCCCTATGACTATGTTAAGTTTGAGTACTTAAAACAACTTGAGCTTGAGATAGTCATGGACAGAAAGACAACAAAGAAGAAGCTAAGGGAAGAAGCTGCAAAATCAAGAGCCATCATCCAAAAGAGTATGAAGAAATCTGCTGACAGACAAAGGATGATGAGCTTCTTGAAGCTCTATGGATTCTTCGAAAAGAGACTTGGCCCCATGTCTCTATCCACTATGGATGAGCATATTAGGGTGATAAAGCAGAAGATCAAAAGTGGAGAGCTCATTGACTTACACTCCACTCCAAGTCAAGCCCCACCTGAAGTGGAGGGTAAGGTTGAACAACCAGAGACAACACAACCTGGACCTCCTGCTGAAACTCAGCAAGCTTCATCTTCTGATGCACAGCAGGGTCAACCTCCCTCTCCTTCTGAGCCTGAGAGAGAGGAAGTCCCAACTGAAAAAGACAACAGAGTTCAATCTGGTACTGCAGGCCAGTCTTCTTAGTTAAAATTTGGAAAGAGAAAGAAGAGGATGGCTTCTAAACCAAAGCCAAAGAAGAAGAAGACTGCACCCGCTTCTAATCCCCAGGATGAGTCAGAACATCTTGAGGATGTGCAGCCAGAGGATGCTCAATCAACTCCAACTTCAATAGCTCCTCTAGCATCAGGAAGACCCATCTTGTCCTGGACATACACCACAAATCCAGAAAGATGGCATGTCATTAAAGATCAAGGAATTGAAGACATCTACACTTGGCAAGACATGTTTTAGTTGCCTCTGCATGATCTCTTTGATATGAGAAGATATTTTGATAGTTTGAAGAATCCTAATCATCTCATGAAGAAAGGATTGGCTATCATTCTAATGAAGACTATTGATATCTGAAGTCTACTCAGTGTTTTGGTAGCATCAGCCTAGGGGGAGTTTGTAGAGACCAATGAAGAGGCTGATACAACCCAAACATCCAAAGCTTATCCTGTATGCATGCTCCACAAGTACTAAAGAAGAATGCTTCAGAAGTTTCACACATTCAACAGAAATACTCTAAGTGTGAAATCTTCCAAAGCTAAGACCAATATCTTCCAAAGCCAAAAATGAATTCTTCTGAAGCCTTAGAGACAAAGTCTTCCGAAGCTTCAACTTATGAAGACAAATTTCTTCCGAATACTTTTAAGATATGCTTTATCTGATGTACTTTTCCATAAAGCTGGACACCTTTCCGCTGCATCTCTGCAAGTCACCAACTTACATGAGTTGGTGAAAAGGTCCATGCTTTTGGCAATTGTACATTGAGGTCTTGAGTCTGTAACTTTCTACTTTATGTACTTTATCCTTTTTGTAATAGATAAGGATGTGAGCTATGGCATGTCATAGTCACAAGTCAAAAGGCAATTTGCCTTTTGACTCTATAATTGATTTTGTTTGTGTCTAGTCAATTGTATCCAGCTGGCCTTCATAGTATAGCCAGCTGTAGGATGTAGTATAAGTATCTCATGTTCTTGTATCGTTTAATTATGCTTTGAAACACTTGTAATAGAACATAGAGAAAGCAATACACTGCATTCTTGAAAACCATATACTTGTGTTTTTTTGTGTTCTGTCTCTTGCATTACTTGTGTTCTTAGTGTCTCATCTTGATTAATCCAGTTTATTGTTTGATTAAAGTTTAGTTAATCTCCTCTTTGTGTTGTTGTGTTATAACTCAACCCATTCAACGATCCTGCATAGCGTGTGCTTATTTTGAAGCTTTGGACATATATGTTGTAAAGAAAGAGATGGGGATTGAGTACTTTAGATATCGTCATGATGTGAAGACTCTTCCTGGTTTTGAGCTCAACTAACTGGCATGCTTAGATCTGTTGTATGCTAATCCAAGAAAGATGTCAGGTTGGTTTGAGGCTGCATGAAAGAAGGAATACCACACCACGTGGGTATACTTCAAACCTCAACAACCAAAGAGGTACATCCAAAAGTTTAAAGTGGACCCTATTTTCGAAAGACCTAAAGTTATGCTGAAGTGGAGTCCTCCGCGTACGATGTCAAAGATTCCCTTACGAGAAATGCCTCAGGACTTCACTCCATAATTAAAATGGTGGTATTATGATTGGAAGACGGGTGAAGCGGTCATAGTTCTGAACAGAGAAGGAAAAATAGAGACTATCAAGGTATTCGACCCAATATGGCTTACAAACTTGTCAGTTGAAGATGTCTACACATTATACAAGTGGCCACTATTCTATGACACGCAAGATATTATACAAGCTCTCCAGTTTCAACACGTCATAAGACTCTGCTTTGCATTTGATATACATGCAGGAGTTATAAAAGAGGATAAGTACAAGAAATTCAAAGAACATGTAAAGAGTGTTAGACAATAGAGTAAACTAGGACCAAGGGGGAGTTTGTAGATACATCATTTTCCTAGTTTATAAGCGTTAATGTAAAAGTTTTTTATGTCTTACACATATGTAATGAATTGATTCAATATTATATAATATGTGGTTGATGCTTATTAATGTCTATTTATTTCATATTGTCATTGTGTTGAGTATAATTCATATGTATGAACTTATTATATAGGTTTGAAGTTATTGTACATAGTTATTAGTCAATAATGATTGAGAAATGTGTTCAACTAAGTCGGATGAGTCTTCATGCTAATGGACCATACTTATGGACCATACGCATGAATGTGTTGAGTATAATTCATATGTATGAACTTATTATATAGGTTTGAAGTTATTGTACATAGTTATTAATCAATAATGATTGAGAAATGTGTTCAACTAAGTCGGATGAGTCTTCATGCTAATGGACCATACTTATGGACCATACGCATGAATGCGTCATGCTTATGGACCAGTCACACGACTGAACCAGGAGACTGGATCAGTTGTATGATTGAGACATAAGATTGACTCAGTCACATGACTGAACCTTCAGTCATGCGTATGACTTAATCGCATGATTCAGTCGCTCGACTGAACCATGCTAATGGTTCAGTCGTACGAATGGAAACTACAAACCTATAAATATCACTCAATTCATGGAAAAACAAAACAACTAAGAACAATTCGATAACACTTTGAAATACATGAACCCTAGCCATCCAGAACGTCCAAGAAAGCCATTCCAACTTCAAAGTTTGTTCTTGATCAATTCCTACTCTTTCTTACGTTTAGTTTATTCTTATATCGATCGGGTTAACGTTCTCACTGATTGGCTTGCCAATCAAATAAGATTTCGCACTATTTAATCTGGTTTCACGCATTATCAGTTAGTATTTCGTACATACACGGTCCTGACAATTTATGAACTTGTAGTGACTCCACTAAAATTTTAAAAAGATACCAATTTTTATTATTATCAATGATCGGTACGTAAACCTGTAAAAATAATATCACAATTTATAGATTTTTTAGACAAATTAAATCACAACTATAACACGAAAACAATATTATTGTATCAACTTCCCATAACGTAGGATACAGATCTATACTCAGATCTGCATATTTATTACCATCAACGGATTCCATGTATATTAAGTTAAACCATTTAAAGGGAAGAATCGTCTAACAACCATTACCCGGCAACTCTTCTGTTCAATTTATTTCTTCAAATCGCCAGATCATCAGTCTATTTGTGAAAATGTTTTAGCAACATTGTCACAAAAGCTTAGGAAATTGTTTGTGGGAATTTTGTCGCTGATTTAGCAATGAAACGATTTTATCGTAATTTTGTGAGAAGGTTGTGGCAAAACTATCGGAAATGATTTTCTAGGAGTTTTTTTTCCTACAACCACTTTTTATATCAAATTATTCACTACCTTTGTTTTGCTATGAGTATGTTTGTATTGTAGCAAAACTAATAGTTTTTTTGGTAGTGTTGGTGGACCATGTTTATTGACACCTTACAGCAATTTGTAGGTTTCTTTGTAGTGGTTAAAAGATTAATAAAACTTGACGTACTTTGATTATTTAAATTTTTCTTAATATATAGTATAATTAGCTTTATTTATTTTTGTTTAATTATTAGAATTTGTTTTAATTTTTTATATAAATATATAAAATATTATTTTACAAATGTATAGATCAACGGTTAATAATCATAAAGTAATTATTGCATTAGTGGCCACACTCACAAGATCCTTAGATCCTTACATCCCTTTATTGAGTATGAGGTAAACATAAGAATTGCCGATGAGATAGAGTACGTGGTAATAATTTCTGCTCACGCTCACATTATCATTAGTATCACACATGACTTTAGAGTCGAATACTTTTGAAGGAGACTAATATTAAAATCCTGACATGAATGATGTAAGATTCAATGTAGTCCAGAAGTGGTGTAGATGTATATTTGAGTAGTCGTTTTCAAAAAAATAAAAATAAATAATATGTTTTTTTTTGAAAGATCAACCAAAACTTATTAGAAACTCAAACTGGTTAACAATAACCATTAACCAACTATGACCACCAAATACAAATTATCTCTAATACAAGCTTATACACCCAAACCACATAAATTAAAATCACACCAATCTTCACAGAAAAGGTTACAAGCTTTTGCTTTACTTTTGATCCATAGATACCTCACGTTTTAATTTCTTCAATAATCTTTCTTACACAAGCCCGTTTGTTCTCGAATCTAACTGCATTTCTATTACACCAAATGCTCCGGTAGGTGATTTGTACCACCATCCATACCACCTTTTTCATTTAGCAGAACCCCTATTGATCTTGTGGATAAAGCCAAATTTTTACACTCTAGAATTACTATAGGTCTCAACTTGCACCATCTAGCCATGAATTCCCAAACTTCATCCAAAGCACCACATGACCCAAATAAGTGAACTACTGATTCTTCCATGTTGTTACAAAACACGCATCTCAAATCTGGAATTGCAATCCTTCTAACCGCAAGAGCAGTTGTGGTGGGGACTCTATCTTGAACCAACTGCCAAGTGAGAAAGTTTACTTTACCAGGGACCCAATTATTCCGCTCGAATTCCAACTCTAAATCCGAAAATACCCTCCCCTCACATTTATTTTTTAGACTCTTAACCGAAAATACCCTCCCCTCAACATTGTTATTTTTAGATTCTTCCATGAACTTCTTCCAGGCCACCCACTTCATTCTACCCTTTCTTGAGTCCTCACCCCAAAAAAATTCTCTCCTCAATTTTTCCAACTTCTTAATCACACCCAAAGGTGCTTTATATAAAAAGAAGTAATATGTTGGGAGAGCATTCAATACCGACTTTAATAATGTGATTCTCCCACCGTATGACAAAATTTTCGCCTTCCATGGAGCAAGTCTCTTCTTAAAGATTTCCACAATCGGATCCCAACTTTATATCAGATTCATATTTGCTCCACTTGGAGTCCAAGATATTTAAAAGGAAAAGAACCCCTTAAGCACCCCATTAAATCCCCCATGATCCTGCATTTGCGTGTCTTCCACCCCAACCCCATATATATTACTTTTTAAGTGATTGACTTTCAAGCCAGAGGCAATGTAAAAGCATTGGAGCATCCTCTTCAGATTAATTGCATTTTGTAGAGACCATTCACCTACAAACACAACATCATCATCATATAGAAAGTAGGATACGGGCTGGTCATTCCCCCGTAAATTTAACCCTTTGAAGATGCCCAAAGAACATGTTTTTTCATCACCATGTCAATGCTTCCATGGCTAGCACAAAAAGAAACAGGGACAAAGGGTCCCCTTGTCTAAGACCCCTAGAGCACACAAAATCTTGTATTGGCGAACCATTAACCAAAACCGAGGCCCTAACCGCTCTGACAATAGCCATCACCCACTTCCTCCATTTAACCGGGAACTTCATTTGTAGTAGAACTGAATCAATAAAATCCCATCTAGTTAAGTCATAAGCCTTCTCTATATCTACCATATAAATCTTCCACCGATAATAGCTTTTGTATCACCAGATTTAATCTACTTACCAAGACCTTAGATATTATTTTATTGATGCATCCAATTAGGCTTATAGGCCGGTAGTCACCCGGCCCTCCGGGGTCTCTAACTTTCGGAATCAAAGTGATAAAAGAGGACATCACACCTGTATTTGATGATTCCTGAGTAAAAAATGCTCAAACACCTTGACAAAGTCATCCTTTAGGAGTTCCCAAAATCTCTTAACAAACCGAATATTAATACCATCCGGTCCTGGTGCCCGATCCCCATCATAGTCCCAAACGGCACTCCTAATTTCATGAGTCGAGAATGGCCTAATTAACGTTTGCGTGTCCATATCAGAAACATAATCAGAGAAATTGCATTCCAGAATCGGTCTAGATACCATGGGCTCCGAAAATTTATTTGCAAAGAACATGAGCAGGTGATCTTTCACCAACATGGGAGATGTTACCCATGTTCCTTCAATGTGAACCCCATGAATCATGTTATTACTAGTGTTGGCATTCACCACACTATGAAAATATCTTGTGTTCTCATTTCCTTCCTTAGCCCATCATACCCGTGACTTTTGCCTTTGGTGACTTTTGCCTTTGGTGACTTTTGCCTTTGATCCATCACCTTTAACATGTCCTTTTCATTGATGATACTTCTAAACTCCGTCCTTTCCTCCAATTCTTCACCACTAAGACTCCTTTGTTCGGCCAACTCCTCTATCAATACGAGTTTTTTTAACTTTTTGCATACTCCTCATTCACCGAGTAAAGGTAATCCGTAAGCCACTTCCTCAACCTTTTCTTAACCCACTTCATTTTTACGTCCAAACCAAGGTCAGCAGGACCAACAAAATGAAATTCCATAAGCCACTTGTCTACATTTTCGACAGCTCCAGGATACTCCAACCAGGAATTAAAAATACGGGAAGGGATCTTCCCATAATCAATCTGAACCGTAGATAGTACTATCGGGCAATGATCAGAGACAAGATTTGACAAAGCCACAACCGAAGCCTCCGGCCACAAAGACCTAAACTCCCTACAGAAGAGGAATCTATCCAACTTACTCATACTTGAACCATTATCGGCCCTATAAGTATATTGTCTCCCGCCCATTTGATATTCCACTAAACCTGCCTCCTGAATAAAATTATCAAAATACAGTGTGTTGGATACACAAAAGTCGAGTTTAGTCTCTCTTCGGGGAACCTAACATCATTAAATCTCCCAGAAACAACCACATCCCGGGAATTGATGATCTCAATTGCCTTAATTCATCCCAAAGCCCACGCCTTTCTAATGGATCACTTTGGGCATATACGTTGACCACATTTATAGCTTCTAGGGTCATTAGGAGCCTACGCGACACCAGTATAAAATTTCTACTCTTCCTAACCCCCACTTTTTCAAACATAGTCGGGTCCCAAATGGACATTATCCCACCTGATCTGCCAATCGCAATTGGTACATCTTCAAAATTATATAATGAATTCCCCCAGAATCTATTCACAATACCACTTATGTTACCTGACAACTTAGTTTCCTGGATAGCCACAAAATGGATCCTATAGGACGTCTTCAGACCTCGCACCCAACTCGCATTTCTGGAGTCTTGGACTCCCCTGAGATTTACTGATAAGTAATTCATGATTTCAACTGTTACTCCTTTCACCCTTAATGATCAACTCTACTGTTTTACTGCGTCCTCCACCCGAAAACCAACACGCGACCCTAACTTCATAGTTTCGGAAGCCTCCGTCATGACTCCATCTACCTCTGTCTCTATTTCTTCATCACCCATATTTCAACCAAAAACGTATACACTATCCTCAACCCCGGTTGGTTGATCCCGCAGGACTTCGAAATGATTTGATCCTGCATCTCCCCGTTCACAAGACCCTGACATCTCCGTTGAGTAATGTCTGGGGCCATGGGTCCCTGCTTAGGGCATTGTAATTTAGACACCTGGGCCCAATTCGCTTCTTCCCCTGGGCTGAAAACAGGCGGACTTCTGACACTTCTATCTCTTTTTCTTGTTAGGCCATTACTACACCAACCCAGCACCACATTCTTGCCCATGACAGGGGAAACCATATCAACATCATGATTAGTGAGTGGGACCCTTTTGTCCTTGTTGCGCCTCCATTGGAACATGCACATGTTCCAATAGATTCTGACAGTTCCCATGCAACCTGTTCGGCTCACCATGCACGTCCAACTCCGGAGACCCTTTGTTTCCTCCCGGAGCAGTCATCGGACCTTCCGCCTCCTCTACCTACACGTTCACAATACACTCCAGCGACTCAAGGTTGTCTTGTACGATCTCGCCCTCCTCAACATCCTCCCTTTCGCCTGTCTCAGCAAATTGGACACCCGTATGAACAATTCTTTCCTTATATAATAATTCTTCTAAACTGAAAGCCAAAGATTCCCCATGTATCTCCAAAGCCCAAGCTCTATATTTATGTTCTCCCCAACATACCTCCACCTCTTCAATAATCCATCCTACGTAGTCAGTTAGAACGCAGACCCTTGATTCATGGTTCTCATGCGACATCCATGAAAAATCAGAGCTAACAATAATTCTTCCAAATAATCCACCAATTTCATTGTACAGCTCATTTTCCCTGACCAACAATGGTACACCCGTAATACGGACCCAGGCCAATCTTTCAAACCCTAAGTCTTGACCTTTCCATAACACCGCCGAGACAAAATACTCCTTCCCTTTGCTTTCACAGACTTGTAAAAACTTGGTAGTCACTTCCTTATTCTTAAGGGAGCGTTTTTTTGGAAGAATGGAATGGAATGGAATGGAATGAAATTGAGAAACTAGAATAATTTTCAAGTGAAATTATGTTTGAGTGGGTAATGAAATGTAAAACCAAAGGGAATGTTTAACCTCAATTCCCTTAGTTATGGAATTTCAAAATCCTTCCACTAAAGAAGGAATTTGAAATCCACAACCAAGGGAATTGAAGTGGAACATTCCTTTGGGTTTTACATTTTATTACCCACTTAAACATAATTTTACTTGAAAATTATACTAGTTTTTTAATTCCATTCCATTCCATTCTTCCAACCAAACGCTCCCTAAATGTAAACATGGCCACTTCCTTATTCTTAAATGTAAACATGAATTTAATCCCCCAATGTAGCTAATCGCCACGTTGTTAAACCCTTCCTTCAATACGATGTCTTGAATCAGCTTCAACACCTCTAGGTGTGTGAGCTCTACGATGGCAGCCCTCATCATGCATCTTTCTGGATAGTAAGCTCTATTACTGGTATATACCAATGACTTCTTAACGACCCTATAAACTTTTTCACCCGCCCTACTCTCATTTCTCCCTGTTAGCACACCCCGAAATGACACTCCATTCACCCTGTTTAGATGACTACTAGTTTTCGCCGGCTGCTGTCTTTGGCTTGGATTTTCGAGGGCATTCCTAGTCTTGCTACTTCCCTGCTCAAATTTGCGATTTTCTTTGTCGTACTTTACTATAAATACCAACAAATTTGTTTTGTTGATTATCACCTTAGTCATACGTTCCACCATATTCTTGATATCAACCACTCGCTCAAGCCTAACAAACCCGAAAAATTTCCCCCTAGAGTCTTTTTTTCTGGCCACGTATGATCTGTAACCACCCCCACCGATTGAAAAGCCTTCTAGAGGATTACGTTTGAAACACCTCCTGGAAGATCCCGACATAGAACGTTGTTATTTGCTTCCCCTGCATCTTTCTACTCCTCTACTGCTTCCGATGGTTTACTTTAGTCCTCCCCCCCCCCCCCCCCCGTCCATTTGCTTATTCTTTGTTGCCAACGTGTGAAAGGTAGTCTAGGAGAAAGAGAAAAATAAATAAATATGTACATAGTTTAAATAAGGTCACCAATTTCTTAACCTTCTAATGCAATTATCTTTACGTTTTCCATGCCTTGTAGTCATTTTGCTTCTAGATTTTTTCCCAGAATTTTCGGTCCTGTTTGTTCTTTTAGTTTCATGGTTATCTAAGATCGAGCATTCAATTGAAAAGGTTTTTACTTTTTAGGGTTTATGATTATTTGCTTTCATCACATAAACAATATTTATGCATTTTAGCTTCTATAAGTCATGATTTTTGTTTGTTACAGGCAGTTGATATTGTTCAAAGCTAACCAGCAATCAATATTGACGGTAAATTTCAACCTTTTAGCATATAGAAGTACCATTTTTTGTGTTTGAAAAACTATAAAGTTAATTATATTATTTTATTTGATTTGTAGGGAGCTACAAGTGAGTATGAAAGATTCATAACTCATGGACCATTAGGTGGTCCGCAAGGAGAATAATATGTTTATAGACTTGAAGACTTCATTAGAAAGATAAGTTTTAGCCATTGAGGTGTTGTTGACTCCTTACTCCATCAAGTTCCAGACATATTGGAGAGGTGAAACTCAAACCTCTTTTTTTGGTGGCATGGGTGGAAATCGAATAGATACAATAACATATATATCTGAATATTGTTTAATGTTGTTACATATGAGTACTTTGCATCTTATGAAAATGTTCTTATTCAATTTTGTAGGTTTTGTATTGAATGCCCTAATAAATATTTGATATCAATAAGTGGGACAATATGCTTTAATGTAGTGAAGTCAATATGTTTTAATAGAAACCAGAACATTTATGGCTTGTATGGTATTAGTATCAACACAGCTTTCTCATATGATGGAAAAGGCTAGGCGATTGTAGGATATTATGGGCGTGCTAGCAAATACATTATTGCTATAAGGGTGTATATGATGCCTAAATCACTTGCATTGGGTCCAAGTTATATGAATGAAAGGAAAGCTATGTTCGAGGCTCATTTTCTAGCCTCTAAAAGTATTTGTTTGTCTTTGTGTTTCACTAACATATGATACTCTTTTGAGGGCTACCTAAGTACCTATCATTCATGTAGTTGTAGTTTCAAACTACATATGTCACACCCCGACCGACGCATCAACAATATTGTCCGCTTTGCCCACGAGGAGCTCACGGATTTCCTTTTGTTGCCCGAGTGAAAACTTCCCAAGGAGATCACCCATCCCTGGATTGTTCCCACTTAAGCACGCTAAACTATAGAGTTCTCCTCTCATCTACAGCCAATAAGCCCAAAACCTTATTGATATTAGAGGCCAGACATTCCTTATGAACCAGGAATCTCTCTTATCCACGGCTTTAATTATATATTTTAAAATCCTTAAAAAAATAAAAAAATATCTATAATGTTTTGGTTAACAGAACTCTTTTTATAAATATTATGATATACTAATAACTTTTTGAATTGAAAATATAAAAGAAATTAAATAAAAAATATAACATGGCAGAGGCAAGGTTTGAACACTTGACCTCCCATGTATGTTAATTGTTCTTAACCGATGGACCAAAGCCCAGAACTTGTTTTAAATTACAAAATAATTTATAAAATCATACTTTAAATAACCCCCAAATCACAAGAAACCTAGAATTGTTCTTGATCCAAAATTGAACATCAATTCAAGTTATTCAACCAAATTAATCATAGGGCTTTGATTAATTAAGGAAAACCGAAGGTATTGATGTGTGAAACTTATGTGATTGTGTACGAAATGATGATTACAGGTTTACTAATGAGTCGCAACTTCGTGTATGATGATTCAAGGTGAAAACTTTGATGTTATTGAATTAACTTTGCAGATAGATTTTAGGATCGGTGTTAAGCAAAAGCCCCTAACCAATTTGGTTTTAAAATGCTCGGAGAACAAGGATCGACTATGTTGCAAGTCGCGATGAGGATGATGCTTGATGATGATGTGATGTTGTGTTGCATGTGTAATTGAGAGTTCTATTAGTTTAGGAACATCGATTTGATGATTTACCCTCAGTTGTTTAGACATTAATCGATCGGTTTCAAGTCGATTAGGTTCATGCTTTGAATGTAGATTTCGGTTTCGAGTACACACTCTTTATTATCGAATGAATCCAATTAAACTCGATTACAGGGTTCGAAACTAATGTAGGAAAGAAAAGGAGTGTTTAATTGCTTTTTAAACAAACATTTTTGGTGGTTGGGTGGCCACTGGAGCTCGCCGGAGGCAAGGATGGCCGACGGAATGGGGGTGGCGGTTTGGAATTGAAAATAGATAAGTTGCACTTTGGACCTTCTAAGTTTAGATTGTTATTCTTAATGCCAAAACCATTAAAAACAAAGTTTTAGTAATTACACTCTCAACCCTATACTTTATAAAATACAAATCATAAATGATTATTCTATTTATAAAATATTATAATTATAAATTTAACCATTAAAATGATTAATGATTTTTCTTAAGTTATAAAATATTAAGTTTTATTAAAATTTATTAGGATAATTAGTAAATCTTATAACTTTATAAAAAAATTTATTTATAAAGCAATAGGTTATTACAAGTTGATTATATATTTGATATATTTGATCCATTAAAGTTATTACATAATTTAATGATAAAAACTCAAAATAAGTTCGGGTTTCGGTTTTATCTAGGAAACCGGCGGATGTTACAGTCTTCCCTACTTTAAGAAATTCCGTCTCGAAATTTAATCACGAGGAGACTAATTTCAAGGATATAGGGAGACTTGATTTTTATGCCACATTCGGAAGTGACACTTGGAACTTTTAAATTCAAATGAATTTAATTATGATGTGATGATATGCTTAAGTTTGTTAAGTTCATTATTTATGATTTCATGTTCTTATTGGCAAAGGGGGGTACAAGATTAAATTAGAATTTTTAATTGATAAGCTTTTGTATTCCAGACGGTTTGAGATTGTAACACCCGGTTATTCTTTTCAAATATAGGTAAGAAATGAAGAATAAAAGAAAGAAGAGCAATAAAGCCCAAGTATAGAGGTTAAAAGTGTCAAAAGAACAAAAAGAATAAAAGTTGGTACAAAAGCAACATGGCCGCCCACACCATGTTACTTTTCACCTTGTTGCATTCGGTTCTAGAGAGAGAGAAAAGAAACACTCTCGGGTTTGAAGAAGAAGAAGATGAAGATTGAATTCAAGGTAAGAATTTGAAGTTTTTAAGTGTTTATGATGGTTTTGTCTCGGGTATATGCTTATATGCTTATGTGTTCGTGTGTGTGTTTGTGTGTGTGTTCGTATGTGTTTGTGTGTTTGGTGGGTTTTCTAGGTGTTTGAACTCATTTGCATACGGGTTAGAAGGAAGATACACCCAAAGTTGCACTAGGTGAGTTTCTAGACCCCGGTTTTAATTGTTTTAGACTCTCTTTTGGGGCTGAAAATGTATTTTAAACCATTCTACAATGTTTATGTATGTATACCCGTACGTATTATGCATTTTGATGATGTTCCTTAGGTGTTATTATGTTGTTTATGCTTAGAATGACCTTGCTAAGCTTAGAACAAGTAGGCTTGATGATTGGGTTTGGAAATATCTTAGAAATATGTTGAACAGAAGGTTCATGCGCCTAAGTAAGGCTCATGCACCTAAAATTGCCTTAGAAATATTTAAGTGTAATTCATGCGTCTGAACAGTGCGCTCATGCGCCTAGAATATTAGCCGGATGACTAAGAGTAGGGCCATGCGCCCAAATAGTACCCATACGTCCGAATAACCCATGCGTCTAAATGTCCATGTGCCTGAATATTTCATGCGCCTAAGTGTTCATGTGCCTAAGTGTTCATGCGCCTAAGTGCCCATGCGTCCAAATGGACCATACGCCCGAATAGTGCCCATGCGCCTGAATAGTGCCCATGCGCCTGAATAGTTCATGCGCCTAAGTGTTAAAATAGTTAAGTGTAGGCTGATGCGCCTGAATAGTGATGAAGCGCCCACATAGGGCTCATGCACCCAAATAGTCTTGATGCGCCTAACACTTAGAATTTATTACAGAAATTTTTGGAGTCTGTGCTTTTAGAGTTTTGACCGAGGTTTGACTAGGGTTATTAAATGCTTGGTTTTCATGCATTATTATGATTGCCTTATGATTGTTCCTTGTTATTATTATATTATTATTATTATTAGTGTGTGACTTTACGTGATGTGTTTACTATCGTAACGTAAAGTATTACTAATAATAAAGTGAAAGAGTAATAAAGAAGAGAAGTGGAAATTAATTTAAAATGTTAACAAGTCTTGCAAGCTTATAGGAGGTGCACGACCATGAGGTCGTTAGCTCAATTGTGACGCGGGTTAGCTACCCTAAGATGCACACGGGGCCAGTCAATTGAGATTGGCGGACCTTTGCAGCGTACCCTAGGTCTCTGGACCAACCTTGTATACATTATGTAGAGCCCCTTGTAGGAACATAAGGCCCAGTACCATTTCCCCCCCACACATAGTTTAGGGTATTGCTCATTGGTCCACATAGACAGTGAAAGATAAAGATAAAAGAATACAGAGTAAACAAGGCATACAGTAAAGAGAAAAGCATTACTTGATTGTATAGTTAATGCGTGCTCACGTATAAAGAGATGAATTTTCAGAGAAAGAGTATTTTCATATGTATACCTACAGAAAGTATTTTATTACTTTTAAAGCTAGAACTCACTCAGCAACACTGACTTTTATACATTTTTAGTTGGCAGGTAATTATTGCTGAGGATGGCACGAGGGTGAAGCTACTCGGCAGGAAAAGACTGACATCCATTCATACTTGTTATTGTTGGGTATTCTACCTAAGAAGAAATTGAAGATTTCCAACATTATTGAAATTGAAGATTTGAAAAACAATAGCAACAAAATATTAGTCTAGGGTTTGTTATGTAATTATTGTAAATGCTAGACTAGTATATATATTAGAACATATTATCATTGTAAAGGGTGAATAATTCACCACTTGTTAGGGTGAATTAGTTCCATCACCAACAACATCATATCATCATCCTTCATGGATGATGATTTCAACAATATATCAATAAAAATCAAACATTAAACACGTTTGTGTTCTTCATCGTGTTCATCATCATTATTATTTTAGCATCGAATCATTCAAGTTTTGTCTTCATCAATATGAATCCTAAGATCCATGCTCATTGTTCCCGTTCATATCGGGATCACACAATTGGTATCAAAGCCGGAGTTGATGGATTCATATTGATTTTGATGATATTTCATGGTTGGATTGCTGAAACTATTAAAGATCTGAAGAAAACAATTCAACAATCAATTCAACATTCATATTTGCGGCTGCCAAAGCAAGGATCAAAAAGCTGCGGATTAGGGCTACTTACGAACCATTTGCGGCTGTCGAAGCAAGGATCAAAAACTGCAGATTAGGGCTGCCTCCGAACCATTTGTGGCTACCGAAGTGGTGCTGCAAATTAGGGTTTGTGGCTGCCAAATGTGGCTGCCGAGTAGAGCCTCTTGCGAATTAGGGTTGCCACGTTAGGGATTTCGAATTAAGGTTTGCAACCTAGGGTTGCAAATGGGCTCGTGAACACCATTGGTTTTGTTACTTGGGCTCCATCATTAAAACAAAAAGAAAAGATGGACTTGGACTTATTTGTTTGGGCCGCCAACATCAAAAAGAAAAGGTGGACTTGGACTTAATTGTTTGGGCCGCCAATATCAAAAAAAAATATGGATTAGGGTTTTAGCTTTAAGCTATGAAAGCAAGCTATAACCACAAATCAAAAACAAAATTTGGTTGTTCCAAAGTTTTGAAGACCTCGCTTCCGCATCAACAACAAATTTCTTGACTTTGGACAACTATTCAACAAAAACAAGATCAAACTTCATTTTCACATCGGAAATCTACAATTTAGGGGAGTATTGTTGGGTATTCTACCTTTGAAGAAATAGAAGATTTCCAATATTATTGAAGGTGAAGACTTGAACAACAAAAGCAACAAAAGTAGTAGTCTAGGGTTTACTTTGTAAATATTGTAAATACTACACTAGTATAAATAGCATCATATATCATCATTTGTAGGGTGAATGGTTCACCACCAAATGCGTGTGAATTAGTTCCATCACCAACAACATCATATCATCATTTTTCATGGATGATGATTTCATCATCAAATCATTAAACATCAATCATTAAACATTTTTTGTGTTCATCATTATTGTATTTTAGCATCTAATCATCAATTTTTTTTCTTATCAATTTGAATCCTAAGATCCATGCTCATTGTTCCGTTCATATCGGGAACACACAAGTGGTATCAGAGCCGGAGTTGATGGATTCATATTGATTTTGATGAGATTTCATGGTTGGATTGCTGAAATTATTGAAGATTTGAAGAAAACAATTTAACAATCAATCAACATTAGGGTTGCGGATGCGTCAAGATCAAAAAGCTGCTGATTTGGGGATGCTTCTGAGCCATTTGCGGCTGCCAAACAAGGCTGCCAAATCGGATTGTAGCGGCCGAAAGGGGATGCCCTAATTAGGGTTTTCCGACTAAGAGACTACCGCAAGTGGCCTTTGCGGCCACATTAGGGATGCCCTAATTAGGGTTGTCGAACCAAAGTGTCCTTTGCGGCCACCTTAGGGAGGCAAAATTAGGGTTTGCAACCTAGGGTTGCAAATGGGCTCGAGAACACAATTGGGTTTGTTTCTTGGGCTCCATTATTAAACAAAAACATCCGTTGAAATTGGGCTTAAGTGTTGAAGATTGGGCTTATGATCAACAAAACAAATTTGGGCTTCGTATTTGGGCTCTCATCAACAAAAACAAGTGACACTATTACATCATATAGTGTTACCAAAGTTTTGAAGACCTCACTTCCGCATCAACAACAAAATTTCTTAACTTTGGACAACTATTCAACAAAAACAAGATCAAGCTTCAATTCTCATTGGAAATCTACAATTTAGGGGGAGTATTGTTGGGTATTATACCTAAGAAGAAATTGAATATCTCCAACATTATTAAAATTGAAGATTTGAAGAACAATAGCAACAAAATATTAGTCTAGGGTTTGTTTTGTAATTATTGTAAATGCTAGACTAGTATATATATTAGAACATATTATCATTGTAAAGGGTGAATAATTCACCACTTGTTAGGGTGAATTAGGTCCATCACCAACAACATCATATCATCATCCTTCATGGATGATGATTTCAATAATATATCAATAAACATCAAACATTAAACATGTTTGTGTTCTTCATCATGTTCATCATCATTATTATTTTAGCATCGAATCATTAAATATGAATGCTAAGATCCATGCTCATTGTTCCCGTTCATATCGGGATCACACAGTTATTACTGTTGTTTTGTAATGCAATTAAACAATTCTTTTGTAATCAATTAAATAGTAGTGTATTGCTCAACAATAGTGTTTTAATGAAATGAATGGTTTTTGTTAAAATAATTCAGCTGCTTAAGCTTTTAAATTTATGATGTTTAATGTATTTAATGCTATGAATGACCAATTGTGAGGTTTCCGGGAACGGGGCCTTACAGAGATGATTAAGAAGGTTTCACCATGAGTGAAGCACCAAGCATTGAATCAATTCGAGACTCGACTTAGCAAACATGAGGAATAAGTCAAGACACTTTTGGATGGGTTAAAAAATTTCATAAGTGATTCTCAAAAAGATAAATTTAACAGGGTTCTTAGATGATCAATTCTTGTTTACTTATGTCATTGAGGTTTCAAAGTTTCATTAGGTTAAGGTTGTTACGAGAACCGTGTTTGTAAAAATTGAAGATTCAATTTAGGAAGAGAGTATCATTGTTATAGGTTTTCAGGATAAGTGCGGTTTTAAGGGAAGACGTTTAGAACGATTATTAAGGTCATTAACAGAAATGAAATAATGAGTTTTAAGATTCAGGAGGACAAAATGAAAGATGGAACAATTCAAAGTAACAAGATGTTTCAAGTGTAACGTTTGGTTTACAAACCAAAACATTACATTGACTTATCAAAGTATTAGGTCAACTACAACTTTAATGAAGACATGCGTACCTATAAGCGGACACTCACCCCAAGGGTTCCCAGGTAAGATAAATGGATCCATCGCTTGATTTGGATTTATATGAATACCTTGCCTAGATAGAACACCTCGAGATACAGGCATTCCACTCTTCCAGTATTACATGTTTCAAGTTACAGGACATAGACTTTGACGAGACTTGAAAACCACGAATAACGATTCAAAGTTCATTTTGAAAACCATTTGATTTAGGCATATAATGCCTTAGAATATGATTTAAGGTTGGCGTGTGCATTGATAAGATTCAAGGTATAAGCATAAACACATAAGGCATATAATCACATAATCAAGTATAAACACATAAGGCATATAAAATCCTATTTAAGCATATAAAATACATGAGAGGACTCATGTATAAGGGTACTTAGTTATAGTCTAGGTCATTCCATTTCTAATAACCTAATTCCCTATAACCATGGCTCTGATACCAATCTGTCACACCCTGACCGTCGACGGAATCATCGGGGTGGACGAATGGGAGACGATTGCTCATAGCACATGGAACTAAGTAAGTTGAAACATTATTAAATATCATTATTTATTAAAACATTACAAGACAAATAAGTTCATACAATATAAAAGCATCAAATAAAGAAATAACGCGTTAAGTTAAACTAGGTCCAAGTCTTATATGAGCACGAAGAGAATCCACAAGTAGTAAACCTGAAACATGTTAAAAATAAAAGGTCAACTTTGAAAGTTGGTGAGATTTCTATAATTTGCAATACATAAGTGTATAAAAGATGGAAATTCATGTTATAAGTTAGAGAGCAAAGTAACTAGGGATGTAAAACAGAATGCACAATCAAACCTTGACAAAGTTTTACAAGTCTCAAACTTTTACAAGCATATACGATTAGCTAAGGGTACTTGGATCAACCAAGCAGGCTTGTCAAGCCCATAGATCTATGACGTCGCCAGGCTAGCAATAGTTAATGATTGTACATATATTCGATATTACATGGTAGCTACAAAGATCAACTAACCATGACATACAAGTGAATTGCCATAAGTTTACAAGCATCAAACGTGTTTACAAGTGCAATATTTATAAGGTAATATGTTTCACCCCAAAGTGTAAAAATATGCAAAAATGGGTATAGAAATACTCACTTGGAAAATAACTATAAGAACGATGATAAGAGATTAAACGAGGCTCCAACGATTTCTTTAACAAGATACCTAAATGTATTGATTCCAAGATTAAGTTTAATAATAAGATTAATAGTTAGTCATGAACTAGGATTTTAATTGAAATTTGGGGGTTTAAATAATTAAGTAAGATAAAACAAACGATTATGTTTTGGTTAAAAAAAGAAATAAATTTATTAAAATTGAAAACGATAGTGAATGATTTAATATTTATTTTTTTAAATAAATAAGGATTAAATATAATGTGTTGAAAGAAATAATTAATTTAGAAATTAAATATTTAAAATTAGTAAAAATGATTTATTGAGTAATTATTATATGACTTGCAAAATAATATAAAATTATTTAAAGTCATATTATAAAGTTTTTAAACGTTTAAATAACCTTTATAAAGGTCTTATAATATCAAAACCCAAAATAAAGAATAATAGAAATTATATTTTTTTATAAGTTTCAAGAATTTAAACAAAAATTTAAGGAATAAATTTATTAAATAATTATGATTTTAAACCAAGATGAATCGTTAGTGAACTTAAGTATCTACATACTACTCAAGTATTTAATTTATACTAATTGATGAATAAAGATTAGGTATTTAAGTGTGAAAAATAAATAATTATTTATTTACAATATAACATGGTTAAATACTTAATTGAATATTTAGTGATTTAAATAACTAGTTGATTAATTATTTAAAGTATTTGTAACATATAAATTCTAAAACGGTCTGAAATGATATAGAGTTTGAACAATAAAAATTTCTTAACATTTTAAATAAAGTTTATTTTTAAAAATCTTGTTATTCTTAAAGAAGGTAATTTAATTATATGTTTTAAAATCCTTAAAAAATAATAAAAATATCTATAATGTTTTGGTTAACAAAACTATTTTTATATTAATATTATGATATACTAATACTTTTCTGAATTAAAAATATAAAAGAAATTAATTAAAAATAAAACATGGCAGAGGCCAGGGTTCGAACCCCTGACCTCCCATGTATGTTAATTGTTCTTAACCGGTGGGCCAAAGCTCAAAACTTGTTTTCAATTACAAAATAATTTATAAGAATCATACTTTAAATAACCCCCAAATCACAAGAACCCTAGAATTGTTCTTGATCCAAAATTGAACATCGATTCAAGTTATTCAACCAAATTAATCATAGGGCTTTGATTAATTAAGAAAAACCGAAGGTATTGATGTGTGAAACTTACGTGATTTTGTACGAATTGATGATCATAGATTTACTAACGAGTCGCAACTTCGTGTATGATGATTCAAGGTGAAAACGTTGATGTTAATCGAATTAACTTTGCAGATAGATTTTAGGATCGGTGTTAAGCAAAAGCCCTCAACCAATTTGGTTTTAAAATGCTCGAGAACAGGGATCGACTATGTTGCAAGTCGCGATGAGGATGATGCTCGATGATGATGTGATGTTGTGTTGCATGTGTAATTGAGAGCTCTATTAGTTTAGGAACATCGATTTGATGATTTACCTTCGGTTGTTTAGACATTAATCGATCGGTTTCAAGTCGATTAGGTTCATACTTTGAATGTAGATTTCGGTTTCGAGTACACGCTCTTTATTATCGAATGAATCCAATTAAACTCGATTACAGGGTTCGAAACTGATGTAGGAAAGTAAGGAGTGGTTTACTTGCTTTTTAAACAAACGTTTTGGGTGGTTGGGTGGCCACCGGAGCTCGCCGGAGGCAAGGATGGCCGACGGAATGGGGGGTGGCGGTTTGGAATTGAAAATAGATAAGTTACACTTTGGACCTTCTATGTTTAGATTGTTATTATTTTATGCCAAAACCATTAAAAAACAAAGTTTTAATAACTACACTCTCAACCCTATACTTTATAAAATACAAATTATAAATAATTATTCCATTTATAAAATATTATAATTATAAATCTAACCATTAAAATGATTAATGATTTTTCTTAAGTTATAAAATATTAAGTTTTACTAAAATTTATTAGGATAATTAGTAAGTCTTTATAACTTTATAAAAAAATTATATATAAAACAATAGGTTATTACAAGTTGATTATATATTTGATGTATTTGATCCATTAAAGTTATTACATAATTTAATGATAAAAACTCAAATAAGTTCAGGTTTGGGTTTTATCTCGGAAACCGACGGATGTTACAACATATATCAAATATCAAACTTCAAAAGTTGTTTTGATAAATGTTATTTTTTATGTTTTTAATTAATTGTTTTACCATAACTTTGCTACATTATGTCTAGAATGACAATGAGGAAGGCCCATAGGATGCAAGTGAAAGTAAATCATTAACCATGGAATGATGCAGTTTGCTCTGTTATCAAACAAATACATGTTTATGAAATAGATATTATTATGAACACGTATTTGTTTGATAGTAAAGAAAACTCCATCATAACATGGTTTTCCAAGAAGGAAGTGTAAGGAGTGGATGTGATTGTAGGATGAAGTATGTATTGAGGTGTAGCAAAAGGAAATAATGCTTCATTGAAACAAACATGGGGAGCTATATAGATCTAATATATGGACGGATCAAAGCAGCGATACGTAACCATGATAGGAAGGGCTATAGCCCATACAGATGCATGGTGTAGAGCAAAACTCCATCTTGCTAATGTTGTAGGGCTTAAGGTGACGGTACTCATTTTATACATAAGAATTTTTTACCGGACTTAGCGGAAAATTCGATGATATGTATAAGAGATTGAACAACAAAATTACTAGAGTTGTCGTCTTTTGTGTACAAATCATCCAATTGTGTTTGTCCCTCCTCCTTTTAACTTATTTTCCCACAAATTCCATAAAAATCTTAATTGCATATCGTTCACCACTTCTACTCTTTCAGCATTCATACTGGTTTTTGATTTCCCAATCTTACGAATTAATCTACCATACCATACATTCTTCCAAAATATAGTTTTATTTCTCATATCCAACCATTCTTTGAAAAAGATCTTAATATTGAATACAACCTTCTGTGAAGTCTTTCTTTGATCTGCATATGTTACACCACTAACCATAAAAATATTACTTAGCTTACCAAAGACTTTAGATCTCTCCTCAACATCTAAAACAATGTAATGACTTGAAATATTCTCCATCTTCTCATTAGATTTTTATGTGTTACAAATGAGAGAAATCAAGCTAGTATTTATACTAGATCTAAGAAGAATCTAGAACTAGAAACTAACATCTAACAAACTCAAACTAACTCAACAACCATAACAAACTCAAACTAACTCAACAACCATAACAAATCAACCTCTCAAAATATCTCTAATATGCCCCCTCAAGCTGAACGGGGAGACAAAACGTGAAGCTTGGATCGTAAGTCATCAAAACGAGAGGAGGAGAGACCTTTGGTCAATAAATCCGCCAACTGCAAAACAGTAGAAACATACCGAACACAAAGTTGGCGAGATAAAACCATATCTCGTATAAAATGAAGATCAATCTCAATATGCTTGGTACGTTGATGAAAAACAGGATTAACTGCGAGGTAAGTGGCACCAATATTATCACACCAAAGAGTAGGGGGTGATGACTGAGGAACCTGCAGCTCCTGTAATAAAGACATAATCCAACGAATCTCAGCAGCTGTGTGAGCAAGAGCACGATACTCAGCCTCAGTGCTAGAACGAGCAACAGTATGTTGTTTCTTGGAACTCCAACTAATAAGATTGGAACCCAGAAACACACAAAAAACCCGTCGTCGAACGACGATCATCAGGACAACCGGCCCAGTCTGCATCAGAATAACCATGAATATCAAAGCAAGTGGAGCGACGAAAAGTCAGCCCATGAGTAAGAGTACCACGAAGATAGCGTAAAATCCGCTTGACAGCAGCCCAGTGACGATCAGTAGGAGCCTGTAGAAACTGAGACACCTTACTAACCGCATAAGCAATCTCTGGACGGGTAAGAACAAGATACTGCAAAGCACCCACTGTGCTATGATAGAGCACAGGATCAGGTAACAAAGTACCAGAGTAGCGGGATAACTGTCTCCCGGATACAACAGGGGTAGAGAGAGGGCGACACTGAGTCAATCCAGTACGCTGCAGTAAATCAAGAAGATAACGCTGCTGTGATAAGTGCAAACAATCATCAGTAAAGGTAGCCTGGATACCCAAGAAATAGGACAGAGTGCCTAAATCCTTGAGTGTAAACTGAGAGTCCAAACGAGTAATCAAAGAAGCAACAAACTCTGATGAGCTCCCAGTAATAATAATGTCATCCACATACACCAAGACATAACAAGAAAGGCCATCACGCTGATAAACAAACAAGGAAGTGTCAGATACACACTGGATAAAGCCACTAGTCAGAAGAGCAGAAGAAAGCTTAGAGAACCAAGCACGAGGAGCCTGCTTGAGACCATAAAGAGCCTTGCGAAGAAGGCAAACATGATCAGGACAAGAGGAGTCAACAAAGCCAGGTGGCTGAGACATATAAACAGTCTCAGAGAGATCACCATGAAGAAAAGCATTGTTGACATCAACCTGACGAATAGTCCAACCACGAGAGAAGGCAAGAGATAGAACAAGACGAATAGTAGTGGGTTTAACCACTGGACTAAAAGTCTCAGTATAATCAATGCCCTCTGTCTGATGAAAGCCCTTGGCAACAAGCCGGGCTTTATAACGACTGACAGAACCATCGGGATTATGCTTAATCCTGTAAACCCACTTACTACCAACAATATTGGCAGAAGGAGGAGGAGGTACAAGATCCCAAGTGTGATTGGACTGCAGCGCACCAAACTCAGTACGCATAGCATCCCACCAAACAGAATGACGTTGAGCCTGAGAAAATGAAGAAGGCTCAGTGGTAGGAGCAGTAGTAGTGTGAAAAAGAACATGATCAGAAAAGTGTTTAGGCTGACGAGTATGATCACGAGAGCGAGTGACCATAGGATGTACAGGAGGAGGAGGTGGGGAAGAAGAAGGAGGAGGGGAAGGAGGAGGAGGAGGGGGAGGAGGAGGAGGGGAAGGAGAAGGAGGAGGGGAAGGAGGAGGAGGAGGTGTAGTGGAAGAGGAAGATACAGTAGGATAGGAAGGTGAAGGAATAACAAAATCAGAAAAGATAGAAGCGGAAGAAGCAGAAGGAGGAGCAGAACCAGGAATATCAAACACAGACTCATGAAAAATAACATGACGAGAAGTGATAGTACGAGAAGTACTAGGATCATAACAGAGATAACCATGATGATTAGGAGCATAGCCAAGAAAGAAGCAAGGAGTGGATTTGGGTGAAAGTTTATCCGTACGAATATCACCAAGATAAGGATAACATAAGCACCCAAATGTACGAAGTATGGAATAGTCAGGACGGGTACCGAAAAGAACCTCGTAAGGTGTGGAGAAATGAAGAACCGGTGTAGGAAGACGATTGATAAGAAAGGTTGCAGTAGCATAAGCATCATACCAAAATTCCTTTGGTAAATGAGCATGAAATAATAAGGCACGAGCAACCTCAGAAAGATGACGATTTTTGCGCTCAGCCACCCCATTTTGTTGGGGAGTATAAGGGCAAGAAATCCGATAGGCAATACCAGACTCAGAAAGATAACGAGCCATATCACCGTGAACAAGTTCAGGAGCACCATCACATTGAAGATTTTTAATAGTGCATGAGAAAAGATTTTCGACCAAAGGTCGAAAATGACGAAAACAATCAACAGCTTGGGAGCGACTGGTCAGAGGATACATCCATGTAAAACGACTATAATCATCAATAAATGTAATGAAATAGCGATAACCACAACGAGACATAACCGGGGAGGGACCCCAAATATCACAATGCACAATATGTAAGGGAGCTGTAGAGTGAGATACAATAGAATGAAATGGTAATCGAGTAGATTTGGAAATACAACAAGAATTACAAGGTTTATTTAGAACTTTATGAGACATTGGCAAAAAAGAAAGTCTAGATAACACTGGATCAGAAGGATGTCCTAATCGAGAATGCCAGAGCTCCCGTGAGACAGAGAAAGTAGCAGAGAGAGAGTAGAGCTGATGAGGACTAGCTCGCATGTGGTGGAGCAGCCGCCCTGTAGGAGTCTATATGGACAAACCAAATTGTGAGAATAAGACAGATACAGGATGATCAAGAACAATCTGAGTAATAGACAATAAGTTTTTGGCAAGACCAGGAACAACAAGCACATAACGAAGTAATAAAGTGCAATGAGATAAACGAAGATAAGAGAAACCAACATGGGAAATGGTAAGAGAGGTACCATTACCAACAATCACACGTTCTGAGCCAGTATAAGGAACCGAGCCAAAAACAATGGACGGATCAGAGGTCATATGAGCTGTGGCACCGGAGTCCGGAATCCAAGAATCAACATTTGCACATGTTTGTGTAAAATCAGCGTGAAGGCCATAAAATTGTGGAGGCCCAAAACCTGTATTTGAACCATTATCACCAGCAGGTGATGAATACCGAAAGTAACAACTTGAAGCCTTGTGTCCAGATTTGGCACAAATCTGACAAATCACAGTTCGAGAACCATCAGAATGAGGCAGAGTCGATGTAGAAGCAACCATAGCAACAAGCGGTGAAGGAACTGAAGGTTGCTTTGTTTCAGACGAGCTTCATAGGTGAGTAATCGCGATCGTTATTTGATGTTAGTTTGATGGAGAAGTCATGACAGAGATATGGTCGCCGGAAAAGGTCGCCGGAAAAAAAAATCGCCGGAGAAGATTACCGGTGGAAGATGCCGGAATCTCAGAGCTTAGCTCTGATACCATAAAACAATGTAATGACTTGAAATATTCTCCATCTTCTCATTAGATTTTTATGTGTTACAAATGAGAGAAATCAAGCTAGTATTTATACTAGATCTAAGAAGAATCTAGAACTAGAAACTAACATCTAACAAACTCAAACTAACTCAACAACCATAACAAACTCAAACTAACTCAACAACCATAACAAACTCAAACTAACTCAATAACCATAACAAATCAACCTCTCAAAATATCTCTAATAACATCCATCTCCATTTTGTTATTAATGTTATATTTGATATTGTTAGCTACTAATGCTGTATAGCACACAATGTTGTAAAAATAGACCTACTCGGACGAGTATGTGAGTATATTTAGTCAAGGTTCTGTTTTTAGGTCTGTAGTAATGAACTAGTTATTTGTGTTAATCATTTAGTTATGTTTTGGACTTTTGATACTTGGGTTTTTTTGCTACAGTAGCCTAATGTTAGATTTGTACGTTTTGTAATTTCGTCATGTTTGTCTTATGATGTTATAGTACTACTATCATCAACTACAACTCCCACAATTACCCCATATAGTCAAATACGAGTCAAAGTATGATGATTATCTATTAGACCATTTGTTGTTTAATTTTAATTTTGTAGGTATGTATAAAGAAAAGAAATATACTAGAGGCGAGCAAATTGAACAATCATGTTTTTGTTTAATTTAATGCAATTTGGTGAACAAAATGAAGACTAGAGGCATTGGAGTATTATTAACCAATAATACAAGTGAGGTTCAAGATTGGATTGTTGAAGATGATGTAGACAAATGTGAGTTCGGAGTTCCTTCGGAGGTGGCTAGTGAAGCGATGTGTAATGATGAATTTTTAGAAAACCAATGAAGCTCTGGTTAAGAGAACTTGATGATGAAGAATTTATGTATGAGAATGAAGAGGAATTGAATGATTAGGTTAAATATCAATTGGATGGGGTTAACATAAATGAACAATATGAACATACATTGAAAGATGACATATAAATGTTTCATATGTCTTAAATATTTTACAATGAATGTTAGTTTTTAAAATACGTTGATAATTGAATATGTATCTTTTTTTATCTATTTTGATATACATGTATTATGTTATAAAAGTTTGTAAACTTATGATATTTTACATAATTGACATGTACATAATATCGTGAATATTAATTATTTTTTGCAATTTAGCAGGTCCGAATACTTCCCACCTAGGCCTCACAACTCCCAAGTCGACTAATCTAAGAGCACCTAGCGACTTCTGTAACATTGATAACACATATTGACTCTTGTTTTTTGAGATAAGGTGACCTGACATATACATGTTAATAAGTCTACTAACACTTATATTATTGATAAGAAAAATAGTAAATTATTATTTTATTAATACTTATAGTTTGCTTAAAATTAACCATTTCATCCAAAAATTAGGAAATAAACATTTTAGTTGAATAGTTTCAATTAAGTTACAATTTTGATACATTTTGTATCTATGTATTCTTTTAAACCTCCCATGTGTCTCTCCCATGAGGGCATTTTAGTTAGTACTTGAAAAAAAAACATTTGTGTTTCCCGCTTTCCATACTCAACTTCTATAATCGAATGGCTTCAAAACCTACAATCCTCTATTGATTGTTTCACAAGCTGTAATTCCTCATCGATCGACTTCACAAGATACGATTCATCATTGATTGACTTCACAAGCTACGACTCCTCTATTGATTGACTTCACTGACATGCGACTCTTCAATCGGTCCTTCAAAAAATTTGTTACCGTTGTTGTTTAGTTGTGGTACATATGAAAACAAGATAACGGGGTCGAACCTAACTAGGTTTATGGTTAGGTTGCATTGTTTTTCATCAAAATGCTTGTTTAGTATCATGGTTGTTTTGCTCATGTTTGTTTGTTTTTACTAGGGCAAAATTATCCTATTTTTCTCTTAAATTTCATCAATGCTTTTTCTTCATTGCATTTTCATTTGACTGCATTTGATGACTTAAAATGATAGCAACAAATATCCCAAATAAAAAAAAAGTTTTATTCAGGTTAAATTGATTAAAAACACCTCATGTGAGGGACACATAGAATTCATGAAATTCTTTACTTAATTGAACTATTAGACTAAAATTATTATTTTTAAACTTTTTGAATGAAAACAATTTTTTTAGCAAAACTTTTAGATGAAAATCCCAAGACATGCAAATCAGCGGTGCAATATGAGTAACGAGTAACGATGGCTGCTCATCTTCCTTAATTTTACGAGACATATTAATGCATCTCTACAATTCGTCTCTTCATTTTCTTATTATTGATTTTTTTTTAAAAAAGGGGTATTTTTTGAGTTGATGGTGACAATGGGTGACAATCTCGACTGTTTTGGAATTTAAGGGATCCCGCCCCTGGTAGGGGCGGGTTTTGTGAGAGATGTTGTGGGTACGATGTGACATGATACTGTGACATGTGCTAGTTGACCACTTTAATATGAAGAACTCGCCCTTGGTAAGGGCGGGTTCTCAAATCACTCTCCACCACACATTTAACCTACTCACTAACTATTTATAACGCAACCGAATTAAATCAAATACGCATTTGATTCAAACTTTTAAAAAACAAATCAATATCATGTCTCGGCCTTATTTTCTATAAATATATTGGGGTGGGGATATTTCATTCGAAAATGGAAATATCATATGTGATGTTTCTACTAGAAGTTCAACTATTATTCTTCGTAATAGAGTTTCATACGAAGAGTTTGTATATTTGATTTATAATCATCTTCAGGTTCAAAAAGGGTATTATAATTTGAAATTAAAATTATATTACTCATATGCTGGTTTCTCTCAAAGTTCTGAAATTTTCAATGACTCAAGTCTAGATGTTTTGTATTATTTGGGAGAAAATGTTGAAAATTTTCGAGCATATGTTTATGTTATCATTGAGCCAAAATTGTCTGTACAACAATCCAATTATATGGATCTCGTACGCGGTTTCTTTGTATCTTAAGCACCCGATCCGTCAAGCAATTCTTATCATCAAGGCAATGTAAGATCGCATGATTATCAAGTCGGTCCGTCAACCAATTCTCATCATCAAGTCGATGATGATAATGGAGGTTTTGATAAGTCGGGTGATGGTCGTTCAGACAGCAGTGAAGATACTGAACTCATTCCATCACAAGAAGAATCCAGTGATGATGATAACAACACTTATGGAGTTTCAAACAATTATAATTCTGGTGTTAATCCAGGATCTTACGAAGAGGTGAACTATTCTAAAGATCCTCAGGAGTTAAGAGATTATGAAGCTGCTGATTTTGAAGATGAAGACCATATGGATATATGGAATGAAGAGTCAAAAGAAATTCGTGTTGGAATGTATTTTAAATCAAAAGATGAAGTGATGCATGCAGTGCGGTTATGGAACCTTGCACGTAACAGAGAGGCTGTTGTAGTTGAAAGTAAACGTACAAGATAGAGAGCAAAGTGCTACAGCACCAGCCCTAATTACAACAATAATCTTCATAGTGGTCCTCCATGTTCATGGTATGTTTATGCTTCAAAGAACCATGATTATCACATGTGGAGAATTTCAAGATGGGTGAATTCCCACAACTACTTTGCTACTATTGTTGGTAACAACAATAGAAGATTCAAATGCAGAGATATTGTTACCCGTATCATCCATTTTATTCGTCAAGATATTGCTTTTCCCATCAAGCAAATTCAAGCGCATTTGAAAGACACGTTAAATGTTGATGTTTCATACAATAAAGCCTAGCGAGCTAGAAAAGCTGCTATTGAGAATATTTATGGTAGTTGGGACAATAATTTTGAGGAATTACCTACGTACATCAACGCACTACAAGAGAAGAACCTTGTTATAGTGGAATGGTTACATCATCCGACCGGTACATCTGGTTATTACACATTTAAATATGTGTTTTGGGCATTCAGTCCAATAATTAAAGCGTTCAACTATTGTCAGCCTGTGATATCTATTGACGGTACTTTCTTGAAAGGTTCTTACCGTGGTAAAATGTTAATTGCATTTTCAAAAAATGCAAACAACTACGTAATGCCGATAGCTTATGTAATTGTAGACGAAGAGACAATAGAAAGTTGGAGTTGGTTTTTCCACCAATTCTGGTCACACATTGCAGTCCACCATAATTATATTGGTTCGGGAAAAAAGTTATGTGTTATTTCCGATAGGCACAAAGGAATTATTCATGCAATGAATACTCTTGAAGAGTGGAAAAATAATGTTGTGCATCGATTTTGTCTCCGACATGTTCGAAGTAACCTCATGCAAAAGTTCAAGGTTTCTAGCTTAAAAAGGCTATGTTGGTCTATCAGAAGCACCACCCAACAAAGGAAGTATAACTACTGTGTAAGTCAAATGACAAACATCAATCTAGAAGCGTGGGAATATTTAAAACTATTAAAGAGAATAAATGGACGCTTCTGCATGATAAAAATCATCATCGGTGGGGTAACCTGACGACGAACATTTCAGAAAGCTTCAACAATACGCTACGAGGTGTCAGGCTTATGCCAATAAAAGCTATTATTAATTGTACGTTCGAGAAAACAGTCGAACAGTTCAGAAAGCACACTGACATCGCAGCCAATTGTAACACCATGTTACCCCCTCGCATATGGCGTTTATTTAACACACGTGATATTAACTCGCAAGAGCATATTATAACAGAGTTTGATTACAGAGAGGCGAGGTATAGAGTTCTGTCAAAGATACAAACAAATGAAGCTGGTGGAAATGATTATACCGTGGAATACAAAAACAGAACTTGCACGTGTGGTAAATGGCAGATGCAAAGATTTCCATGCTCACATGCAATTGCAGTTTGCCGCCATAGAGGTGAATCACCTCATAACATTGTTCATCAGGTCTATAGTACTATTTTTTATCAAGAACAGTATAACGAACATTTTTACCCGCTAAGTCACATTGATTATTGGAAGAACCCGGGTTGGAAGATAAGAGGTGATCCCTCAAAAATCACCACGTCATGAGGTAGGAGACGCACAAAAAGGATACACAACGAGATGGATGTTCATCATCCAGATGCACCTGTCATATGTAGATGTTCAATATGTAGAGAAACATGTCATAACATGAACACTTGTCCAAACTCATATTCATGAGGAGATTGTTGTATCATAATTTTATTTGATGTGTACTAGTTATTATTGTTTAATATTATAATATTAGTTTTATATTATAAAATATAAATATTAATTTTATTCCAAAAAACTCCTATAAATACCACCAACCTTATCATCATAAATTATCACATTTCAAACACCACCACACTTCCAAAAAATCACTACATAAACCATAAAAATGGCACACCGCCCCGATAAAGAACCAGTTTATGAACTCCGATCGACGAGTTCAATTCTACAAAGATTGAGGCGGCCTAAGAAGCAACATGAATCGTCTTCATCAGAAAACAACCCAATACATATACCATTTTAGTTGCAGATGAAGAAGAACCTAAAAACTGGTCAAAAGATGCTATTGACTTCTATAACAATGGGGATGCGCCATATTGTGTTTCAGTTCTATTTGGTGGTAACTGGCTTGGAAAGGATTTTTGGGGTGTTTTATTAGGGCACGAACGCGACGGTCGTCTTTCTCCATTGGTAAAAATATTATATATTTTCATTTAAATAAATTAGTTTTATATAATATTTATTAGATGATAATATTTTATATCACAGCATATAGAAGGTTGGGTAAACCGGATGATGCGGATGAGATGTGAAAAGCTTGCGAAATTTGGACCATCAGGGTTGAATTGGACAATTTTACCACCTCAGTTTCGGGATGAATTATGTGTGTGGGAAGATGTCAAGCCTGTCAAATATGCCAATAGAACTGATGAGTTGTACCCTCCATTTTGGGAGTGCAATATGTTTATATTCCAATTCTTATAAAAACAGTAGAAGATTGGTTACTTATCCGAATCAATTTGCATACAATGGAGATCCTTCAGTATTAGTCAAATAACTTATATCGTGAACTATATCATGAGTTAGTTCTTCATATTTTAGATTTTATTCCATGTAATTTTTACTGTCTGATGGAACAGATTGGTTACCGGAAAAGAAATTATACCGGACCGTTTATTCATCTTGATAAAAGGGATCATATGTCTTTTACAACTACTGAGGAGTCTTTGCCTAAGGGTGGGGGTGACCTTGGTGGTGATTCAGGGGTTTTATTTGTATGTTAATGCAAAATCTAGTTCAAAGAAAAACTTTAACTATGGAGGGAGATTTTAAAGACCCTTATGCAAGATATCGACACTATATGGCAAAAGAGTTTTATCAGTATCGTTATACATATACTTACCTTGAATGATTCATAGAAAAGATAGTCAAACGCAAGACCCACAAGTGACATTTTTTGTTGTATTACCGCTTTACTTGTTACTATTATTGTACCACTTGTTCATTTTTGGATGCTTATTCTAATAATATTGTAGTTTAAGTTCGTATTTTATAATAAAATTGTATTATATAATTAATAGATAAAAGTATAAAAAATTACATAATTAAAAAGGTAAAATACATCATTAAAAATATAAAAGAAATAATATCTCACGAGTGTCATCATTATCATTTGTTGCTTCATCATTTAAGTCGAATAGGCAAGGAGATGGATTAAAAACCGGTCAACTGATTGAGCTGTATCTTGAAATTGAGGGTAATAAGGTAACGGGAAAGAATGGTGAAATGATTGTTGATAACTATTATCAGGGCTTTGATAAGGATTTGACGGGCCCCCTTCTTTAAAATTCTGGGTCCCCATTTGACTAAAATGTGGAAACTGAGTACTTGAGGTACCACCATAAAAAGTCTTGGTTGCCCATTTGGCTAAAAAAGGGGGAGTCAAGCTGTTGTTCCGTGAAATCCCTTTGTCATGTCATATTCTGTTGCACAATAACATTATCATCACCAACCTGTCTACCAACCTGCCCTCGTCCTCTACCCCTTCTCGGTAAACGTTGTGGGATAGGAGGAAGTTGATTATCATCAACATTCTGTGTCACATGCGTTGGTAGATAACTTATATGGTTTGCATGTGCCAAATCCATATAACAACTCACCATATTCCTCCCCGTTTCATCCCCTAGTCTTTGATATAACTGACTCATCCCATCCATCTATAAATAACACTATGAAAGATTAATTTAAAAATAATAACAATAACAATAATAATAATAAAATTATTAATAATAATACCATCATTCTCATCTTTGTCCATCATTTGGAAGCCAAGAGGGTTCGTGTCTTGATGAGCCGGGTTTGTTGTATACATAACAGTACGCTCTAGATACCACCTCATGTATGCTTCAGAAGCAATTGGCGAATCAGTATACACTTCATTAGCAACTGAATTAAGCCGAGATGCCTATGCTTGAACAAAGATATTATGATGTTGTAACCAGTTTTTATTTCTACCACCTTTACGAGCAGTCGAATGTAGATTTGTATGTTGCTCCCGGGTTAGTAACACACTTGTAGGGATTGGTTGAAACATTCCAAACTGTCTTAAAACCCTACTTGGAATGTGAGGCTCAACAACTTCCCAACATATAAGGTATGTGTCACTTCTCCAGCTTTGATGTCCACTTGTGCAGATATCAGGTAGAAGGTGGATAATATTATCATAAGGCCTCCAATTAAACTGATATAAAAATATGAATTAATATGTTTACAAAATGTTAATATATACAAAATAATATCAGATTAATATTAATACCGTGGCCTCGCTTAATGAATGCAGCTGAGATCGATACGCACTCAAACAGTGCGGAGTGGTGTTTACATAACTAAGTTCACCATTCCATATGTAATCAAGTTTTTAAATATACCAGGTTAACTAGAAAAATATAAGATTACAAATAAATAGTTAATACATAAGTTTTTTTAACATACCGTGCACCATATGGTAACCTGAAATCAATAGATCTCGTATTCTTGGAACACATAGTAGGTAATCTTTCCCATGCCCATAATTGCAACAAGAATAAAGGTCCACCAACTTCTCGATTTGTGACACTCGTTGCCTTACATAATTGTCTATACAAAAATGCTAAAACTGCACTTCCCCAACTAAGTCTACCACAGTTATTTAAGTTTTCAATATGACTTAAATAATTTATGTGCACCCAGTTGCTAGAAGTATCAGGAAATAAAGTGACACCAATCATAAAAAATAAAATTAATCTAGCTCATTGAATACACTGAAAATCAGTGGCATTATCAGAAAATGGTTTTATTATTTCATTTAAAATAAACCTTAGGTTTAACTTATAACCACTTACAGCGCTTGTAGCGAGTGTACAACCGGTTAAATACTCAAACCTTATTATAATTTTGGATGCACTCATAGCATAATCAGTGCCAGAAACAACATCACCTTCAACCAGCAAACCCTATAAAACTTGAACATCTTGAAGGGTTATTGTGGTCTCTCCAACCGCTAAATGAAATGTGTGTGTCTCTGGCCTCCATCTCTCCACTTAAGCTGAAATAAGAGCACGATCAAGTTTTCGATAACCACACTCGATCACACCCGCAAAACCAGCCAACCTTATATATCTCATAACATTTTCAGGGATAGGCACTTCATCAATGTAATCCCAAAAAGCTTTATCACCTCGTGTAGCACGTAAAATTCATTCATCGCTTTCTGGATCTCGAAAATAATAATCAGCTCTATGTTGACCACTTAAAAATAACAAATCGTTATTTAGTGGACCTGGTGTAATTCTCCAACTCATTTTGATTTCTAAAATGAACTATAAAACACTAAGAATATTAGGTTTAAGAAATTTTGGAGAAATAATTGAATGAAATGTGATAGTAAATTTTCGGTTGATGAAGGAATAAATAGGTTTTGAAAAATGGGAATAAAGAAACCGCCCATAGCAAGGGCGAGCTCTTGGTTAATGCCAGCCGTAGATGAGATCTAAGTTGGTAGATCGGATGGTTGAAAAAATTCGGAGAACCTGCCCATGTGAAGGGCGTGGTCTCATAAAACAGTGAAATGTCACCATCACCTGCGAACCATCACCTGTGAACCATCACCATCATGACCAGACCCGTGAAGAAGAACCCGCCCCTGCCAGGGGCGGGAACCCCTTATATGCAACTTCGCAGAGATTGTCACCCCTTGTCACCATCACCTCAAAAAAACCCTTTTTAAAAAAAAATTCCTTATTATTATATTTTTTTCGAAAGGCGAAAATTTTTATAAAAGAAGTCTTCGTTTTCTATATATGCCTACCGCTCTTCCTACTTCTTATCTCTCTTCACCATCTTCAATAATTGCAAGTTCGTTCTTTTAGTTTTGTGGATTACGTTTTCTGCACATAAACATCATTCATGCGCTTGAAACTTCGCAACAAATCGATTTTAACTTTACTTTCTGTAAGTCATGTTGCATGTTGAATGTTGAATGTTAAATGTTGATCGATTGTATCCACTTTATCATGCCTGCTTACTGTTTCAAATGTAAACTCTAAGGGCTTGTGGGTTCGAGCAATGCATTATTGGCTTTTAATTTAATTTAGGCTTCTCAATTTTTATAAATCTTTGCTTTTATAGCTATGATCTGGATGTTACAATCTTATACATATATTTGATTTCTTTTGTTAGAAACTATAATGTGGTTCAAATATAGTTATGGTTGTTTGATGCAGGTATTTCATATTGTTTAAAGTTTGGCAAGAAACGAACTTGAGATGGTAGAGTATCATTTTTATCAACTTTTGTTTTGTTGTTATTCTTGGTATATACGAGTACTCATCATTTTTATGTTGTTTAAACATTGTACTATAAAGCTACTGTTTTTGTGTGTGATTTGCAGGCAGCTAGAAGAGAGTATGAAGGTTGCATAACTCATGGACCATGGGGTGGTTCAGAGGGGAACCAATGGGTTTATATTCTTAAAGGCTTTATGAAGAAGGTAAAGATAACTGTTGGATATGGATCTTCACGCTTTATTTATTCTATCTGTTTTGAAACCAACAACGGTAAAGGTGAACTTCAAAGGTCTTTTCTTGGTGTCAACAGAGATTTTCTATTACAGAAGGTAGTTTTTAATATTTGAAATTTTTATTGATGCCATTGCTTACATGTTAGAGCGTTTGGATCTTATAAAAGATTTGATTCCAATTCAGCAGATTTGCATTGACTACTCTTATGAATATTTGATGTCAATAAGTGGCACATTTGGTGATTATATAGGATCTGTTAGAATTATTTCTATATGTTTTAAGACGAATCTGAATCTATGTGGCCCGTACGGTGGCAATGCTGGCACTGTCTTCTTATATGACGTCAACAATGGGGTGGTTGTAGGATTTTTTGGGCGTGTTAGCTGTGAACTTACGGCCATTGGGGTTTATGTGATGCCTGATGCACTTGCATCAGGTCCAAAGTCTACATTACTTATGCCTGAGGTTTATTCTTTAGTCCCTTCTGTTTATTATGTTTTATTCTTTATATCTGTTATTATTGGTTAGAAAATGTGCTATTCTGTCATTGTTGATGGGTATTCAAAATCTATCTACATTAATGTTAGCATATGTGTGTTGGCATATGTTAAATGTATTCATGTTAAACTTCAAGAGTACGTGTTATTTTGCAACAACTCATGATCATTCATGTTGTTCTGAAGTTGCATTGTTCTCTTTTATCTTGATGTATAAACTATTCATTTCAGTTATGCTCTAGTATGCCTAAAGTGGCAACACCGAGAGAGGTCGGCCCATGGGAAGCAGGTGGAGGTAAACCGTGGGATGATGGAGTTTTCTCAACTGTCAAACAAGTGCGTGCTTATTTAGGAGAGCTTAATTTGATTTACGCTCCTCAGTTTATATACCTGAAAAAGGATGGTAGATTTGGTTTGTCACAAGTTCATGGAGGAACAGATGGACTTAAAATACAACTGGTATATATGCATGCACAAATATACATTGTTCTTGTTTTGGGTTTCGCAACCCTCTTTCTTCATCTAGGCTGAATACTATGACCTTTGCAGGTTGATTTGGATGTTGATGAAGAGTTTTTGACAGGTATCTCTGGGTTCTTTGGACCTATTAAAGGGCATAAAGGATTGGAAGCAATAGCATCCATTAGTTTCCACCCGAACAAGAGGACTCATGAGCCTTACGGAGAAGGAAAGGCTTTAGGGTATTACAGTTCAACATCATCTCTTGGGAAAATAGTAGGTTTTCAAGGAGGGATAATGGTTTTTTAAGTGCAATTGGTGTTCATATGGAGTACTTCTGAAGACGATGATGCTTAGTGGATGTTTTGCGAAGATGCATTATGTAACTGTTTTGAACTTGGTTTATGTTTGTCTGTTTCGTTATGCAAATTTGGTTTTCTAAACCCCGTTAAGGCAAAGATAAAGATCATTTAAAACATACAAACAATCGTACTCTTCATTTAAAAAGGTTTAGTTTTTTATACTACTCTTTTTCTTTTTTGATATACCAAGTTTTTTTTAAAGGTAGATCACACTTATTATATTTATATATGTAATTAAATATAAGTAATTTATAATTTATATATATTTTATAGTTATATATGAAACTTAATTATATTTGTACATCCAATACATTAATTTATGATTTAATATTTTGTTTTTACCCATTAAAATTAAAAAAAAATCAAAAACGGTCCAAACTGGTCTGGTTTAACACTATGTGTCAAAGTATTTTGGAGTGATTAGTGGAGACTTTGTCATAGTTTTATTTTTCATATCAGCTTTGGTGATAGCTACCATTTGAGTTGTTAAGTGTTTTCCATATCAGCTATGATACCAAATGCAGGACTGTTAGAAGGGCTGATGCATTTTATAACACAACTGATAAGAGTTTTTTAGAACATTTAACAGATCAAATAGGGAACTCGTTAACTACTATAAAAGATGTTAAGAATACAATTAAAGAGATACAAAACAAAATAGCAACACAAGTATTTGGGTTTCAAAAATATAGTATATTGCATCTCAAAATCTATTACAAAGTGTTACAAAGTATAATAGAAAATTACAAGTATTTGAGATACATATACTATATCCTACAGTTGTTCATATTTTGAAAGCCAACTGGATACATAAAACTAGACAACAAAATTTAATATAGAGTCAAAAGGCAGATTGATTTTGACTTGTGACTATAACATGTCATAGCTCACATCCTAATATATTACCAAAAGGAAAAAATACATAAAATAGTAAGCTTATACTCATGACCTCAATGTACAGTTTTCCAAAAGCATGTACCTTTTCACCAACTTGTGAAAATTGGTGAGTCCAACAGAGTTGCAGCGAAAAGGTGGTCCAGCTTTACGGAAAAATACATCAGATAATGGCATGTACAAAAAAGTCTTTGGAAGAAATCTGTTTTCATAAACTTGTCTTCAAAAGACTTTGTCTTTAAAGCTTCGGAAGACTTCATATTTGGCTTCGAAAAACTTTGTCTTTACACTTAGAATGTTTTTTATGTGAGGTGTAAAACTTCCAAAGCATTTCTACTTCAGCACTTTAGTGCATTCATGCAGAGAGACTTTGGATACTTTGAATGTTTTGACTGCATCAGACTTGTTGAAATCCTTACACTCTTATAAGAAAATAACTAATTATTTTACCCGCCTCGCGTTCCCGCGGCATTTTATGTTGCGTGATAACATATAAATTACAATATAACAAACTCGTTTTCAATTTAAATTTACGTCGATACGTAAAGTGACGTGAATTTAAACCGTTGATGAAACAATATTATTTGATTCGACTTTTTTCCAAATAAAATTTATGCTGAACCATACTCCGACATGTTTGCGAATTAAATTTACATCAAAATGTATAGTAAATAAAAACTTATTATTTGACCCGACTCATTTTCAAACAAAACTTACGTCAAAAGGTAAACCAACACTAAGCGTACATAAGAATAAACGTGAAAATATCTTATATTTGACCTAACTAATCTTTAAACAAAATTATGTCAAAACCTAAACGTATGTCGAAACGTAGACAGTGTAAAAGCGTATATAAAGTTAACCACGTAAACATTTAATATTTGACTCGTCATTTCTTATTACGTCCAAATGTAGACGGACTCAAATTTATATGTGTTGGGGTAAAACCCAAAACTTTAGAAACTTGAGCGGGTCAAAGTAACATTTTAATATTCAAAGAAGTTAAAGGGTGAAAGTGTCAAAATCTAAAGTTGAGGGGGTTTAAAGGCGGGTGGGAAACCCCACCAACCTTTACTTTTAAGATATAGCTAGTTTATTACTCGTCGCGCGTGGCGACGACATTGTACGCGATATGATAAAATATATACTACAATTAACTTGACTTGTTTTCAAACTAAATTTACCGACTCGTTTTCAAACTAAAATTACCGACCCGTTTTTGAACTAAGTTTACGTCGAAACATCTATTAACTCAAATCCATACCGTTGTAAACAACCATATTATATTTGATCAAACTCTTTTCCAAATAATTTTGAAATGTATACCAACGTAAACTTACCAATTGGCTAAAGGCCAAGTTTTGTTTTTAATTTGCAAAAGATTATATTTGAGAAAATTGAGGAAAGAATGAAAAAGAAGCAAAAACAAAAACGGTATAATTTCTTGGGTTCGAACCATGTTGTTGGCATTAAGAAAATAAATCACAAACCAATTGAACTAAGAAGCAAGTCTTGCTTAAAAATTGAAAGAAACAATATATCAAAAGTTGACATTAGTAAAAATAATTTAAAATCTCAACGACCTTTGAAATTGTGTTATATATGTATACATTTTTTTTAAAGTTTAATAGAATTGAACAATTAAAAAAAGACGTTTAAATAAAACAACAATTAGAAAAATTTTATGGTTTAAGTAAAACAAATAGATTAAAATGACGTTTTCATTTCCTTTTTTATATATTCTAAATCAAAACTATATTGCCATTTATAAACTTTTTTTTTAAAAAGTCAATTTCATAATATATCAATATTACATGGGCTCTAACCTAGTACTATTTATAAAACGACAAGAAAATCCAATGGTTTCATAGTTTCAACTTGTTTTGTGTATTTCGCATGCTATCTATCATTGTTTGTTTAAAATGTTATCAAGAATGAATTATTATAAAATGATATGAGTTGTAACACCTTAAAGTTCAACGTAATACATTTTGTTGTTAGATCAGAAACTGATAAAGAAATAACCTAACAAGAAAATTCACATTTGTATATGTTGTTGTCTTTTATAGATTGTTGGGTAAGTTTGAAAGATGATCTAATCCCAAATGATCCCAAGGAATCTTGAGAGTATATGTATAAGTGAAATAGACTTGAGTTGGGTCAATAACTAAATCATGTACTTGAACTTAAATAAACAAGATTACATGTGGAACTTTCATAAACAATTTTTGTTTATCACGTATAAATACAGTTGTTTACAAAATCAAATGTTGTTCATATTGTCGGTCATCAAATGGCCATATATAAGGTAGGATATATGTAACCTAGTATGTATGTATATAATCGATCAAAATAAAATAAGAACTTAAATATAACTATTACTAAAGAAAATAATGAAAATACATAATCTAAATCGTATAGGTCTATAAGTTCATGAAAACATAGTATATCGTATTGGTTAAATGTCTAATTGATGCATGAAAATGACATGATTATTCTTTTCCCTTTTTTCATGTGATTATAAAGATGCTTTGAGTGCATTTATGCAATTAGATGCATGCATATTGAATGTTTATGCAAAATGTTTCAAAATTACTTTAATCAAACACTTCAATATAGATATAAAATTATGCATTTTATAAAATTTCCAAGTTATATTTTCAAATCTAAATTACTTATGGTTCTTAATTAGTTAAGTTACTATCACTATGTCAACTTTTGGTTACCGAGCCTAGATCTTCGGTCAAACAATTATATCACATGCATGAAACGTGATATATGCCATGAATTATATGCATAACTTTTGTGGTTCCTAGTTTATAGATTTTGTTTGTAAATTATATATTTGTTTTGTAATAAAAAGAAAGATGGGTCATGGTACAACGTAAGATGTCACCATTTGTTCTATCAATGTCATACAGGGTTTGGATTGTGACCTTAAAATAGTTATCCTAGTATGCTTTGTAACTTGAGATTTTAATAAAACATGCATGGTTATAGTAATTATGTTGTTGGTAAAAAAAGTAATAATAGATACATTATCTCATAGGCTATTCATGTGGTTGAAATTGATCTATGATAGATGATACGTCAAAGGTTTGAATTATAAAGACTTGTGTATCATTTAATGTTTAAGGGAAAATGATTAATAGAACAATAAAGTTACATCATACAAGTGTATAGTGTTTTTGAGTTTTGAAGGGTGAAAGTGTCAAAATCTATAGTTGAGGGGGATTAAAGGTCGCCGACCTTTACTTTTAAAAAACAAATTTAGTGGCATGGGGACTCATAGATCTTGATAGAATCCCGGGAATAACATGCGAGCTAGCGTGCTTTGTATTTTAATTTTATAATGAGTTTAAGTGTTATAATCTTTACAAAACTAAAAACACAACAAATCCTAAACATGTTACTTATAAACATTAATAACAATAATAATAAAATTTGTTACTTTACTAAAAACACAAGAATTAATTAAATACCAAGATGCTAAATTAGAAGAGAGTAAATGACTAAAAATTAAAATAAACACACTGGTTTAATTTTTCTTTGCTAAACAAACACTTAAACTATGACTGGTCATCTTCCTTGTCTCGGTGACCTCTCCAATTCGTCTCTTCGTTTTCTATTACTAATCATTATATATTGTTGTAGCTCGAACCATTATGTCTTCATATCCTTCTACAGCAACTTCGATAGTTTTCAGGTTTGTTCTTTGATTCAAAAAAGGTTGCATGGATTCTTGATTGTTTGTTTTCAGTTTTCTGTACATAAACGGTATTTATACATTTGAAATTAGAACACGTTTTATACATTTTTTTGATAGCTTTTTTGTTCATATTTCATGTGACCATCTCTAATTTGGTTTTGAAGCTAGAAAAGTTTTTTTTTTCATATTTCACGAAATCTTGCTTATCAACTGAATCCGAATGGTGAAACCGGTTTAATGTTTTTAATTCCGTTCGGCTAAAACGTTAGACCTAAAAAGATTTCACAAGTTTAATGGAGAGATCATTCTTTCTTTCAGGTAGTTGATACAACTCAAAGCCAAGCAAAGTTAGATCTTAATTGAATGGTAGATCGAGTTTTCTTTTATTAGGTTTGACGATATTGGTTTTATTTCTAGCGTAAATTATAAGACTGTTAATTATTCATTTGTTTGATTTGCAGGAAGCTAAAAGCGAATTTGAAGGATGCATTATATATGGACCTTGGGGTAATTTATGTGATAGGGTTGTTTGGGTTCACAAGCCTGAAGGCTTTGTTAGGAAGATCATTATTTAATATAGAGATTGTGTTCACACTATCCAATTCATAGACTACGATGGTGAAGATGAAATTGAAAGTTTTAGTTATGGTACATCATATGGTTTCAGTTTGACACAGACGGTAACTAATTAATATGCTTCAAATACATGTTACTATGTTATAGCATTTGCATTTCATAAAGGTTATGTTATCATTTTTGGAGATTTGCATTGACTATCCTGATGAATATATAGTGTCAGTAAGTGGGACATATGGTATCTTTGATCAATCTGAAGTAGTGAAGTTCTTAAGCTTTAGACGAATCGGAACCTTTATGGCCCGTATGGTTCTACTAGTGGCACTGTTTTTCCACATGATGCCATGGTGAGGTGATTGTAGGGTTTCATGGGCGTGAAAGTTCTTACATAAATGCTATTGGCGTTTATAGTATGCCAAAGGCACCTGCATTAGGTCGTACATGTAAAGGCAGAATCATGAATGAGGTTCATTTCATATTCTCTAAATATCGATTGCTTGTATTTCTCGTCTGTTTGTATGTTTTTACTTATATATATTTGTCAGAAAACAGTCATATTTGTCATTTTGGCGGTACCATTCACGTTGGCAACTATATTCTGAAGTTAAAATGTTATATCATATGTTTTTAAATTAATCTTTTCACTAAAGCCATGCTCTAGTTTGCCTATAATGGCATTGCCAAGGGAGTCAGGCCCATGGGGAACACGTGGAGGTAAACCGTGGGATGATGGAGTTTCTCAACTGTCAAACAAGTTCGTGTTCATTTAGGAGAGCTGAATGTGATTTTCGCGCTTCAATTTGAGTACCTGAAAAAGGATGGTAAATCTGTTTTGTCACAAATTCATGGAGGAACAGATGGAACTAAAATAGAACTGGTATGCATGTACAAAAACACATTGTTTTCATTACACTAACCCTTTGAATATTCTTAATATTCATCTTCAATTTGCACCACCTTGCCCGCACCTTGGTACCGTTGGCCTACATGCCCTTTAATTGATCTAGGCTGAAATGATCTTAATTGGCAGGTAGATTTGGATGGTGAGGAGGAGTTTTTGACGGGCATATCTGGTTTTCGTGGACCTGTTGAAGGATGAAATGGATTGAAAGCGATAGCGTCGATTACTTTCCACACAAACAAACGGATCCATGGGCCTTCTAAAGAAGAAAGTGGTGCCGAATACGTTTATTTTTGTTCAGCAGCATCTTCTGGGAAAGTAGTTGGTTTTCAGGGGAGGAATAATAGTTTCTTAAGTGCAATTGGTGTTCATATGGAGTACTTCTGAAGATGATGCTGCGTGGATGTTTTGTTAAGATGCATTTTTAATCCTTGTAACTGCACTGAACTTAATTGGTTTACATCTTTTACTATTTTATTTTGCAAATTTAGTTTTTTGAAGTTTTTAACTAAGCTAGCTTTGAATGTCTGAGCATTTATTCAAGTTTAATCTTTTTATACTTGTACTTTTTCGGTCATGTTACCACTTAGAAATTACTTTAACTTTAAAATCCAAATAGCACATGATTATGCATGAAGTACAATCCCCAAATGCATGATACATACATAAGTTTGATTTCGGCTAACGCTGTGGATTCAAAGTTGAAATATTATTTAATTATTATAATTAATTTCATTGTAATTTGTTTTCACTTATAAATTTAAAAATATAATTATTAAAAAAAATTTCAAATACATTGTTGTGATATGTTTATATTTATCTATGTTTAGGCGTGAGTTTTTTTTAAAATCAATCAGGTAAAATATAGTATACGGTTATTTTCTTAAAAAACATAAGGTTTTTGAAAAATTTGAATATATGTTGCAACGTGATTATCTTTACATATGTTCGGTACAATTTTTTTTAAAATCAAGTCCGGCAAAGCACGCCCAAAACCTGTGGTCCGAGCATAATATGTATATTTAGTTCTGTTCAATCCATCGTAATTGTTTTTCTATTTTGAATACTAACGTTTCGGTGCTTATTTTTGCCCATGTTTCGATATAAACTTTATCTGAGCCGGCGCTAAGCGCGGGTAAAATTCCAGTTTAACTTTAAAAACAATCATGACTACGTTCCTCATGTGCAAATGAGAAAGTAGTGTACGGGTGCAGACTAGAAGTTTATTCAACATGAAAACACATAGGCAAACAAAATCACTGAGATCAGGATGTCGCCTAGCTGTTCCAAAAGCAAAATTTGTGCTTTACTTGGAGCAAATTTTAGCTCGGGTAGTCAAAGAAAAAACAGTTGATGAGTAAATAATTTAACATTTAATGGTAATAGTGTTCTCAATGTATTTTTTAAAAATATATAGCTGGTAGATTGAATAATATTTTTTTTACCGGCACGAAATAAACTTCTCATACATACATGTTAAAAAGAACTAAAATAAAGAAAGTAGATCGTCATATTTTCGTCAGTGATCATATATTGCCTTGCCTTGAATTGAAAGTCCAGTAGTTTTGCATTTGCTAAAAAATCATAATAAGGTAAATACTATAGACTGAATAGCTTTTCTGGTGGAGTTGTCACCTCTCACCAAATAGAAAGATTCAATCAACTCTTTAACATACCCCTAAAGGAGCAATTTTACACCAAGCTTTTTATACTATAGAATGAATAGCTTTTCTACTTCAAATGAAGTTCCCAGACAAGTAGAAAGGTTGTGTATTTGACAAGTCACCTACATTTGAATTTCAATGTTGTATAGGTATTCGACAAGGTTAAAAGAATGTGCGAAGAAGGTTCATTGCAGGGACTCTCGGCTCCGAATAATGGCCTAATGGTGTCTCATCTTCTGTATGTTGATGATTTGCTATTTGTTGGGGAGTGATCTACTTTAAATGCTCAGAAATTGTCTCGGTTGCTAAGGTGTTTTCACTTATTATCGAGTCTGAAAATAAATCTTCACAAGTCTAATCTTATTGGTGTGGGTGTAGATGATGCTGAAACTGAGAATATGACTGCCTTATTGCACTGTAAATCTGTAATGTAGGAATGACCCCTTTCATATACCTCGGTCTTCATGGGAGCCCGAATCACTCTTCCTAATTCTTAAACATTGTTATTTGCTTTGATTGTTGTTGGGATTAAATACTAATTTGTAAGTGGTAAGTGGCTTTTCAAGATTCATTTTGGATTTAAAATTTTTCTAGAACTTTTTAAATTTTTTTTAAACAGTAAATTTATCTACTCCCACTTCTACATTACATGATGACTAGGTTTGAATCTAGGACCTTCCCGGCCTCTACATGGGTAGGTATTTTTTTCTATTTTCTTAATGATCTACTATATGTTGTGGTAAAATTATAGCAAAAATATGAAGACAAATAAAATAAATATTAAGTTTTATAGCTAATGTGTTGCAAAACTTTATTAAGTTTTGTAGCTAAGTTGTCGTTAAACTTATAAATAAAAATAGAATAATTTCTTGTATTCAATTATTATATAGATTTTAAATATATTATTCATTCATGAGGTTTGATTTAAATTATCATATGAATCCAAGGTTTTAATATTGTCATTTGCATTTAAATGTTTCGTACAAATTACCATTTGAACCCATTTAACTAATTTTAATTTAACATGATTATTTTTTTCTGTTGAGTTCTCTACATTAGGGGTTTTTTCAAACTAATTACAAAAATAAAAAATCAACTTTACATAAGAGGTTTTATGGTCACTATAACGATTTGAATCCACTTATTATATCAAATAAAATATAATGATAACCATTTAAAAGTGACTCATTTCTAACTTTAAGTGTTATCATTATATTTTATTTGAATAAAGTTAGAAATGAATCACTTTTAAGTGGTTATCATTATATTTTATTTGAATAATAGGTGGATTCAAATTGCAATGGTAATTATCAAACAAGACTGGACGTCTAAAACCTCTCACGTAGAGTTGATTTTTCATTTTGCAATCATTTTGATAAAATACCCATAATATAAGAAACTTAACGAAAAAAGTTAATGGTGTTAAAAAGAGTAGTTAAATGAATTCAAATGATAATTTTTATGAAACATTTGAATCCAAGTGGTAAAATTTAAACTTTTGAACTCAAATAGTATATTTTGTAAAACCTCATGAAAAACACATTTAACTATATTAATTGTATATTTATTATTATATATTGATGTCACTATTGTAATTATTAATTAAAAAGATAGATTTAGAACTAGCTTTGTGAAAATGTTTTAGCAAAAGTGTCACAAAAGTTTAGGAAATTGTTTGTGGGAATTTTGTGGCTGATTAGCAATGAAATGATTTTGTCGCAATTTTGTGAGAAGGTCTGTTGCAGAACTATAAGAAATGATTTTTCTAGGAGGTTTCTTCCTACAATCACTTTCTATAGCAAATTTTTCACTACCTTTGTTTTGCTACGAGTATGTTTGTATTGTAGCAAAACTATAGTTTTTTTTGTAGTGTTGGTTGACCATGTTTATCGACACCGTAGTGATTGAAGCAATTTGTAGGTTTCTTTGTAATGGTTAAAAGATTAATAAAACTTGATGTACTTCGTTTGATTATTTAAATGTTTTTTAATATATAGTATAATTAGTTTTATTTCTTTGTTTAATAGAATTTGTTTTCATGTTTTTATATAAATATATAAAATATTATTTTACAGACGTATAAATCAACAATCAATAATCATAAAGTAATTATTGCATTAGTGGCCACACTCACTAGATCCTTAGATCCTTACATCCCTTTATTGAGTATGACGTAAACATATACTTGCCGAGGTAGTGCCTACGTGGTAATAATTTTTGCTAACGTTCACACTATTATTAGTATTACACATGCCTTTAGAGTCAAATACTTTTAGAAGGAGACTAGTAAAATCCTGACATGAGTAATGTAGGATTTAATTTAGTCTAGAAATAAGGTAGCTGCATGTTTGAGTAGCTTTTTTAAAAATATTTTAAAAATAAATAAATATGTATATAGTTTAAATAAGTTCACCTATTTCTTACCTTCTTAATGTAATCATCTTTTCGTTTTCCATACCTAGTAGTCATTTTGCTTCTAGTTTTTTTCGGAATTTTTGGTCATGTTCGTTCCTTCAGTTTCATGGTTATCTAAGATCGAGCATTCAATTAAAGAAAGTTTTTTTTTTTTTTACTTTTTAGAGTTTATGATTATTTCCTTTTGGCACATAAACAGTATTTGTGCATTTTGGTTTCTATAAGACATGATTTTTGTTTGTTACAGGCAGTTGATGTGTTCAAAGCTAGCCAACAATCAATATTGACGGTAAACTTTCAAACTTTTAGCATATAGAAGTACCTATATTTGTGTTTGGAAAACTATAAAGTTAATTTATATTCTTTTGTTTGATTTGTAGGGAGCTACAAGTGAGTATGAAAGGCACATAACTCATAGACATGGTGGTTCACAAGGGGAATAATGGGTTTATAACCTGAATATATTATTAGAAAGATAAGTGTTAGCCATGGAGTTGTTGTTGACACCTTACTCCATCAAGTTCCAAATATATTGGAGAGGTGAATCTCGAACCTCTTTCGTTGGAGGCATGGGTGGAAACCAAATAGATACAGTAACTTTTATATATATATATATATATATATATATATATATATATGAATTTTGTTTGATGTTGTTGCACACAAGTACTTTGCATCTTATGAAAATGTTCTTATTCATATTTATGTATTTGTATTGACTACCCTTATGAATATCTGATGTCAATAAGTGGGACAATATGTTTTAATGTTGTGATGTCAACATGATTTACTACAAACAAGAACAATTATGGCTTGTATGGTATTAGTATCAGTACAGCTTTCTCATATGATGAAAAAGACAGGGTGATTGTATGATTTCATGGGCGTGATAGAATATGCCTCATTGCTATAGGGGTGAATGTGATGCCTAAATCACTTGCATTGGGTCCAAATTATATATATGAAAGGAATGCCATGTTCGAGGCTCATTTCTAGCCTTTAAAAGTCTTTGTTTGTCTTTGTATTATGCTTTTGATTTTTTGAGTTTTTAACTCTATAACATATGATAATCTTTTAAGTGCTACCTAAGTACATATCATTCATGTTGCTGTAGTTTCAAACTACATCCATAATCAAACTTCACAAGTAATTCTGATAGATGTTATTTTCCATGTTTTTAATTATTATTTTTACTACAGCTATGCTCCATTATGTCTAGAATGGCAATACTAAGGGAGGAAGGATCGTTGGGGTGAAGGTGAAAGTAAACCGTGATATGATGGATTTTTCTCTACTATGGAACAAATACACGTTTATGAAACAAACCTTATTATGATTTACGCCCTTCAGGTTGAATATCTAAAAAGGATAAATCAACCGGTGAAGGGTAGTCACTTATAACACAACAACACAAAGAGGAGATTAACTTGACTAATCAAACAGTGAAACTGGATTAACCACATAGATGATGCTAATAACACAAGTATGTAAGAGACAGAACAAGATAGCAAGACACAAGGAAATGGTTTTCAAGATTGCAGTATATTGCTTTCTCAAGTTCTATTACAAGTGTTACAAAGCATATTCAGAAAGTTACAAGAACATGAGATACTTATACTACATCCTACAGCTGGCCATACTTTAAAGGCCAACTGGATACAATTGACTAGACACAAAACAAAATCAATTGTAGAGTCAAAAGACAGATTGCCTTTTGACTAATGACTATGACATGCCATAGCTCACATCCTAATATATTACAAAAAGGATGAAGTACATGAAGTAGAAAGTTACAGACTCAAGACCTCAATGTATAGTTACTAAGAGCATGGACCTTTTCACTAACTCATGCAAGTTGGTAACTTCATTAGAATCGCAGCGGAAAAGGATCCAGCTTTAAGGAAAAGTACATCAGATAAAGCATGTGTTAAAAGTCTTCGGAAGAAATCTGTCTTCTAGTGTTGGCTTTGGAAGACTTTGTCTCTAAAGCTTCGGAAGACTTTATCTTTGGCTACGGAAGATATTGGTCTTGGCTTCGGAATATATTACACTTAGAATATTTCTGTTGCATGTGTAATACTTCCAAAGCATTCTTCTTCAAAGTACTTGTGCTTGCATACAGGAGACTTTAAGTGTTTGAGTTGCATCAGCCTCTTCATATAATCTGTACAAACTCTCCCTAGGCTGATGCTACCAAAACACCTTTGAGACTTCAGATATCAACAGTCCTCATTAGGATAATGACCAACCCCTTCTTCATAAGATGATCAGGATCCTTTAGACTCTCAAAGTGTCTTCTCATGTCAAACAGATCATGCAGAGGCAGATTGAACATGTCTTGCCATGTGTAGACATCCTCAATGCCTTGATCTCTAATGACATGCTATCTTTCCAGATTTGTGGTGTATGTCCAGGACAAGATGGGTCTTCCTGATGCTAGAGGAGATACTTGATTGGAGTTGATGGAGCATCCTTTGGTTGCACACCCTCAAAATTTTCTGACTCATCCTGAGATTCAGAAAAGGATGTTTCTTTCTTCTTCTTTGACTTTGGTTTTAAAACCATCCTTTTCTTTTTTTTGTTCCTTTTAATTGAGAATACTGGCCTGCAGCATCTGATTGATCTTGTTTGTCTTTCTCAGTTGGGTCTTCCTCTCTCATAGGTTCAGAAGGAGAGGGAGTTTGACCCTGCTGTGGATCATAAGATGAAGCTTGCTGAGATTCAGCAGGAGGTTCGGGTTGTGTTTTCTCTGATTGTTCAACCTTAACCTCCACTTCAGGTGGAGCTTGACTTGGAGGGAAGTGTAAGTTAATCAGCTCTCCACTCTTGATCTTCTACTTGATTACCCTTATATGCTCATCCATAGTGGATAGAGACATAGGGCCAAGTCTCCTTCCGGAGAATCCATACAGCTTCAAGAAGCTCATCATCCTCTACCTGTCTGCAGACTTCTTCATGCTCTTCTAGATGATGGCTCTTGACTTAGCAGCTTTTGTCCCTTAGCATCATTTTAGTTGTCTTTCTTTCCTTAACTATCTCAAGTTCAAGTTGTTTTAGATACTTAAACTCAACATAGTCATAGGATAAGGGAAGAAGTGTTTCTGCCTGATAGAGGCCTATGGCACACAGGTAGTTGATCATCTTGATCCTGTCTTCTTCTTTGTCTACCTAAGATTCTTGTTAAACCACATCCTCATATGCAGGAATTTCTTAAACTTGGGAGAGAGTAGGCACATGCTTATATAGTCTCTTCTTTCTTCTTTCTTTTTTCATTTTTACCAGTAGCTCAGCATCTTCTGCCTCTTTCTTCTCCTTTGACCTTTTCATGTCAACCAGTTCATTCAGTTCCTCTATGGGGAGAGAAATGACATTGTCAATGTCATAGTTCCTTGTCTGCAAGTAGTTTATCTTGACTGCCTTTAACTCATCATCTTGAGTATTTGGTCTGGGGGTAGCCCTGATAGAAGACTTCATGAGTCTTGCAGACCTAGAAGAGGAACTTTCTCCCCTCAACTTCCTTTTTCTTTCTCTCTCCTCCTCCTCAATCTTCTCAGATGTCATCTTTCTTTTCCCTTTGTCACTCACAGACCTTTGTGACTCAGGGTGGAGAGAGCTTGGCCTTCATTTCTTGGTGTAGAATCCGAGCTCTGGCCAAAGAGAGGTTGAGAAGCACCTTCACCAGTAGGTGTCTCAAAAAGGGTATGAATCTTTGCAGCAGTTGATGATGATGAGACAAGGCTCTCAGGTTCTGCCACTGGGCCTTCAGTCAAGGTTTCCCCTATGAAAATAATCTTAGGGTCTGCCTCAACATCCAATTGACTGATGGCATTGCCTAATTGCCTTAGTCTCCTTCTGAAGCTGAACTCTGCAATGATTCTGTCTTGGATTCTTTGAGCCAGTCTGTCAGCTTGTCTTGATTGGCTTTGATTGACAAGTGGTATGTTGACTAGATCTAGACCTTCATAGAAGTTCAAGGTCTGAAAATTGAAGACCTCTTGCTGCCCTTGAACTCTAAGAGTGATGAGGGCTCTTCTGTTATTGTCATACCTCCACCCAATGATATGATTTGAAGTTGGTGGAGATGACATAGCCCTTGGTATTCCTTCCTGAAACAAACTTTGTATGTAGGATTCTATAGAGTCCACATCAATGTGAATTTGAGGAAGTTGCTGAGTGTGCCCAGTTGCAAGTGAGGATGGTGAGTCCTCAATGTCCACACTCTCTAAAGAACTCCCAGGTTCTATGATTTTAATGACCTTCTCCCCCTTTTTGGTAGCATCACCCACTTGCATAGGTGAGCATGAGCTAGAGGTTATATCAATCACATCCACATGTTCTTGTGTTCCTGGTTGAGCTCTTCTTAAAGGTCTCCCAACTAGTTTTTCCTTAAGATAGGAAATCTGAAGTTGCTGATGACCTTGTTGTGCAAGGTAGTCACTTGAGATTCAAGATGACTAACCTTGGAGACTAATAGGTGCATGTTTTAGACAGTATTTGCACCTTTAGTCTTAAATTCCCCTCATCTTCATCAGAAGAATAATTAGGGGATGAGATGATTGGACCAAAGTCCTCTCTCTCATCACCAGTCTCGGGTTCTTGGCTGCTGGATTTCCTCTACTCACTAGCAACCTCAGTTGAGGTGTTAGTGGGCTGAGTTGCCATGGTTGAGGTCTTAATGATGGAATCACTTGCAAAAGTGAGAGCCTCTTCCATATGGACATCCTGAATAGGTTCAGAAGTGTCCACCTCAGTAGTGGGTGACTGATGTGGGCTAGAGATAGGGGATGCAGGAGCACTCATCTCTCTTTGAGTAGGGAAAGAGGAGAGAGAATCATGGTACTCACTGAAGCCTAAATCTTCATTGGTATAGAAGTCAAGGTTAGGGATTGGTTGGTTTAAGTCCAAAGGCTGGGGATGGTAACTGTCCCCTAGAGGTTGATAACTTGAGTGTTGAGACTCAGAGTGATGGCTTAAGGTAGTTGGGCTAATGAGCTCATTAGGCTAAGCATAAGGAATCTCGGCACTGATCTTTGAAGGAATGGAAGTGGTCTGCTCCTCAGGACAAGTGGGAGCTCTAGTGTCCACTTCTTCCTATGTGGGTGAGTATATAGGTACCTACACAGACTGAGTAGTCTGAGTAGGGGTTTGTTTGTGTTTTCTTTGGTAGGTGAGGGTGATTTGTGGTTGTTGAGGTAGTTGGGATGTAGAAGGTGTGGTTCAACACTAGCTGGTATACAGGTACCTACACAGACTGAGTAGTCTGAGTAGGGGTTTGTTTGTGTTTTCTTTGGTAGGTGAGGGTAATTTGTGGTTGTTGAGGTAGTTGGGATGTAGAAGGTGTGGGTTCAACACTAGCTGGTATTGCTAGTATGTCACCTTACGCAATGAGCACTAACATTTTTGGGACAAGGGCTGTTTCTACCCCAGAGAAACCAACAGTGGGCTTCCTCAAGATTTTAAAGATGTCGGGCTTCATCTGTCCCAGTTTAAGAGTAGTACCTATTCCCCTTAACTATGAGCCCAGTTCATAGTTAAGAATGTGTTGAACATATCTAGGGAACATGTAAGTACTCTAAGGAGTCCAAGTTTGCAAGTAGATTCATATAAACAAACTCTGAGTACCTAAACTTGACTCCCTGAACCATCCCATGAACAATAAAGGAGAGATCTTTAGGAATCTGGTCCCATCCACCATGATTGTTTGATAAGCTGTGGATAACCACATGGAGCAGGAATTTCTATTGGGATGAGACCTTCCCTTTTCTGAAGGTCTTTACAGAGAAATCTCCCTTATAGCCCATCTGCGCAAAGAGTGGTTGACAACTTCTTTGGGAAAGAACACCTCGCCTTCTTCATCATCCAGCTGAAGATGCATGTCGATGATGGCCGGAGTGATGAAGATTGTTCTCCCTTGCACTGTGGCAGACAGTTCCTTCTCCCTATCCATAACGACCTCTCGGCAGGTCTTCCAAAATTCTAGCAGTTGATCCTCATAAAGAGTAGGATCAATGGTTAGGGAGATGAAATAGTTAGATAAAGTTAAGAAACGGCAAATCTTTGAGAAATGAGAATATTTCTCACAGTGTAATAGAGCAACCTGGTTGTGTTGTATGTGTAACTACATGGAGTTTGGATCATTTCTGCGGTTATGGTTGGTCATTTTGAGAGAGCTTAAGGATGAAGAAAGATGAATGAAAGTAATTTCAGAGAGAAATTTGGGTTTTAGGTTAGGGGGAAAGAAGGAGATGATAGAAAGAGGGGGAAACCATTGGGTTTATAGGACAAAGTATAATGAAAGAGGATAAACTTTGAAATCCGTAAGTTGGTCCCACCTCTGAAAAAGTAGTTTGCTTTTGCTCAAAAAGTAGTTTTCTTGGAAGTCAAAAAGCTTACGAAGGTAAATTATTTTCGGAAGTTTTAATGAAAAAGCTTCCGAAGCTAAAATGACTTCGGAAGAATTTTCTATGAGTTGTGAAAATTTAGCTTCGGAAGAGAATTAAGACTGGGATACTTTGTTCAGGGGAGCAATGCTTTCGAGAGTTAATTTGCTTCGGAAGAATGTTGTCCTTGAAAACATATAAGTGCCTAAGCTTCGGAAGATATTTCATAAAGTTCTTCCGAAGGTAAATTACTTGAGCAGTTATTTGTTTCAAAGGCATAAGTTTCTTCCAAAGGTAAATTCATATCTTCCAAAGAAGCAAACTTTTTAGAATTCGAAAGAAAATCTTCAAAAAGTTTTTATTAAAAGAAAACATGAGCTTATGAAAGTGATAAACTAGACAACTTAGGACACACAGATTTTAAGAAATAATAGGAATTAGTTTTAAGAAAAATCTACTCAAAGTTGATCATCTCAATAGCTTATATTAGATATTTAAATCTCTATTCATCAAATGCCTTTGTAAACTATCAACATATTGTTTATTTGTGTGGACTTTGACTAGTTTAATTAATCCATTTTCAAAATTATCTCTAATCAAATGATACCTGATATTGATATGTTTTGTCCTTAAGTGCTGCACAGGATTCTCTGTGATAGAGATGGCACTGTTGTTGTCTATATGAATGGGAGTCTCCTGAAGTTTAACCCATAGTCAAGCATCTGATTCTGAATCCAAAGCACTTGAGCACAGCAGCTTGCAGCAACAATGTATTCAACTTCAGCAGTTGATGCAGAGACACAGGATTGTTTCTTATATTGCCATGAGACAACCCTTTCACGAAAAAACTGACATCCCCTAGATGTAGACTTTGCAGTCATGTTGCAACCACCATAATCACTATTTGTATAGGCATACAGATTGAAGTCAGAATTCTTAGGATACCAAAGACCATGTGTTGAAGGACCTTTGAGGTATTTTAGAATCCTTTTGATAGTGATAAGGTGAGACATCTTAGGGTTACCTTGATATCTTGCATAAATACATGTAGCAAGCATGATATCAGGCCTGCTAGCAGTAAGGTACATAAGAGACCCAATCATAGCTCTATATAGATGTTCATCTACACACTCCCCCTCAAGATCAGGTTCAAGGGAGTGATTTTTAGCTATGCGTGTCTTAGCAATCTTACAATCAGTCATGTTGAACCTTTTGAGTATGTCCTAAACATACTTTGACTCACTAATGAAGATACCAACTTCAAATTGCTTCACTTGAATTCCCAGAAAGAAATTGAGTTCCCCCATGGCACTCATTTCAAATCTGTCCTTCATCAGCTTCTCAAAGTATTTGCAGAGCTTTGGATTAGTTGATCCAAAGATGATGTCATCTACATATACTTGAACTAGCATTAAGTCATTTCCCTGTCCTTTGATAAAGAGAGTTCCATCTATAGTACCCCTCCTATATCCATGTTTGCAGAGATACTGAGATAGAGTCTCATATCACTTCCTGGGTGCCTGATGCAGCCCATAAAGAGCTTTGTCAAGCTTGCAGACATAATCAGGATGATCAGGATCTGTAAAACTAGGTGGTTGTTTGACTTATACCTTTTCATAAATCACTCCATAAAGAAAAGCACACCTCACATCAAGTTGATAGACCTTGAAGTTCTTGGATGCAGCAAATGCCAGGAATATCCTAACAACTTCTAATCTTGCTACTGGAGTAAAGATATCAGTGTAGTCAATCCCTTCTTCTTGTATGTATCCTTGAACAATTAGTCTAGCTTTATTCTTGATGATAAAGCCTTTATCATCCTTCTTATTTTTAAACACCTATTTTGTTCCAATAGTAGTCTTCCCATGAGGAAGAGGACAAAGGTTCCAAACTTTCTGTCTTTTAAATTGAAACAACTCTTGTTGCATAGCTTCAACCCAACTTCCATCCTTTAGAGCCTCATCAATTTTCTTCGGCTCTATCTGGGATAAGAAACAAGAGTGAAGACAAATGTTTGCTTCATGGGTTTGTCCTCTTGTTCTTACCCCTGTGTCAACATCTCCAAGGATGTTTGTGGTGGGGTGAGACTTGTGGATCCTTAGCTGAAGGGTCACAACAAGTTGCTGAGAGAGATCTAAATTAGAGAAGTTTAGATTTGGCATGGATGTTTCTCCCACCATATCAGCATACTTATCAAGAGTGACTTGATCCAATGAGTGTGACACATCATTAATGTTGTCATCTATGGAGTGGTTATCAGCATCAAAAAAATCTTGATCACTATCACCACTACCATCATTGTGTTCTGCATTTGAAGTATCTTTATCTGGTTGTATAGCCTCTGAGCTGGAATTTAAAGGCATTCCAGATGTGTTAGCTGAGTTTGTAATTATTGTGCTGATAGACACTTCATTTGTAGAAGTAGTTATAACTGGAGCTAAAGATGTGTTCTTTGAACGTCTTCTTAGCTCAAATCTTGGGTCAGGATCACCTGTTGAAAAGATATATGCAGATCATGAAACAGTCTCGCAAGATTTGTTAAAATAGTTGGTAACTAAATTAAGATCAAACAGCCAATCAGGACCAGAACCAGCTACACAGGGTGTGCGTTCATTGAAAGTCACATTGGCTGACTCTTCAACAATTTTAGTTCTGAGATTGTATACTCTATAAGCCTTAGCTTGGGAAGAGTATCCAATAAAGTGTCCATCATCTAATTTCTCAACAAATTTGGCAATTTGATCTTTGGTATTCAAGATGGTGCAAGGACATCCAAATGACCTGAGAAAACCAATGAAGGGTTTCCTCTTGTGCCAAAGTTCATAAAGAGTCTTGACATGAGTCTTAACTACTAAAACTTTGTTCTGCACATAGCAGACAGTGCTGACTGCCTCTGCCCAGAAGGTGATGGACAGCTTAGAGTCAGACAACATGGTTCTTGCAGCTTCAGTTAGTGTCCTGTTTCTCTTCTTAGCAACACCATTTTGCTGAGGAGTCCTAGGAGCACTATATTGTCTTGTAATACCCTTTTCATCACAAAATCTATCAAGGATTTGGTTCTTGAATTCAGTTCCCTGATCACATCTTATGATTTTGACCTTGTGATCAGATTGATTCTCAATCTTTAAGATGAAATGCTTCAGAATCTCAAGAGTCTCATCCTTAGTTCTAAGGAAGAAGACCCAAGTGAATTTTGTAAAGTCATCTGTGATCACTAAACAATAGGAGGTCCTTCCTAGACTCATTACACTGGTGGGGCCAAAGAGATCCATATGTAACAAGTGTAGGGGTGTAGTGATAGACTTTCTTTCCTTAGGCTTGTGAGATACCTTTTGTTGCTTCCCCTTCAGGCATGCAACACAATGGTCATCACTTGTAAACTCTTTCTTTGGTATTCCAGTTACCAAATCGTTCTTAATAAGTTTATTCATGTTCTTAATGTTTACATGGCACATTCTTTTATGCCATAGGAAAGACTCAACACTATTGGCTTTAGACAGAAAACATAAAACTTCTCCAGAGGGAGATGTTTCTTGTAAGTCCATCTTGTACATGTTCCCTTTCCTCGGGGCTCTAAGCAGGATATGATCATGATGAATCACCACCTCGAGCTTGAGAACAATGCACTCATGCTCAGTAAAGTGCATGTTATGACTCTGATCATAAAATTGGGATACACTCAGAAGATTGTACCTAGGCTCCTTAACAAAGTTTACCTTTTCAATACTGAGCTTACCATTTGTGACATTGTCCCATCTAGAAATGTAACCACCTTCATCTCCCTCAAAAACAACTGGACCTCCATCAATCCTTTCAAAGTTCTAAAGTAGTGACCTATTGCCTGTCATGTGCCTGGAACAGTCACTGCCAATGATCCAGACATTCTTGTCTGTCTTAAGCTGTCCCTGCACAAAGAAAATGATTAGTTATATTTGGAAACCCAGCCTTACTTGTCTTGGGCTCACTAGGAGAAATAGAAGGTAATGCAACAGTAATAGATCCTATAGTTGTGCTATGAGAATCTTGAGCTGTTACTGATGTAGAACATCCAGTCACTTGGTCTTTCTTTGACTTCCACACCATCTTTGGAAGTTTGGACTTGACTTTCAACACTTCAGAAGCTTTTGATACTTCGGAAGTTTTGATGACTAGACCTTCGAAAAATTCTACAAGTACTGCTGTAGACTTCGGTGCTTCGGAAGTATTCCTTCCTTTCGAGACCAATTTATCTTCCGAAGGCAATTTTCCACTTGCCTTCTTCTTAGTTTTGGAGCTTCCGAAAGAAACAGATTTTCCTTCTAAAGCTTGAGTCTTCTTGGAACTCTTGGAAGTCCTTGTCTTGGTCATATGAAGAGTACCTTTAGGATTGTATGGACAATCCTTAGCAAGATAAGTAGTACTTTCACATATGACACACTCCATTTTCTTCTTCCTAAGGGCCTTCTGCTGAGAACAAGACTGACTTTGGTCACATCCCTTCTCCACCTTCATCTTTGCAGATGCAGAGACAGTCCTTTTGGGCTGGGGACTATTCTTGGAGTTGGATGGTCCAGGTTGTCTAGCAGTGGTACACAACATATCAGCCTTCTTCTTGGTGCTGAGATGATTTGAACATGAACTATGACTCTTAGCAGAAGAGTTTAGGTTGATGTCTTTAGTCTTTACTACTTTAAACCCTGCAGAGATAAAATCTTGTTTCTGCTTAGAGTTAAAAGTAGCCTTGATCTCTTAAGCCTTTCTAGCTTTTCTTTTACTCTTTCTGATCAAGTTCTTTCTCATTGACTTGTTCATCACAGTCTTCTTCTTCTCCTCAGAAGGATAGTGGCCCTTCTTAGAATCCTCTTCTTCACTCTTCTCATAGGAGTTATTCACTATCACTTTATCATCCTCTTCACTCAAAGGATCTATGAGAGGAAGCTTATCTTCACAAGTTCCACACCTGGGTGATCTTACAAACAAGATTGTGTGTGGAGGAGCTATCTCATTTGATCCCATTCCCTGCTTGTTTTGATAGCACACCTTGTTGTGCAAGGATGAGGATATCATGTATTTGAAGGTCTCTTCTTCAAGAACACACTTTTCTACCCTGGCTTTACTGATCATAAGCTCAGCCTGGCACTCAATCAACTTAGTTATGAGATCCTTGATCTGAGTCCTGTAATTTGTATGCTCATGTTTTAAAAATGAAATGGTTTTCTCTAAGTCCTCTGTTTTTAGTTTATAATCATTTTTATTTTTTCTAAAATCAGCTTTTAAGATGTTAAGGGACTTAAGATCAGATCTCATTTTTAAGTTGTAGGACCTGTACCTGTTAACTTTAGCAATACATTTAGGGGTACAGAGATGTTCCAATACCTTGGCATCATCATGATCTGCCATCAGTGCTTGGTTTGGAGAAGCATCTTTCACCTGAAAGCTCTAGTCAAAGCCTCCTTCTTCAACAGCAACTGCAGCCTGCTGCTTTGGCTTATCATTCTGGGGAGCTTTGTTAGTGTAGTTTGATCTGGATTGTGCTTGGCCACCGTTTGTTCTTTGTAAGGCCCCATTTCCAGGACGCTTACAGCTGGTCAATCATCGCACATAAAATATATAATTGCACTTGTATTTCATAAAACATCGTAGCAAAATATTTAAATAAATTTCAATTCTATATAATGCTTTTGCAAGTTAATACAACATTCATTTCAAACATAGTTTGTTCGCATTACAATGCAAAAACATTAAACAATAGAATGCCATCCAAAAAGAGCTGAGTAGCCGCCCGTGCCATCCTCAGCAACATTACCTGCCAACTGGAAACACATAAAAGTCAGCGTTGCTGAGTGAGTTCTAGTTTTATAATAAAACATACACTACTTTCGTTTAAAACCATGTTTTACTTTCTTTCAAATCACACCAGGCTTTTAAAACGTGATCACACATCGTACGTACCCATAGATAATAGTTATTATATTCATCATCGTTCATTTCGTACTTTTATTATCTTTCATTTTCATCTAGGTCCTGTCATGTGCTTAACCCCCCCCCTCTAGAGCACCAAGCAATTCATCTAGGGTTAAGCGACAAGGACCCTATATATATGGTCAATCACAAAGATTGGACCCATGTGTGCATCCTCCCAAGTCAAAGCCTATATTTCATATTTTCCCCAAAAAGTCAGAAATATTCTAAGTGTTCATCCGCATTTGTTTTACTTCATCCACATTTGTTCTACTTCATCCGCATTTGTTTTACTTCATCCGCATTTGTTCTACTTCATCCGCATTTGTTCTACTTCATCCGAATTTGTTTTACTTCATCTGCATTTGTTTTACTTCATCCACATTTGTTTTACTTCATCCGTATTTGTTCTACTTCATCCGCATTTGTTCTACTTCATCCGCATTTGTTTTACTTCATCCGCATTTGTTCTATTTCATCCGCATTTGTTCACACTTAGACTTTCTCATCCGCATTGACTTTTCATCCGCATTTGCTCATCCGCATTTGTCGACACTTAGGCGGTTTTTCCTAAACTTAGGCGTATGAACTACTGTTGGGCGTATGAGTAGCCTAGGGTACACCTATCATCACGACTCGATCCCCAAACACCATCTATCATGTTCTAAGCTTAAATCTTACATTCTAAGTCTTAGAAACGCAATCGTAACATCAACAAGCATGAATATAGATCAACATCACATCATACACGTAACATACACACATTCAAACATACGGGTATAAAACCCAGTTTTATAAAAACATAAGTTCGTGCACTTCCAGCCCCAAAATTAGTTAAAACAAGTAAAAAGAGGGGTTCTAGAACTCAGCTTTGCAGCTCTTGAGTATGGCTTCTTCTAAAATCGTTTGCAATTGAGTTCGACCACCTAGAAACCCACCAAAAAAACACATAACCGAACATACAAACACACATAAGCATACAACCGAGGCAAGGCCAATTAATAACACTTAAAAACCATGAATTCTTACCTTGAATTCGAATGTTTCTTCTTGTTCTTCTTCAAAACCCGAAAACTCTGCACTCTCTCTCTCTCTAGAATTCGTGAGCAGAAAGGTGATGTGCAAGAGTGGGCGGCCATCACCTTTTACACTCATTTTCAAACCTTTTTGTTCTTTTGGACACTTTTAGTCGCACTACTTGAGCTTTATATCTTTTCTTTCTTTTCCTCCAACTTATTCTTTCTTTCTTTGAGTTTTCTAAAAATAACCGGGTGTTACATTCTTGGTGCCTTGCACTCATTGGCAAAGTGGTCCATCAAGTTACAGTTATAACATTTGACTTTGCTTTTATCCAGTACAAACTTTCCACTAGTTGTATTGCTAGGAAACTTGCTTCCTGTCCGCTTGTAGAACTTCTTGGCTCTATGAGTGAGAAGAGCCATCTGCTGGACTATCTCCATGTACTCCAGATCATTTGGATGGTTACAGTCCAGGTCTTCAAAGGTGAATCGAAAGCTACCACAACTTTCATCAGAAGACACGAAGGCTTGAAAAGAACTTGTCTCTTCGAATGGGCTTCCTTGAGTATAGTTCTCCCTTGAAGTCTTAGGGAAGGTGATGAAAGGACCCTTTTGTGAGTTGTCAGGGTAGCATATGAGATGATGTTGGGGTTCTATGTTGTCCCTCTCAACCACATGAAAGGTTTAACCCATTTGATTGTTGGAGTTTCCAGATGAACCTTGTATGTTCATCTCCATCTGGTAGCCACTGAGAATCCCATACAACTCTGTCAAAGTTAGAGTTTTAAGGTTCTCAGTTCTCTTGATCACCACACAGTAGTGTGTCCATTGCCTAGGAAGTGAGGACATGAACTTCCTTACAATGTCTCTTTTCTCAAGAGCAACTCCTCCATCATCCACAATCTCAACATACCTGAACTATTGCCGAGTCATGGTTTCACCTGCTTTGAAGGTGAAGTTCTCAAACTGCTATTTCAGGAGATCCTTCTTGTTCTCCTTGGCTTCTAAGGAACCCTCATACATCAGTTTCAATGCATCCCACAACTGCTTAGCTATTTTGCATTTCTTGAAACCTTTGTATACAGAGTTTGGAAGAGCAGTCTGAAGGGCTGTCATAGCCTTCTGGTCAATCTCTACTCTCTTTCTGTCTTCATCAGAGTAGTCAGTCACAGCCATGGGGATCATACCATCACCAGTAGGAGAAAGGGTGCTTGGTATGTAAGGTCTATTTTCAACAGACTCCCACATTCTTGAATCTAGAGACCTGATGAAACCTTCCATTCTTAGACGCCAGGTGTCAAAGTCATCAAGAGTGATCAGTGGGGACTTGGACATGGTTCCAGTTTCCATATCAGACTTGGAAATGGCTACCATTAAAAAGTTAAGTATTTTGTGTGTGTGAGGGATCTTAAGATGGTGAAATCTTATATCAAGAGCCTGGAATGCTCTGATACTAAATACAAGACCGGTGAAGGGTGGTCACTTACAACATAACAACACAAAGAGGAGATTAACTTGACTAATCAAACAATGAAACTGGATTAACCACAATAGGTGATGCCAATAACACAAGTAAGTAAGAGATAGAACAAGATAGCAAGACACAAGGAAATGGTTTTCAAGATTACAGTGTATTGCTTTCTCAAGTTCTATTACAAGTGTTACAAAGCATATTCAGAAAGTTACAAGAATAAGAGATACTTATACTACATCCTACAGCCGACCATACTTTGAAGGCCAGCTAGATACAATTGACTAGACACAAAACAAAATCAATTGTAGAGTCAAAACGCAAATTGTCTTTTGACTATTGACTATGACATGCCATAGCTCACATCCTAATATATTACAAAAAGGATAAAGTACATGAAGTAGAAAGTTACAGACTCAAGACCTTAATATACAGTCACTAAAAGCATGGACCTTTTCACCAACTCATGCAAGTTGGTAACTTTATCAGAGTTGCAGCAGAAAGGGGTCCAGCTTTAAGAAAAAGTATATCAGATAAAGCATGTGTTAAAAATCTTCGAAAGAAATCTGTCTTCTAGTGTTGGCTTTGGAAGACTTTGTCTCTGAAGCTTCAAAAGACTTCATCTTTGACTTTGAAAGAAATTGGTCCTGGCTTCAAAAGATATTACACTTAGAATATTTTTGTTGCATGTGTAATACTTCCGGAGCATTCTTCTTCAAAGTACTTGTGCTTGCATGCAGGAGACTTTAAGTGTTTGAGTTGCATCAGCCTCTTCATATAATCTCTACAGTCTCTTTCATGAACACGTATTTGTTTGATAGTAGAGGAAACTCCATCATCCCATGGTTTTCCGAGAGGAAGTGTAAGGAGTGGATGTGATTGTAGGATGAAGTATGTTTTGAGGTGTAGCAAAAGGAAATAATGTTTTATTGAAACAAACATGCGGAGCTATATAGATCTAATCTATGGATGGATCAAAGCAGCGATACGTAACCATGATGGGAAGGGCTATAATAGATAAAGACGTATGGTGTAGAGCAAAACTCCATCTTGCTAATGTTGTAGGGTCTAAGGTGACGGTACTCATTTTATACATAAGAATTTTTTACCGGACTTATCGAAGAATTAGCTTTCACTATGATATGTATAAGAGATTGAACAACAAAATTACTAGAGTTGTCACCTTTCATGTACTAATCATCCAATTGTGTTTGTCCCTCCTCCTTTTAACTTATTTTCCCACAAATTCCATAAAAACTTTAATTGCATGTCGTTCACCACTTCTACTCTTTGAGCATTAATACCGGTTTTTGATTTCCCAATCTCAAACAGCTTAAGGAATAATTCCTTACGAATTAATCTACCATACCATACATTCTTCCAAAATATAGTTTTATTTCACATATCTACCCATTCTTGAAAAAGATCTTAATATTGAATACAACCTTCTGTGAAGTCTTTCTTTGATCTGCATATATTACCTCACCACTCACCAGAATAATATTACTTAGCTTACCAAAGACTTTAGATCTCTCCTCAACGTCCATCTCCATTTTGTTATCAGTGTTATATTTGATACTGTTAGCTACCAATGTTGTATAGCATGCAGTGTTGTAAAAATATACCTACACAGGCGAGTACTCGGGGGATTAATTCGGTCAACTCGGTCGCCCGAGGTCAATGAGTCAAATGGCGGAGTTTGAGCCTGAAAATATTAGTAAAAACCTTGTTTTCCCTACATCATTTGGAGAACAAAAAGTACATCTAAAATCAAAAGTCCAAACTCACACAGTTAACTTTCCTAACCATCAAAGCATTAAATCTTCATACATCAAAGGCTCGCTGCCATGAATCTTTATTTAGTGCAGCCTTGATTCTTCATTCAGGGCAGCCTTAAATCTTCATTGTGGATTCGACCATCATTCATGGCATAATCATTCATCACAGCCTTGTTGGTACCTATATAGTATTGTCTTTTTTATCTGATGAAACCTACCGGAGTTTCATTGTTTTGGTCTAATTGTTTGTTTCTAGTAGCATAATGCATGATTTTATAATAAAATTCACCAGATTGTTTGTTATTATGTTTGTTTGCCTAATGCCCTAATATTTTTGCTTTGGTTAATTGTTTGTCCCTATGTTTTTTTTATGTTCCAAATGCTTTCTCAATTTTGTTTCTTCCAATTCTAGTAGCCTGAATCCTAATGTTAGCTTGTTAGATTTTGTAATTGGTATGTTTTCAGCAGCCTAGTGTTTCCAAGATTTGGTAATTATGTTTCAGAAATTAGAATTAGGTCAATTTGTTTGTAAGTATATTTAATCAAGGTTTTGTTTTTAGGTCCGTAGTAACGAACTAGTTATTTGTGTTAATCACTTAATTATGTTTTGGACTTTTGATATTTGGGTTTTTTCTTCGCTACAGTAGCCTAATGTTAGTTTTTTATGTTTTGTAACTTCGTCATGTTTGTCTTATAATGTTGTAGTACTAGTATAATAACCACAAAGCCTACAAGTACCCCATCTACCGCATTAACCGCAACTCACCAACTTAAACGAAAATCAAAGGATCCAGGATGGGACCATGGAGTGTTGTCAGATCCTAAGAACAAAGATAGAGAGATATATTTTATGTAATAAACAGATGTCTAGTGGAATCAACAAACTAAAACAACACATTGCACATATTAAAGGAAATGTTACCCCATATTTTAAATCCACAAAAGAGGATCAAATGAAAAGTAGAGATGCTCTTCTTGATAACCAAACAAAAAGAAGGGAAATAAACTTGATAATTAATCTTTAAGAGCAAGGGTGAACATCGGAAGTGATGAACATGAAACCATTACCATTAAGGATGATGTAATGAAAGATTCCTTTGGTTCTTCAAAGGTTCCGTGATCTTTTGGTCCTGTCGATTAGTTTGCAAACACTGAAAATATATTGTAGCTGAAAGAGCAAAAATGATAATATTTCAAATGTTATTCTAAAGGAAAACATGCCTCGTGTAAAAAAATATATTTGTAGATAGGCATACGAATATGCAATTCATTTTCATGCATTTAAAAATGATAACTTCAAAATGATGTTAGAGGTGGTTAGCCAATTTGGTCGTGGAGTTTAACCTCCAATTAGATACGAGATCGTAGAAACACACTTAAAGAAAAAAGTTAAAAGAACAAAAGTTTGTTGACACCATACGAAGACGAGTGGAAAATTAATGGATGCTTGATTATAACGGATACATGGTCCGGTAGATAGGGAAGGAGAATCGTGAATTTGTTTGTGAATTCGAAATTAGGAGTTGTGTTTTTGTCCTCTAAAGAATCTTGGAATGTACTGATACGAGTATACAGAAGGTTGCATTAAGGAAGTTGGTTCCGCAAATGTTATTCAAATTGTAACCGACAATGCTTAAAATAACACGGGAACGACAAAGTTGTTAAATGAAAAAAGACCAACTATATTTGGGATACCATGCTCAACACATACCCTCAATCTCATGCTTGAAGGTATTATTTTTTGGTAAAGTAATATAATTAATTTTTTATAGTATTGTCATTTATTAACATATTAATTTTCATTTTGATGTATATGAATTGGTGGGCTACCTAGGCAAAAAATACTAACCGTGTTCATTTATGCCCACTATAAAACTTTGACTTTGATAGGACACTTCACCAAGAAAAGAGATATTGTGGCACTCAGAGTCATGAGATTTTCTTCCTTATTTCTTACTTTGCAAAGGTTGGCTAATAAAAGAGCCCAACTAAAACAAAAGTTTACTCTAAACTAGAGCTAGAAAGGCCTTATTTTCGTTTCATTCATGTTCTTCAGTTCCTTCTTATCGAAAAAGGGGGATTCCCGACTCCATAAGTATTCACTAGAATGCGGCTATGATAATAAAGAGTGTGACCTGATAGGCGAACATGATCTTTACATAACCAAGAGTTTGGTCGGTTCTCTAATACATCTTGAATGAGCTATCCTTGCCCTGGAACATAAACTGAAACTGTCATTGTACGTGGGTATGCCCTCACTCCATTCACTTCCAGGGCTCAATTAGTATCTTGCGTGGGCGAAGGAGGTGCATATATGGTACTGGTGGTATTGGACAAGAAAAATAGGAACTTGCACAATGCTATGTGTAAGGATGCGTAGTAGCGCAAAGAGCACTCTTTGGCCTTTAGATTAGAGGCGTTTCGCCGTCTTTGATTGCTACCTATGTATAAAAAATTATCACTAGAGCAAAAAACATTAAACGTGTTTATTTATGCCCACTATAAAATTTTGACTTTGATGGGACACTTCACAAGAAAAGATATATTGTCACTCGGAGTCATGAAATTTTCTTTCTTAGTTCTCACTTTGCAAAGGTTGGCGATAAAATTGCCTAACTAAAACAAATGTTTACTAGTGATGGATGGGAGAAGTGTAAGTTTTCCAAGATGGTAAAAGGGAAATTAACATATAATACCATGGTGAATACCGCGTTTTGATTCGGTGTAGCATTATGTTTAAAAGTTTTTGCACCTTTGTTAAAGTTCTAAGAATGGTTGGTGCAAATGAAAGCCATTCATGGGATTTATCTATGGAGAGATTAAAAGTGTGAAAAAAGAAATCAAGAATGTTTTGAGAAATAATAAAAAAGATTATCAATCGGTTTTGGATATCATTTAAAAAAAGATGAGACATAGGCCCCATGTTATCTTTATAACAATCCGAAAAACACAAAATGATCTTGATGTGTTGGACGTGATCATTGATTTTGTTGATACAATATATCCAGGACATCATAATTTTCAACCATATTGTGAAGGTTGAGTTCCTTATAAACTTTATTAATTTATTAAAATGTTTGTTTTTACATTATAGCAGATTGGTAAGGAGCTTATAGTGACTTAACTCCTAAATTAAGAAAGATTGTTATCGGGATACTTTCTTTCACAATAAGTTCATCCGAATGTGAAAGAAATTGATACACTTTTGAACGGTTTAGTATTATTATGAAAGTAGTAAAATACGAGTCAAAGTATGATGATTATTTATTAAACCATTTGTTGATTAATTTTAATTTTGTAAAAATATATTAAGAAAAGAAATAGACTAGAGGCAAGCAAATTGAACAATTATGTTTTTGTTCAATTTTATACAAATTTGATGGAAAAGAACAAATAAAAAGAAGACTAGAGGCAGTGAAGTATTATTAGCCAATGATGCAAGTGAGGTTCAAGATTGGATTGTTGAAGATGATGGAGATGCATGTGAGTTCGGATTTCTTTCGGAGGCGGATAGTGAAGCGATGTTTGATGATGAATCTTTAGAAAATCAAAGAAGTTCTAGATTAAGAGAATTTGACGAGTAAGAATTTATGTATGAAGATGAAGAGGACTTGAATGATTAGGTTAAATATAATTTGGATGGGGTTAACATGAATGAACAATATGGAGATACATTGAAAGATGACATCTAAATGTTTCATGTGTCTTAAATATTTTAGAATGAATGTTTTTTTATATACTTTGATAATTGAACATGTATCTTTTTTTATCTATTTTGATATCCATGTATTCTTGCCTAGGCCTCGCAACTCCTTAGTTGAACGACCTATGAGCGCCTAGGGACTTCTGCAACATTGATAGCACGTATTGACTCTTGCTTCTTGAGATAAGGTGACCTGACACATACATGTTAATAAGTCTAGTAACACTCTTGATAAGAAAATTAGTAAATTACTATTTTTTTCATCCTTATAGTGTGCTTAAAATAATCATTTACATCCAAAAAAAATATAACCATTTTAGTTATATTAGTTTCAATTAAGTTATGATTTTGATCCAGTTTGTATCTATGTATCTTGTTAAAAGCACTCATGCGCCTCTCCCATGAGGGCGTTTTAGTTCAATTAACTTGAAAAATACCTTTTTGTTTCCTATTTTTCATACTTGACTTCTATAATCGAATGGCTTCAAAACATACAATCCTATATTGATTGGTTTCATAAGTTGCGATTCCTCATCGATAAACTTCACAAACTACGACATATCGACTTCACAAGCTACAACTCTTCTATTGATGGACTTCATAGACATGCGACTCCTCAATCGATCCTTCAAAGAATCTTTTACCATGGTTGTTTCTTTGTGATACATATGAAAACAAGATAATGGGATCGAACCTAACTAGTTTCTGGGTAGTTCCTCTGCCGAACCAACAACAATGTCGGTGAAACAGGTGGTGGCTGTCACACCCCGACTGACGGCGGAATCATTGGCGCGGACGAATGTGAAACGATTGTTCATAGCACATGGAATTAATAAGTTGAAATAAAATTAAATACCATTAATCATTAAACAATACAAGTCAAATAAGTCATTACAATACACAAAAATATAAACAACAACATAAGATGTTTAGTTTATCTAAGTCCAAGTCCTATATGAGCAAGAAGAATTCCTCAAGTAACAAACCTGAAACATGTTAAAAATAAAAAGGTCAACTTTGAAAGCTGGTGAGTTCCCATGGTTTAAACACACACATACATATACATATAAAAAGGTTTACAAGTAGCAATTCATGTCAATGGTTACGAGTTAGCAAGCTTATAGAACATATATAGTTACAACCAAACCTCGATTTGATTACAAGTATATATGATTGACTAAGTGTACTTGGTTTGATGAACAAGCATACGTCATTAGGAGCCGGCAATACATCGGCTTTAGCATCAAATAGGCTTGTCAGGCCCAAAGATTTAAGACGTCACCGGGCTAGCAATAGTTAATGATTGTAAACAAAATATGTATCTCATATAAGACTTACAATAATACAAATAACCACGACAAAAAGGTAAAGATGAATTGCATTAGCATTTACAAGTATCAAGATGTTTACAAGTGTAAGTTTATAAGATTAACATGTTTCACCTCAAAAGGTGTGAAATAAAGTAAAAAAAGAGAAATGGAGAACTCACAAGATGTAGAAGGCATATTAGATATTTGTAAAAGATAAAGATGATTCCAAAGAATTCTTCACGACTCAACCTAAGATTAGATTTCTTAGGTTTAGAATAAAAAATAAGGTTAACGACTAAAAGTGAATTAGGGTTTCAATTGGAATTTGGGGGTTTTAATATTTAAATCAAATAAAATATAATAATGCAATCGATTATGTTTTGGTTAAATAAAGTTGGAATTAATCAATTAAAAATAAGAATGGAATTCAATCAAAAGTAAGAATTCAATAATTTAATTTATTGAGTTAATAAAGATAAAATATAATGTGTGAGAAGTAAAAATTAATTTAATAATTATTATTTTAAATTTGATAAAGGTAATCAATTGAATATTTATTTTAAATGATCTTAAAATTATCTAACATCGTTTTATTAAGTTTTGAGTTTTTACATGATTTATTAAAGGTCTTATAGTATCAAGTTTTTAAAATAAAAATAAAGTATAATAGAAAGTTTATAACTTTCAAGAATATTAAATGAAACTTTAAGAAATAACTTTATTAACTAGTTATATATAACCCGGTTAAATGAATAGGTGAGTAACTATTTAAATAAATATTAAATAATTATTTATTTAACTTATAGATTAAAAATAATCTACATTTGAACCATAATAGATTTTTTTAATTCTTATAAAATAATTAATAATATTTTTATGATCTTTGCTAACCTTTAGAAAGTAATTAAATTTAAAATCATAAAATTTAAAGCCTTTGAAATTAGTTTAATAATATCTGAAATGTTTTATTTATCAAATTAATTTCTATTTACATTTATTAGTATAATAATAATTTTCTGAATAAAAGAAAATGTAAAAAACAACTAAAGAAAAAGTTGGTAGATGCCCGGTTCGAAGCCGGGACCTCATGCCTATGCTGGGTACTGATTACCGGTAAGGCTACAACCCAATTATGTTAAAAACCCCTCTTTAAACTATTTTAAACATTTAATGCTTAAATCCCAAATTCACATGAACCCTAGATTCGTATTGTATTCAATTAAGCACCAATTCGATAACGATAATGGAATCAAACTTAGGGCTTTTGTTCCCTAAGTGAAACCGAGTGTATGGGTGTGTAAAACTTACATGATTATGTTCGGGTTGATGGAGAAAATGGTAAGAATAGTCGTGACTAAGGTATGGTTGATTCGAGATTCAATCGCTGTTGATAATCAATTAATCTTGTAGGAAGCTTCAGATGGTGATGTTAATTGAAAGCCCTCAATCAATTTTGATGTTAAATACTCAGAAGATGGATGCCCTCAATCAATTTTGATGTTAAATACTCAGAAGATGGATTTCGACTAATTTGTAGGTTCAGAATGAGGATGATGTTCGATGGTGATGTGTTGTTGTGTTGCATGTGTAATTGGGAGTTCTATTAGTTTAAGAACATTGATTTAATGATTTTCCCTCGGTTTCTTAGGCATTAACCGATCAGTTTCAAGTCGATTGAGTTCTTTCTTTAAATGTTGATTTTGGTTTCATGTGTACCATCTTAACAACGAAATTAATCCAATTAACACCAATTCCCTATTCGAAACTGGTACACCATAGTTAGTGTTCAGTTTAATTGCATTTAAATTAGGTGTTTTGGTGGTTTGATGTTCGCCAGAGCGATGGCCAGAGGTTGGCCGGGGAGAATGGCCGGAAACGAGGCGATGGGGGAAGGGGGTTTCAAAGTTTCACAAGTTTACGTGTTGGTCCCTGTAGTTTTAAATGTTTATTATTTTATGTAAGAAACTTTTAAATTAAGTTTCAATAATTGCAAAATTGGCCCCTAACTTATTAACCCAATTTATAATTGAATTATTGTCTACTAAAACTTCAAAGAGTTTATAAATAAAAAGAAATAATTTGTTAATTAATTAAAATTAAATCTAATTCTCATTACACCTTTAAACTTATATAAATTTATAAGTTTTGTACAAAAAACTTTGATATATATATATTCTACTAGAACTCATAAATGTCCATTATTACTTTGTAAATTTACAACCCTTTACTTTATAACTTATAAAATTATTATAACTTATTTATGGTTTAATAAATAAAATTTAAAATAATTTTTTTTATGTTTATTATCCATATGATTTGTTAGAATAAATAAGTTTAATAAAGGAATTTATATCATGAGAGTTCAAAATGAGTACGGGTTCGGTCACACCCCAACCTTGATGGCGGAAACGTCGAGGTGTGAGGGTTAAGATTGTTCACAGCCACATAACGCTATTCAAAACCCAAATATATACTAATCATAAGTTCCAGTTGTACCATTACAACCATCAGTCTCAAAGCAAGTAATCAACATAACATAAGATGTAACATGGTAATTTTTTTGATTTAATTAACTAGGTCCATCCCTAGATGTGAAAGCACTTCAAGATGTCAATCAAACTTGAGTATTTCCTGAAACATGTTAAAAATAAAATGTCAACAAAAATATTGGTGAGATTTCCATTGTAAGGCCCCGTTCCCGGGACGCTTACAGCTGGTGATTCATCGCACGTAAGACATATACTTTACATTTATTCATCAAAACATTGCAGCAGAAAACATAAAACAAATGGCATTTCATTTCATCCTAAAAACTTTTGCAAAATAATGCATCGTTTGTCGGTTACAAAATTTCATTGTTGTATTACATCACAAAAGCCTTAATTAAATGGTTGCCATCCAAAAGAGCTGAGTAGCCGCCTCGTGCCATCCTCAGCAACGTTTACCTGCCAACTGAAAACGTATAAAAGTCAGCGTCGCTGAGTGAGTTCTAGTTTTATAATAAAACTTACATAAAATCGTTATTTATTTCTTTTCAGAGTCCATACTATACGTTTCATTCATTCGTGATCATACATCATACGTACGTACATATAATATCATTATTATCTTCCATTACGTTCGTTAACATCGTTCATTCATTACATCTTGTGACATGTACATTACCCCGAACATTGTGCACGAAGCTGGTTACTGGGCCTGAGGTCTTTCATAGACCCCGAACATTGTGCACGAAGCTGACTCCAGTACCTAGGGCAAGTACATTCACCATTCATCTTTTCTTTTTCATTCCGGATCAGTGCCATATGCTATACCCCGAACATTGTGCACGAAGCTCGTTATTGGGCCTGAGGTCTTTCATAGACCCCGAACATTATGCACAAAGCTGACTCCAGTACCTGGAGCAAGCGGCAAGATCCCATACATATGGTCAATCACAAGGATTGGACCCCAGTGTGCATCCTTCTGGGGTAGCTAACCCGTACACAGTTGAGCTAACACCCTTCATTGGGTGTGGACCTCCATACATTTGCTTGCAAGACTTTTTACGTTCATTCATTCGTTAATGCATGCATTCATTCATCATGTTCCTCTTCATTATCTTTTACTTTACGTTACATAATACTTTCGGTTCATTCATTAACATAACATATAAAGCCATCGAAAGATAAACATTCATCATCATAGGAACATAACATAACATACCATTCATACATCATCACACAGGGCATCATACATACATAACATTCATCATGCATATTTATGCAACATCATAATCATAAGCATTAATCACAATGCATAATATGCCCCTCATACCATCTATGACCCCAAAAGTCAACTTATATAGTCCCCCGAGAATTTCCAAAGTCAAAGCCTACTTTACACATTTTCCTCAAAAATCAGAAAAATATTCTAAGTCCTAGGCGCATGGGCACTATGCAGGCACATGGACACTATGCAGGCGCATGGAAACTATTCAGGCGCATGGGGAACACTTAGGCGCATGGGCCACTTTCAGGCGCATGGGTACTGTTCAGGCGCATGGGGACTCCTGGACGTCTGAACACTTCGTAAATTCTAGCCCAATCTAGGCGCATGGATACTATTTAGACGCATGAACACTTAGGCGCATGGGCACTATTGGGGCGCATGGCCCTACACTTAGTCATCCAACTAACATTTCTAGGCGCATGGGCCACTGTTCAGGCGCATGGGCTATACTTAGACTTATCTAAGGCAAATATTTGGCGCATGAGCTACTGTTTAGGCGCATGGCTTACACTTAATTATTTCTAAGGAAATTTTAGACGTATGAAAACTTATCTAGGCGCATGAGCATTCTGTAAAACATATTTCTAGGATATTTTCAATCCTAATCATCAAACCTATCGGTTCTAAGCATAATGTGGCTATTCTAAACATGAATAACCTATAAACATCTAAGAACCAACATCCAACATACACCATACATACGGGTATACGCACATAAACTTTGTAAAATAATTTTAATACGTTTTCAGCCCCAAAGGTAGTTTAAAACATGTAAAAACCAGGGTCTAGAACTCACTTGTTGCAACTTGGGTGTTATTCCTTTTAACCCACTTGCAAAGAATTCAAAACACCTAGAAACAACATCAAAAAACACACACACCCGAGCACAAACACAACCCATAAGCATACAAACACATAACCGGGATAAAACCCCACATAAAAACATAAAAACCTTAAATTCTTACCTTGAATTCACTTTCCTTCTTCCTCTTCTTCTTCAATCCGAGAGTGTTCTCTGCTCTCTCTCTCTCTCTAAAACGAGAAAATGCTGAAGTGAGGTGAGGATGGGCGGCCATACTCACCTTTACACCAACTTTTGAAAATTTTGTCCTTTTTGGACACTTTTAGTCCCTCCACTTGGACTTTATTGCCTTTCTTGCTTTTATTCTCTTTATCTTGACTTTTAAAATAACAGGGTGTTACATCCATAGTTTGCAATACATAAATATATAAAATATGGCAATTCATGTTGTAAGTTAGAGAACAAAGTAAACTAGAGATGTAAGACAGAATGCACAATCAAACCTCGACAAGTTTTACAAGTCTCAAACGTTTACAAGTATATAGATTAGCTAAGTGTACTTGGATTAACCAAGCAGGCTTGTCAGGCCCATAGATCTATGACGTTGACAGGCTAGCAATAGTTAATGATTGTACATATATTCGACATTACATGGTAGCTACAAAGTTCAACTAACCACAACATACAGGTAAATTGCCATAACTTTACAAGAATCAAACGTTTTACCAGTGCAATGGTTATAATGTAACATGTTTCACCCCAAAGTGTAAAAATATAAAAAAAGAGTATAGAAATACTCACTTGATATATATATAAGATGATAACAAAAGATTAATGACGTTCCAATGAGTTCCCTTACAAGATACCTAAACGTATATATATTACAAGATTTTAAGTTTAATAATAAGATTGAACGGTTATACGCGAACTAGGGTTTGGATAGAAAGTTTGGGGCTTTTTTATAAGTAAATAAAATTAATTAGTGAATTCATGCATATATTGTGTAGTTTAGTAAAAGAAAATACCTTTTATAAAATTTTAAAAGAATTAAATCTTTTATAAAAATTTGAGAAATTTTATTTATCAAATATATGTAAACTGTATACATGCTTTGATGAATCCATCACTAAAGATAATATAGTGATCAAATAATAATTTAATTATTTAATTTATTTATTTAAAATTTATTCTATAAAAAATACCTCATTTGTTAGTAAATATTTACTAAAGTATTTAAAAAAATAATGAATTTACAAAAGTAATTAATTAACAAAATCTATAAACTTATACTAAGGATTTCCATAATTTTTACATATTTTGAAAAACTGTAACAAGGCCAAAATAAAATAAAAACAAGATTTGAGGGTCCCCGGGTTCGAACCCGGGACCTCAAGTCCAGACTGTAAGCAAGTAACCAGCAAACCAGGTCCGTGGCCTTGGTTTAGGATGGTTTCTAATTTATTTAAACACAACTTCAAGGATTTCCCCCAAACCTCAAGAACCCTAGAATTGATTTAAGCCAAATTGAACACTAAATCAGATACATTTACAATAATAATCATGGGGATTTGATTCCCCATGAAGTTTCGAGTATGTATGTGTGTTCAATTTACCCGAATGAAGTTAGATAGACAATGAACAGATGTAGCAGATGCCGCCTTCGATGCTTGAACCCCGATTGCTATGTATCAGTTGATGGTAATCAAATTATCCTCGTTTGAAGCTTCGATTGATGCTCACGGTTCTAAGCCCTCAATCAATTAGAAGTTATAATGCTCGAAGGCTGGGGTTCGGTTAGACTCAGATTCGTGATGGAAGTGGTAACTATGTGCGATGATTTCAGGTGTTTAGACTGACCTTGCACTTAGGAATCGATTAGAAATGGTTAATTGATTGTGTGGGTTTAATTAATTTGATTATTATCGATCTTTAATGTTCAGGTGGTTCGATGATTAAAAGCAAGTTTAATTGGTTGTTTCAAGCTTGTAACCGTAGCTTTAACTCGATTATTTTGTGCATTCATGTTCGAATCATGTCCTCAGAATGATCTGCAATAGGTTTGGGATTAAAAACGATTGATTTTTGGGTGTTTGGGACTCGCCAGAGGGTCGCCGACGACGACCTGGAATGTCACCGGAATTACGGGGGTGGGAAAAGGTGACAGATTTTTTTATAATTACACAAATGGTCCCTAACTTTTAAGTTTTAAACCTTTTTAAGTTTTACAATTTTTATAAATTGTTATTATTATTATTATTATTATTACTCTTATAATTAGTTATTATTATTATATTATTATTATTATGATTATTATTATTATTATTAGGATTATTACTGTACAATTTAATACTTTAATTACTAACTTTCACAATTTAAAATTTAATGCTAACAAGGAAAATAAACATAGATAACCCATAAGTTTCATGTATGGCAATAAAGGCCCTTACAAGAATTAACAATGCAAACTTATAAATAACCCTAAAATACATGATGTTACAGTCTCCCCAACTTAAAAGAATATTATCCCGAAATTAAGAATGAACAAAGCGAACAAATGCGGGAATTTCTTTTTCATATGCTCCTCATGTTCCCAAGTGAACTCAGCTCCACGTTTGTTTTCCCAACGAACCTTGATAATTGGAGTAGTTGTGGTTCTAGTTTTCTTCATGATGCGATCCATAATTTCGACAGTTTCTCAACAAAGTGTAATGACTCATCGATCTGAATGTCTTCTAGTGGAACATGCAGACTCTTGTCGGCCAAGCACTTTCTCAAATTTGAGACATGGAACACAAGATGAACTCCACTAAGGTCGGAAGGTAGTTCCAGTTTATAAGCCACTTTCCCAACCCTTTTTAGGATTTTGAAAGGTCCTTCAAACCTTGGAGCTAGTTTACCCTTCTTTCCAAAGCGAACAACATCTTTCCACGGTGAAACCTTGAGAAGAACCATGTCACCAACTTGGAACTCTAACGGCTTACGACGCTTATCGGCATAACTCTTTTGTCGACTCCTTGCCACTTCAAGGTTCTTACGGATTGTGGATACCTTGTCGGTAGTTTCTTGTATGAGTTCAAGACCAGTGATGAAATTTTCCCCAATGTCAGTCCAACAGATCGGAGGACGACACTTACGACCATACAAAGCCTCGAATGGTGCCATCTTGATACTTGAGTGATAACTATTGTTATACGAAAATTCCACGAGCGGTAAAGGCGTATCCCAATCACCACCAAAGTCAAGGACACATAGACGTAGTAAATCCTCAAGGGTTTGGATTGTTCGTTTGGTTTGACCATCAGTTTGAGGATGGTAAGCCGTACTTAAATCCAATTGATACCCAAGAGTTCTTGTATAGACGACCAAAAGTGAGAAGTGAAACGAGTGTCTCGATCGGATATGATGTGTCAAGGCATGCCATGACGACTCACAATTTCGTCAATGTAGATGCGAGCCATCCTTGAAACTTTGTATGTATCTCGTATGGGTATGAAATATGCTGTCTTGGTCAAACGGTTAACAATGATCCATATGCTATCATGACCACGAGGTGTACGAGGTAACTTGGTTATGAAATCCATGGATATATGTTTCCATTTCCACATAGGGATTTCAGGTTGCTCAAGTAAACCACTTGGTCGTTGATGCTCGACTTTGACTCTTGCACACGTGGGACACTTGGAAACATGAGATGCGATATCTTTCTTCATCCCAGGCCATCAATATTGACCTCGCAGGTCCATGTACATCTTATCGGAGCCAGGCTGAATGGAATATCGGGTTTTATGAGCTTCATTCATAATGAAATGTCGAAGGTTATCGCGATTCGGGATCCAAAGTCGATTCAAGAAATACCACATGCCATTCGGTTTTGTCTCCAATTGTGACCGAACATTAGGCATCAAATCTTCATCTTTCCCTTCGTCGGTTAGTGCCGCTTGTTGAGCCTCGCGAATGCATAACTCGTGGTCACTATCGATCCTTATGTTTTGAAGCATGATAGTAGCCTCTTTGACCTCCACAAGAATCTTGGTATCAAATTCTCCTAGCATATCAAACCATTGCCTTCGATCTTGGATTTCTTGGAGCGAGACAGTCTTGTTGTGGACCTTGCGACTCAGCGCGTAGGCTACAACATTCGCCTTTCCAGGGTGATAGCGAATGTCACAATCATAGTCGCTAATCAACTCAATCCACCGTCTTTGTCTCATGTTGAGATCCTTTTGGTTGAACACGTGTTGGAGACTCTTATGATCAGTGTAGACTATGCATTGCGTCCCATAAAGATAGTGTCGCCAAATCTTCAATGCGAAGACCACAGCACCAAGTTCAAGATCGTGGGTTGTATAATTCACTTCATGAACCTTCAATTGCCTCGACGTGTATGCTATGACTTTGCCTCGTTGCATGAGAACACAACCAAGACCTTGATTAGAAGCATCGCAATACACGGTAAAGTCATCGTTCCTGTCAGGAAGTGTGAGAATAGGAGCATTACACAACTTGCTTTTCAATGTCTCGAAAGCCTCTTCTTGCTCGGGTCCCCATTCAAAGAGTCGATTCTTTTGGGTTAGCGCTGTTAATGGTTTAGCAATCTTCGAGAAATTCGCTATGAACCTATGGTAGTATCCCTCTAAGCCCAAAAAAGAACGAACCTCGGTTGGTGTTGTGGGAACACACTAATCCTTCACGGCTTTGATTTTTGCAGGATCAACGTGAATTCCTTGGCTATTCACCACATGCCCTAGGAATTGCACTTCTTCTAGCTAGAACTCACACTTGGAAAACTTGGCGTATAATTATTCTTTCTTTAAAATTTCTAGAATTTGGCGTAAGTGTGTCTCGTGATCAATTTTTGTCTTGGAATATATAAGAATGTCATCAATAAACACGATCACAAACTTATCCAAATACGGTTTACATACTCGATTCATGAGATCATGAACACGGTAGGTGCATTGGTCAAGCTAAAAGGCATAACCATGAACTTGTAGTGTCCATATCGAGTACTAAAAGCGGTCTTTGGAATGTCATCATCGTGTACACGTAGTTGATGATACCCAAGACGTAGATCGATCTTTGAGAATTGAGTTGCTCCTTGAAGTTGATCGAAGAGATCATCGATTCGAGGAAGAGGGTATCGGTTTTTGATGGTAAGCTTGTTGAGTTCTCGGTAGTCGATGCACATACGGAACGAACCATCCTTCTTCTTCACAAACAGCACAGGTGCACCCCATGGTGAAGAGCTAGGATGAATGAAACCCTTATCGGTTAACTCTTGCAGTTGACTAGCTAGTTCTTGCATTTCAGAAGGTGCAAGACGATAAGGTGATTTAGCCACAGGGTTTGCACCAGATTTTTGTCAATCTTGAACTCAACTTCTCGCACGGGAGGTAGTCCCTTAAGATCCTCGGGAAAAACCTCGAGAAAGTCACGTACGACAGGAATGTCTTTCAATTCCTTACCATTGGCTTTCGTATTAACTACATATGCCATGAAAGCCATGTAGTTTTTACTTAAGCACTTGTGGGCCTTGACGCAAGACATAAGTTTGACTCCTTGGGATGATTTCTCCCCAAAGACTTTCAATGTATCACCAGTCGGTAAGGAATTCAGATGCACTTCTCGAAGCATAGAATTTCTGCATGATGTTTGGCTAACCAATCCATGCCAATGATAACATCAAAGCTTCCCAATTGCATAGGAATAAGGTCAACAAAGAACTCATGTTCGTTAAGGCTCAAGGTACAATCACGTATTACGACGTCAACGACGATAGACTTTCCATCGGCGACTTTGACCGTTTTCCAGATTAACACGCGGTTTAGAAAGTATAGGCTCGAATTCCAAGGACACGAAACTCTTATCCGAACCCGAATCAAACAATACAGATGCATAATGATTATTTACAAGATACATACCTGTTTGGTAATAACCCATTATTGGTATGATGAACACAGATAGGAATTTTTATAAGACAAGAAACGATTTAAAAGGAGTTCAACGACGTACCATTCACTACGTCGTTATTGGCTTGGGCTTGATTGGAATTGATGTTGAAAGCCCTTCCATGAGCCAGTGGCACGGTTCCCGTATTATGAGGACATTGCATGAGAATATGACCAGGTTCACCATAGTTATAGCAGGTTCGGTTGGTAAGCATTGCAGTGTTGTTTGGCGCATGAAGACAAGTAGTCACCAAGTGCCCATACTTTCCACACAACGAGCAGACTCGGCATGAAATGTTGCTTGCATGATGGTACTTGCATGTGTTACACATAGGATGTAGACCAACATAAGCTTTAGCCATGGGGCCTTGATTTGCAACCACCATTTGTTTTTTAGGAGCATTTGGGGCGGTCATAGCGTAGTTGCGTGTCGAGGTGAACTTATGCTTCTTGTTTTGGGAAGATGACTCGGCCTTTACTCCTTTGTTGTCTCAGGTGTCACCTTCGTAGTAGACTTAGAACCCTTTTCCGACATAGTGCCAGCTCTTATATGATTCTCGGTGAGCTGTGCAGTGATAGTAATCGCCTCCTCCAATGTTGTGGACCTACTACCCACCACGACATCTTGAATTTGAGGTGGCACCTCCTTGATAAGTTTCTCAATGTTACGGGGCATGGTGTCCACTATGTGTGGTAGGAGCATACTCAACTCATGATGTCGGGTGGAATAAGCCAAGTGATTCCCACCATCTTGTTTGAGGTTCCAGAACTCCTCCTCTAGCTTTTGCAACTCGCTCCTCGGGTAGAACTTTTGAATCATGATATCCTTAAATTGTTCCCAGGTAACGCCATTGCAACCTCAGTTCCACGGTTTCTCTTTTCACTATTCCACCATGTTAGTGCCCGTTGTTGAAGAACACTTGTGGCATAGCAAACCTTGAACTCGTCAGGGCACTCGCTAACAATGAATGTGTTCTCCATACTTTCAAACCACTTGAGAAGTCTAGTGGCTCCTTCTTTTCCACTAAAACTAGTGGGTTTGCACGAGTTGAAGTGTTTGAAAGTGCAGGTGCGAGTGTTCCCTTGTTGATTGTTGCTATTCTCTCCATGAGCACCGCTATTGTTTCCATTGGTGTTGTTGTTGCTATTAGCCATTAGGGTGCTATTAAGTTTAGCAACCATGGTCAGGATGACAGCAGCCATTTGCCGGGCAATCATGGTCGCTAGCTTACGGTCGAAACTTCCACGCTTTCCATGGTGATGAGACATGTTGGATATACAAAATGAGTTAGTTACGAGAATGAGGATGACAAAGGATAGTAGTTTAGACAAAGACAAGCTAAGAGTTGTAAGGTACACAGAATGATTCCATTTGGTAACGCATTACCATTTGGAAGTGTTGACACGTCAAGGTGACTTGACCCAATTGCCTTAGAAACTTGTGTATATTGACCATATTTTATCACTCATCCTAGAAATCCCCAGGTAAGCATGACTAGTCCCGTAGGATTTATGCGAAATGCTTGCCTTAGCCCGGAGGCCTTTTGCTAGGAAATCTAGAATACAGGTGTCTATGTGTCACACAATATTTCTTAGGTTCATGGAATCAAAACCTTGATGAGATTTATATAGATTAGACATAACGTCTAAAGATCCAAGACATAATATAAGCATAAGATTCCACGTGTCGTCGAGAATAAGATTAAGAGGTTTCATGTTCGGGGAGAGTCAAAGAGTCAAAGTTAAGTTTAGGGAGACAAGTAACAATGTTTAGGCAATCCTATGCTAAGGCATCAAATTACACATAAGTGGGCATAACATTATATAGCATGCAAACTATATAATTTACAAGATAGAAATATAATTCTATAAGGTTCATGCATACTATAGTCTAGGTCACCATTTCTAATAACCAAAATCCCTATAGTTATGGGCTCTGTTACCAATCTGTCACACCCCAACCTTGACGGCGGAAACGTCGAGGTGTGAGGGTTAAGATCGTTCACAGCCACATAATGCTATTAAAAACCCAAATATATATTAATCATAAGTTCCAATTGTACCATTACAACCATAAGTCTCAAAGAAAGTAATCAACATAACATAAGATGTAACATGCCAATTTATTTCATTTATTAACTAGGTCCATCCCTAGATGTGAAAGAACTTCAAGATGCCAATCAAACTTGAGTATTTCCTAAAACATGCTAAAAATAAAATGTCAACAAAAATATTAGTGAGATTTCCATAGTTTTCAATACATAAATATATAAAAGATGGCAATTCATGTTGTAAGTTAGAGAACAAAGTAAACTAGGGATGTAAGACAGAATGCACAATCAAACCTTAACAAAGTTTTACAAGTCTCAAACGTTTACAAGTATATACACTTAGCTAAGTGTACTTGATTAACCAAGCAGGCTTGTCAGGCCCATAGATCTATGACGTCGCTAGGTTAGCAATAGTTAATGATTGTACATATATTCGACATTACATGGTAGCTACAAAGTTCAACTAACCACAACACACAAGTAAATTGCCATAAGTTTACAAGAATCAAACATTTTACAAGTGCAATGGTTATAATGTATCATGTTTCACCCCAAAGTGTAAAAATACAAAAAAGGTATAGCAATACTCATTTGATATATATATTAGATGATAACAAGAGATTAATGACGTTCTAATGAGTTCCCCTATAAGATACCTAAACTATATATATTACAAGATTTTAAGTTTAATAATAAGATCGAACGATTATACGCGAATTAGGGTTTTGATAGGAAGTTTGGAGGTTTTTTGTAAGTAAATAAAATTAATTAGTGAATTCATGCATATATTGTGTAGTTTAGTAACATAAAATACCTTTTATAAAATTTTAAAAGAATTAAATCTTTTATAAAAATTTGAGGAATGTTATTTATCAAATATATGTAAACTATATACACGCTTTGATGAATCCATCACTAAAGATAATATAGTGACCAAATAATAATTTAATTATTTAATTTGTTTATTTAAAATCTTTTCTATAAAAAATACCTCATTTGTTAGGAAATATTTACTAAAGTATTTAAAAAATAATGAATTAACAAAAGTAATTAATTAACAAAATCTATAAACTTATATTAAGGATTTCCATAATTTTTACATATTATAAAAAGCTGTAACAAGGCCAAAATAAAATAAAAACAAGATTTGAGGGTCCCCGGGTTCGAACCCGAGACCTCAAGTCCAGACTGTAAGCGAGTAACTAGCAAACCAGAGTCGTGGCCTTGGTTTAGGATGGTTTCTAATTTATTTAAACATAACTTTAAGGATTTCCCCTAAACCTCAAGAACCCTAGAATTGATTTAAGCCAAATTGAACACTAAATCAGATACATTTACAATAATAATCATGGGACTTTGATTCCCCATGAAGTTTTGAGTATGCATGTGTGTTCAATTTACCCAAATGAAGTTAGATAGATGATGAGCAGATGTAACAGATGCCGCCTTCGATGCTTGAACCCCAATTGCTATTTATCAGTTGATGCTAATCAAATTATCCTCGTTTGAAGCTTCGATTGATGCTCACGGTTCTAAGCCCTCAATCAATTAGAAATTATAATGCTGGAAGGCTGGGGTTCGGTTAGACTCAGATTCGCGATGAAAATGGTAACTATGTGCGATGATTTCAGGTGTTTAGACTGACCTTGCACTTAGGAATCGATTAGAAACGGTTAATTGATTGCGTGGGTTTAATTAATTTGATTATTATCGATCTTTAATGTTCAGGTGGTTCGATGATTAAAAGCAAGTTTAATCGGTTGTTTCAAGCTTGTAACCGTAGCTTCAACTCAATTATTTTGTGCATTCATGTTCGAATCATGTCCTCGGAATGATCTGGAATAGGTTTGGGATTAAAACCGATTGATTTTTGAGTGTTTGGGACTCGTCAGAGGGTCGCCGGCGACGACTGGGAATGTCGCCGGAATTACGGGGGTGGGAAAAGGTGACAAATTAGGTTTTTTTATAATTACACAAATGGTCCTTGTTGTTCCCACTTTTATTATTTTATGCCAAAACATTTCTTTTAAAGTTTCAAGATTAACAAATTAACCCCTTAACTTTTAAGTTTCAAACCTTTTTAAGTTTTATAATTTTTATAAATTATTATTATTATTATTATTATTATTATCATGTTTATTATTATTATTACTCTTATAATTAGTTATTATTATGATTATTATTATTGTTATTATTATTATGATTATTACTGTACAATTTAATACTTTAATTACTAACTTTCATAGTTTAAAATTTAATACCAACAAAGAAAATAAACATAGATAACCCATAAGTTTCATGTATGGCAATAAAGACCCTTGCAACAATTAACAATGCAAACTTATAAATAACCCTAAAATACATGATGTTACAGGTTCGGGTTATAATTTGAAAAATAGATGGATGTTACAGTGGCCCCTTCGAGAGTTGCGAGTCCCCGTCGTTGCATGATTGGTAGCTAACACTCAAAAATCCTCCGACACAACTCCTAGTCGTTACGTTGTGGTCTGTTTCCCGGCTTCACTTGCATCATTTGCACTTTTGATCGGTTCCATCCATCCCCAACCCTAATGAATTGAGTATGAAGGGGTCATGTAAGGCCCCAAAATCGGGACGCTTACAGCTGGGTTCTCATCGCACATAAAACGTATAATTACATTTGTATTTCATAAAATCGCAGCGGAAAACTAAAACAATCTTTCATTTCCATGTAAATGCTTTTGCAGATTAATACAACATTCATTACAAAATAGCTTGTTCGCATTACAATGCAAAAACATCAATCAAAAGAATGTCATCCCAAAAGAGCTGAGTAGTCGCCCGTGCCATCCTCAGCAATCATTACCTGCCAACTAAAAACACATCAAAGTCAGCGTTGCTGAGTGAGTTCTAGTTTTATAAATAAAACATACTTTACTTTACATTCGTTCGCGATCATACATCATACATACATACAGATAATATCTGTATTATCTTCATCATTCCGTTCATTAACTTTGCTCATTCAACGCGTTACATTATCATTCGCTTCTCAATCTAGATCCGGTCAGACTTTACCCTCTTCGTGGTACTCAGCCACGATTACTGAGGTCGAATGACAAGGATCTTATTCTGTACATTATTCCGATAATTCATTTACGTTCATTCATACTTCGTTCTTTCATACATAATCTTTTGTTCCTTTATACATTCGTTCCTTCGAGTCTGTTGCGACAACAGGGTCGCTCACCTCATTAACAATCCCAACGACTTCGCGCTAACCGAGTCTGTTGCAACCATAAGGGTGCTCACCTCAAGCAATCTCAAGAATTGCATACCATCCGAGTCTGTTGCAACAACAGGGTTGCTCACCTCATTGCCATTCTCATCGATGGCACGCTATCCGAGTCTCTTGCAACCATCGAGTTGCTCACCTCATATATGTGCTTGCAAGCCTTTCCTTCGTTCGTTCATCATTCAATAATGCATGCATTCTTACTTTATGTTCCCCTTTCATTGTTTTTCACTTTACGTTAAATAATACTTCGTTCATTCATTAACATGACACGTAAAGCCACAAGAAAGATACACATACATCATAATAAGGAACATATCATACACGTTCATCATCATACAGGGCAAGCATAAACATGCAACTTCATCATCATCATGCCCAACATGCTCTCTAAGACCCCAATCGTCATCTTACATGCTCTTACAGGAACCTTTACGTCAAAACTTACATCTGCACTTTTCCTCGAAAGTCAGAAGTCAACTACACTTTCCAAGGGTGCGACAGCCCTATTCGGGCGTATGGACACCCTTCAGTCGCATGGCCTCCATGCGACTGAACATCATGTGAATGAACTAATACGGATGAACACCTATGCGAATGAACATCCAGTCGTGCGAATGGACAATGCGGATGGACCTCATGCGAATCAGATTAATGCGGATGAGCACTTATGCGACTGGACCTTCAGTCGCATGTCCTCCATGCGACTGGCCTTTCAATCGTGCGAATGGATCTTCAATCGTGCGAATGGATCTTCAATCGTGCGAATGGATCTTCAATCGTGCGAATGGACCCCAATCGCACCCTAATCGGCCGTATGGCCTCCAGTCGGTCGCCTAGCCCTAGCTGATGCAGAATGCAGTTCATCCCGACTGCAGCCGAGGGTTTTCGGCCTCCAAACTCATCTAAACCCATTTTAAGCCCAAATCGACCATCCTAAACCTTAGGGATGCATATCACGACACCATTCAAGCACACACAAGTTCACAATCAAGCCACAAACGCATCATACATACACATACACATACACAAACGGGTCAACATACACACACTCTAAAACCCGGTTTCAGATGTGTTCCGGCCCCAAAATCGTTAGAAAACAAGTAAAAGTGGGGTTCTAGAACTCACACAAGCGACCACGACGAGTAGAGCTTCGGTTTGACTCGTTTCTCAACAACTTTGGCTACTCGAACCAACCCGAACCAACACTTTTTCTCTTATTCTCTCTTCTTCTCTCTATGAAGTCTGAAATGTGGGGTGTGTGGGGAGAGTGGGCTGCCCTCTCCCTACTAATATCACCACATTTCCCAACTTTTCTTCGTTGGCGAGTTTGGTCCCTCGACTTTGAACTTTATTTTCTTTTCTTTCTTCACCGGCTTCAAAATAATAAATATTCGGGTGTTACAAGTCCACCCCCCTTAAATAGGTTTCGTCCCTGAAACCTGTTATTCGTCGAACAAACGTGGATAATGTTGTTTCATTTCTTCCTCAGTCTCCCACGTTGACTCGGATCCTTCCTGTGCTTCCACTGTACACGCACAAGAGGAACCACTTTATTCCTTAGCCTTTTCTCCTTTCGGTCAATGATTGCCACTGGTTGCTCCACATAATTGAGCCGTTCATCTACTTCGATATCTTCCAATGGGACAATCATATCTTCATCTGCTAAGCACTTCCTTAGATGAGATACGTGGAATGTTGGGTGAATTCCATTTAACTCATCCAGTAACTCCAGTCTATAGGCCACCTCACCTACTCGAGCAATGATTCGGAAAGGGCCTATATACCTTGGGCTCAACTTGCCCCGCTTTTTGAATCGGATAATACCCTTCCAAGGTGAGACCTTCAACATAACCCGGTCACCCACCTGGAACTCAATCGGCCTGCGTCGTTTATCAGCATACGACTTCTTTCTATCTTTGGCTGCCTTCATAAAGGCTTTGATCTTTTCAATCTTCTCAGTCGTAGCCTCGATTACCTCGACGCTCCCCAATTCCTTTTGACCAATGTCACCCTAACAAACGGGTGTTCTACATCTCCTACCGTATAACATCTCATATGGAGGCATGCCAATGCTGGCATGATAGCTGTTGTTGTATGAGAATTCGACTAACGGTAGGTGGTCATCCCAACTTCCACCAAAATCGATCACACATGCCCGGAGCATGTCTTCCAGTGTCTGAATGGTCCTTTCTGACTGACCATCAGTCTGGGGATGATAAGCCGTGCTAATATGTAACCTCGTCCCCATAGCGTCGTGGAACTTCTCCCAAAATTTAGATGTAAACCGGGTGTCGCGATCCGACACAATAGACACCGGCACACCGTGACGAGTTACAATTTCCTTGATGAACAGATCAGCTAACCTCTTTGACGAACATGTCTCGCGGATCGGTAGGAAGTGAGCACTCTTCGTCAAGCGATCAACTATCACCCATATGGCATCATACCCTTTCGGGGTACGCGGCAACTTTGTAATGAAATCCATGGTGATGTGCTCCCACTTCCATTCCGGTATATCCAAAGGTTGTATCTTCCCATACGGCTTTTGGTGCTTGGCCTTCACCTGTAAGCAAGTAAGGCACTTGCTCACATACTCCACCACGTCGCGCTTCATACCCGGCCACCAATAATCTTTCTTCATATCATGGTACATTTTCGTGGCACCAGGATGAATGGAGTATCGAGTCTTGTGAGCTTCATCCATGATCTTCACCCGTAGACCCCAAAACGAGGAATCCACACATGACCAAATCGGGTCCTAACACCGAGTGTGTTTTCACCCAATTCCGCGACCAGACCTCTCATTCTTTCAGAGTTAAGATGATCCTCTTTCAATGCCTCATCTTGGAACTCTTTGACTTGCTTCATTACATTGGAGGTCATGATCAACTGATATGCTTTCACCCGAATCGGCTCGGGTCTCTCCTTCCGGCTAAGGGCGTCAACCACTACATTGGCCATGCCCGGATGGTAGTGGATCTCACAATCATAATCCTTTATAAGTTCCAACCACCGTCTCTGCCTCATGTTCAGATCCTTCTGCTCGAAGAAGTACTTCAGATTCTTGTGGTCAGTGAATATGGTGCACTTTGTCCCGTAGAGGTAGTGCCTCCAAATCTTTAGTGCAAAGACCACGGCTGCTAGCTCCAAGTCATGAGTGGGATAATTAACCTCATGAACTTTCAACTGTCGGGATGCATAGGCTATAACCTTCCCTCTCTGCATTAACACACACCCCAACCCCGAGTAGGAAGCATCAGAATAGACCACCAGATCTTTGCTTCAGTCGGGTAATGACAGAACAGGAGCTTGAGTCAGTCTTGCCTTCAGCTCTTCGAACGCCTTCTCTTGAGCTTGACCCCATACAAACTTCACATCCTTTCGGGTCAACTTAGTTAGTGGAGAAGCAATCTTAGAGAAGTCTTGGATAAATCTTCTATAGTAGCCCGCCAAACCCAAGAAGCTACGGATCTCGGTGGGCGTCTTTGGTGACTTCCATTGCATAACCGCCTCCACTTTCGCCTGGTCCACCATTATCCCGTCAGGATTTACGACATGACCCAAAAACTGAACTTCGCGCAACCAAAATGCGCACTTGGAGAATTTAGCATACAATTTCTCCCTTCTCAACGTCTCTAGAACCTCCCAAATGTGACCGGCATGCTCTACTTCGCTCCTCGAGTAAATCAGGATATCATCAATAAACACAATCACTGATTTATCCAGCATCGGCCGACAGACACGATTCATCAAATCCATAAAAGCAGCTGGCACGTTGGTCAAACCAAAGGACATGACAAGAAACTTGTAATGACCATAGCGTGTGCGGAAAGTTGTTTTAGGGATATCTTGTTCCTTTACCTTCAACTGATGATAGCCAGACCGAAGATCTATTCTTGAAAACCAACTGGCACCCTGAAGCTGATCGAACAAATCATCTATTCTCGGTAAGGGGTATCGGTTCTTCATTGTCAACTTGTTCAGCTCACGGTAGTCAATGCACATCCTCATACTACCATCCTTCTTCTTTACAAACACAACCGGAGCACCCCAAGGAGAGATACTCGGTCTAATGAACCCCTTATCAAGCAACTCTTGCAACTGTTCTATCAACTCTTTCATTTCGTCAGAGCTAACCGATATGGTGCCTTGGCAACAGGTTGGGCACCCAGTATCAGATCAATCTGAAATTCAATTTCTCTGTCAGGTGGTACCCCTGGTAAATCTTCTGGGAATACATCTGGAAAGTCACACACAACCGGTACATCAGGCAGTTGTGGTGTTGGTGCATCTACATCCTTTACAAAAGCCAAGTAGGCGCTACATCCACGCCTCATACACTTTCCCGCCACAGCCATTGAGATCACCTTCGGAATCATAGTAACCCGATCACTATAAACCGTTACCAAACTTCTATCAGGTGCTATCAACCGAATCATCTTCTTGCGACACACAATGTTCGCCTCGAAGTCCGCCAACCAATCCATCCCAAAAACCAAATCAAAACCACCCAAGGTCATCACGAACGGTCTAACAGGAAACTTGTGACCTTCTAATTCCATCTCACAGTTTTCTATCATCTTCGAAATCCTGGTAGACTTACCTATGGCAGTTTCTACATCAAAGGGCGCATCAACACGTCTACTACTAACAGGCAGCTTAGCACAGAAAGCAGCAGAAATAAAACTCCTACTAGCACCAGAATCAAATAGCACAGAAGCTAAAGTTTGGTTCACCGAAAACGTACCGGACACAACATCAGGGTCTGTCCTAGCTTCCTCCTGTGTCATGGTAAATGCCCTGGCACTCGCCCTCGGTCCTTCACCTCCAGTTCTCTTCATCCTAGAACTCTCAGCCTTCGACTTCTTACAATCCTTACTTACGTGACCCTCTTCACCACAGTTATAGCACCGGACTATACGACAGTCCCTTGCCAGATGCCCCGCCTTCCCATATTTGAAGCACAAGTTTGACCCAAACCTACATTCCCCACTGTGCTCCCTTCCACACTTGCCACACCTTTTCGCCCCCGCACTTGATGTGACCACACGGCGATCATCCGTTCGTGCCTTCTTATTACCCGTCGAGGCATCACCCCGACCAAACCTCTTCCCCCGCCAACTTCGATCACCACCACTCTTCTTGCCACCCTCAGTCATCACCACCGTTCTCTCATCGTACAATCTCCCTGCCAAATCCACCGCCGACCTAAACGTACTCGGCCGGGCAGCTATCATGTGCCTACGAATATCCGCTGGCAAACCCTGAATATACCTTTTAATCTTTCGTGACAAGGGTGTCACCTGATCCGGCACCAGACGTGCCATCTCATTGAATTTAGTGGTGTACTGCTGGTGCGTCATAGTTCCCGCCTCCAGTTGCAAGAACTCCCTTTCAACCTTGTCCATTTCCCGATGAGGACAAAATTTCTCAATCACCAACTTTATTAGCTCAGGCCATTTCATTTTCCCAATGGCCCTACTACCCTCAGCTTGGACAATGTTGGGTAGCAAACTTCACCTTCTGTTCCTCTCGGCACTCGCTGATATCGAGAACAGCCTCCATTTCCCTCACCCACCGGTGAGCAGCTGCAGCAGTACCATTTCCATCGAAAGTAAGGGGCTTGCATCTCATAAAAGCCCCATAATTGCATCCCCGTGCCGTCTCCGGCGCAGGCTCTTCTTCTTCCTCTTCGTCATCAGATAGAACCGTTTCCGGCTTTGGTTGTTCCCGTTCTCCAGAGGATATGTTTCTTTCCTTCCTTTCCCCTTCTCGTACAGCCTTAATAACTTCAGTCACCACAGACGGTAAGATTTTCTGCATGACCTGATGGACTTCTTCTACAACAGCCTCCTTTACTGAGGCTCTCAGATTGGCGCTTTCGTCGCCACCCTCTGGATGATGGGTCTCTGGTTCTTCATGAACCACTTTCTCCACTCTGGGTCTCCCTCTCTTGGGTCGTGGTTCAGCACCGTGACCTCCACCCCGTGAAGCTTTCGAAGATCTACCTCCGGCCATCACACGCACACTGAAAGATTCAAACACCAACACGGTCATTCAAGGGAGCAGCTCAGTTTATGTTAAGTATAGTAAGTCCCTAATTACAGTGGCCAGTTGTGATTAGCCACTTACTTTACTCTTCACACCCCAAACATTACCTGTCCTCACTACATCAGTATTAAATCCACATACAACACATAGCACATACCATGCGCACATAAAACCGGTTGACTTTGCGAAAATACCTGATGGCACGCAGCTACTCAGGTTTGCATCCCATTCCTATTTCGTGCCATTCTCAGTTTAAGATTAGGTTTATTTTGAAATTTTACCCATTTCACTTAAACTTTGGCTCTGATACCAACTTGTAAGGCCCCAAAATCGGGATGCTTACAGCTGGGTTCTCATCGCACATAAAACGTATAATTACATTTGTATTTCATAAAATCGTAATGCAAAACTAAAACAATCTTTCATTTCCATGTAAATGCTTTTGCAGATTAATACAACATTCATTACAAAATAGCTTGTTCGCATTACAATGCAAAAACATCAATCAAAAGAATGCCATCCCAAAAGAGCTGAGTAGTCGCCCGTGCCATCCTCAGCAATCATTACCTGCCAACTGAAAACACATCAAAGTCAGCGTTGCTGAGTGAGTTCTAGTTTTATAAATAAAACATACTTTACTTTACATTCGTTCGCGATCATACATCATACATACATATAGATAATATCAGTATTATCTTCATCATTCCGTTCATTAACTTTGCTCATTCAACGCGTTACATTATCGTTCGCTTCTCAATCTAGATCCGGTCAGACTTTACCCTCTTCGTGGTACTCAGCCACGATTACTGAGGTCGAATGACAAGGATCTTATTCTGTACATTATTCCGATAATTCATTTACGTTCATTCATACTTCGTTCTTTCATACATAATCTTTTTTTCCTTTATACGTTCGTTCCTTCGAGTCTGTTGCGACAACAGGGTCGCTCACCTCATTAACAATCCCAACGACTTCGCGCTAACCGAGTCTGTTGCAACCATAAGGGTGCTCACCTCATAGCAATCTCAAGAATTGCATACCATCCGAGTCTGTTGCAACAACAGGGTTGCTCACCTCATTGCCATTCTCATCGATGGCATTCTATCCGAGTCTCTTGCAACCATCGAGTTTCTCATCTCATATATGTGCTTGCAAGCCTTTCCTTCGTCCGTTCATCATTCAATAATGCATGCATTCTTACTTTATGTTCTCCTTTCATTGTATTTCACTTTACGTTAAATAATACTTCGTTCATTCATTAACATGACACGTAAAGCCACAAGAAAGATACACATACATCATAATAAGGAACATATCATACACGTTCATCATCATACAGGGCAAGCATAAACATGCAACTTCATCATCATCATGCCCAACATGCTCTCTAAGACCCCAATCGTCATCTTACATGCTCTTACAGGAACCTTTACGTTAAAACTTACATCTGCACTTTTCCCCGAAAGTCAGAAGTCAAACTACACTTTCCACGGGTGCGACAACCCTATTCGGGCGTATGGACACCCTTCAGTCGCATGGCCTCCATGCGAATGAACTAATACAGATGAACACCTATGCGAATGAACATCCAGTCGTGCGAATGGACAATGCAGATGGACCTCATGCGAATGGGATTAATGCGGATGAGCACTTATGCAACTGGACCTTCAGTCGCATGTCCTCCATGCGACTGACCTTTCAATCATGCGAATGGATCTTCAATCGTGCGAATGGACCCCAATCGCACCCTAATCAGCCGTATGGCCTCCATTCGGCCTCCAGTCAGTCGCCCAGCCCTAGCTGATGCAGAATGCAGTTCATCCCGACTGCAACCGAGGGTTTTCGGCCTCCAAACTCATCTAAACCCATTTTAAGCCCAAATCTACCATCCTAAACCTTAGGGATGCATACCACGACACCATTCAAGCACACACAAGTTCACAATCAAGCCACAAACGCATCATACATACACATACACATACACAAACGGGTCAACATACACACACTCAGAACCCGATTTCAGATGTGTTCCATCCCCAAAATCGTTAGAAAACAAGTAAAAGTGGGGTTCTAGAACTCACACAAACGACCACGACGAGTAGAGCTTTGGTTTGACTCGTTTCTCAACAACTTTGGCTACTCGAACCAACCCGAACCAACACTTTTTCTCTTATTCTCTCTTCTTCTCTCTATGAAGTCTGAAATGTGGGGTGTGTGGGGAGAGTGGGCTGCCCTCTCCCTACTAATATCACCATATTTCCCAACTTTTCTTCGTTGGCGAGTTTGGTCCCTCGACTTTGAACTTTATTTTCTTTTCTTTCTTCACCGGCTTCAAAATAATAAACATTCGGGTGTTACAGGTCAAGTGGTTCGGGTTTTCGGTCGGCTCCAGCTCTTTCTGCTTGCTCCTGTCAACGAATGAATTTGCTTTTTTAATCAAGATTCTTGTTTAGTATCATGGTTGTTTGATTTTACTGAGCAAAGTTCATCACATTTTTCTCTTAAATTTCACCAATGCTCTTTCTTCACTACATTTTTATTTGATTGTATTTGGTGACTTAAAATAGTAGCAACAAACATCCCAAATAAAAAAATTAGGTTAAATTGATTAAAATGCACTTCATGTGATAGGCACATGATGAGGGGATCCATTGATGAGGTTAATAGAATTGATGAGGTTAATAGAATTGATGAAATTCTTTAGTTAATTAGAACTATCAAATTAAAATATTTATTTTTAAGCTTTTGAATGCAAAACAATTCCTTTAGGGATGGAAATAATATGAAAAATTAGGTTTTAAGTTTTAACCATTGCTAATTTAAACAAATTATCGCTACCGATCAACCTCAAATGGTTATGATGGATTATGAGATCATTTAAGATAACACTTATCATTCAAAGGGTGTAACACCTCGAATTTCTATTTAAACAAAATGAAAAGAAAAGTAAATAGAAAGAATAGATAATGAGCGCAAGTGGAGGGGGATAAAGTGTACAAAGTACAAAAACCTTATTATTTTAAGGTTTAAAGGGGCATGGACGCCCATATCAAAAGCAGAAAGCTGCTTTTGCTCTCGGAGGAAGAAAGAAGAGAGAGAGAGAGCCCCGGTTCTAGAGAGAGAACGAGGAAGAAGTAGCTGCAAAGGTATGTCTTCTCTTATATGAGCTAGGTTTCAGCTGAGTTTCGAGTTCTTGACCGAAGTTCTTGGTGTTTAGTGTTTGTTTTCAGGATTCAAGAGCTGAATCGAAGGTGGGTCTCGAACTGGAATAGTGTTGCTCAAAGGCTGCTTAAGGTGAGTTTCTAGAACCCCTCTTTTACTGATTTTCAACTTGTTTGGGCTATTATGCATACTAAGTAAGCATTTTGAAAGTAACTGTGAGTCTACAGCCTTATGTTCGAATGATGTATGTAAGTATGTTTTAGAGTTGGCTTATGGGTTAGTGATGATGTTTAGCATGCTTAGATGCCCTTAGAATGTTAGATCTATGCTTGGGTGACATTAGAATGATAATCGGGTGATGTTGGTAGCATAGAAAATATTTCAGAATGTTCTGATGAACATGAACAGTGGCCCATGCGCCTAAGTGTTGGCCATGCGCCCATGTGTTGGCCATGCGCGTAAACAGTGGCCCATGTGCCTAAGTGTTGGCCATGCGCCCATGTGTTGGCCATGCGCGTAAACAGTGGCCCATGTGCCTAAGTGTTGGCCATGCGCCCAAGTGTTGGCCATGCGCTTAAACAGTGGCCCATGTGCCTAAGTGTTAGCCATGCGCCCAAGTGTTGGCCATGCGCCCAAGTGTTGGCCATGCGCCCAAGTGTTGGCCATGCGCCCAAGTGTTGGCCATGCGCCTAAACAGTGGCCCATGCGCCTAAGTGTTGGCCATGCGCCCAAGTGTTGGCCATGCGCCCAAGTGTTGGCCATGCGCCTAAACAGTGGCCCATGCGCCTAAGTGTTGGCCATGCGCCTAAATAGTTCCCGTGTGCCCTAAGTGTTGAAACGGCTAAGTGTGGGTGATGCGCCTGAACAGGTGCCATGCGCCTACATAGTGGCAAAGCGCCCAAATAGTGCCCATGCGCCCAGACTGTTATACACTTGGAATTTTTATGCTTATGCGCCTGGAAGGTCCCATGCACCCAATTTGGACTTAAGGTTTTCTAACTGGTTTTTTTAAGGGGTAATATAAGGAGATAGGCCTTGTTATAATGTGATGGCTTATGTCTGATGTGTGTTATGTATGTATGATGTTGTCTGTATGGTGATAGTGTATGTTTATGATTATGTGTATGTTCCTTATTATGTATTTATGTCTTCCCTTGGCTTTGCGTTGAACGTTAATAAATGTAATGAAGTATTATGTAACGTAAAGTGGAAGATAATGAAAAGAGGAATGTAATGAATGAAAGGCTTGCAAGCATATGTATGAGGTGAGCAACTCTGTGTCGCAACAGACTCGAAAGGGGTCCTTGTCGTGTACTCCGGTACTGTGTCAGTCTTCGGACATGAGTCGGGGGTTTGGTTACGGGCCCCGGCACAGTATCAGTCTTCGGACATGAGTCGGGGGTATTGCATGAGACATGATCTGGATGAATGAGAAGAGGATCGCATACTCCGGTACTGTGTCAGTCTTCGGACATGAGTCGGGGGTTTGTGTTCAGGCCCCGGCATAGTATCAGTCTTCGGACATAAGTCGGGGGTATTGCATATGACGAAAGTGACGGGTGATGAGATCCATGTCGTATACTCCGGTACTGTGTCAGTCCTCGGAAATGAGTCGGGGGTTTGTTTATCAGGCCCCGGCACAGTATTAGTCTTCGGGCATGAGTCGGGGGTATTGCATGAGACGAGATGATGAGGTGAGCGACTTTGTGTTGCAATAGACTCGGATAGAGTTCAATCCCTGTGATTGAGTCGAATGGGATCTTTTTCGCGTATCCCGGTGTTGTGTCAGTCTTCGGACATGAGTCGGGGGTTTGTGAGCAGGCCCCGGCACAGCATCAACTTTCGAGCATGAGTCGAGGATATTGCACGAGACAAGATTCGGGTAATAAAGAGTAATGAGCAAGAGATGAATGAATGAACATTAATGAATTATCATAATAATGTACTAAACAGGATCTTTGTCATTCGACCTCAGTAATTGTGGCTGAGTGCCACGAAGAGGGTAAAGTCTGACCGGTTCTAGAAAGAGAAGTACGTATGATGTATGATCACGAATGATTGTTAAGTATGGTATGATTTGAAATAAAGTAAAGAACGGTTTGATGAAAGTAAAGTATTTTAATATAAAAACTAGAACTCACTCAGCATCGCTGACTTTTGTATGCATAATAGTTGGCAGGTTTTTTGTTGATCCTGAGGAGTTGCAGGCATGGATGCATAAGCTACTGGGAGCATTTTGAGGCTGGTATCCGTATTTTGACATGTCATTGTATTTTAAGATGGAAACAGATGTTGTAAATGAATGAATTGACATGTTTTTAGTTATTAATGAAAATTTTAAATTCCGTTGCAAAATAAATGTACGTTTTATAATGTTTTAAGTGCAATGAATGACCAACTGTGAGGTGCCCGGGAACGGGGCGTTACAAGTTGGTATCAGAGCCAAAGTTTAAGTGAATTGGGTAAATATTTTGAAAAACCTAATCTTAAACTGAGAATGGGACTAAAAACAAAAGGGATGCCAGTCCTAGTTGCTACGTGCCTGCAGGTAAAGGTTTTATGTAAACATTTTATGTATGTTAATGGTTAACCAGTATTATGTGCGCATGCTATTTGATTTATGTGCTCTTAGTAGATTTAGATATTGATGTAGTAAGGATAGGGAATGCTTGGGGTATGAAAAGTAAAGTAAGTGGCTAATCACAACTAGCCACTGTAATTAGGGACTTACTATACTTGACATAAACTGAGTTATTACCTTGAATGACCGTGTTAGTGTTTGAATCTTATAGTGTGTTAGAAGATGGCTGGTGGTAGATTATCGAAAGCTTCACGAGGTGGAGGTGGCGGTGGACGTGGTGCTGAACCACGGATCACAAGAGGAAGGTCTAGGGCTGAAAGAGTAGTTCATGAAGAACCCGAGACCCCTCATCTGGAGGGCGGTGATGAGAATGCTAATCAGAGGCCTCGATGAGAGAGGCAGTCGTGGAGGAAGTGCATCCGGTCATGCAGACGATCCTACCGTTATGGTGACCGAAGTTATAAAGGCTGTTAGAGGTGGGGAGAGACTGGAAAGGGGTAGACCTTCAGGCGAAAGAAGACGACCCAAGACTGAAACGGTTTTCTTCGATGAAGAAGGGGAAGAAGAGGAAGAGCCTTCGCCGGAGGCGGAACGAGGCTATAACTATGGGGCGTTTCAGCGATGCAAGCCCCCAACTTTTGATGGAAACGGCACTGCTGCTACTGCTCACCGATGGGTGAGAGAGATGGAAGCGGTATTGAATATCAGCGAGTGCCGGGAGGATCAGAAAGTAAAGTTTGCTGCCCATTCTTTTGTGGACTCGGCTCTGTGCTTGTGGGACAATATAGTCCAAGCTGAGGGTAGCAGAGCTATTGGGAGAATGAGATGGTCGGATCTGAAGAAGTTGGTTATGGAGGAGTTTTGTCCTCACTGAGAGATGGACAAGGTTGAGAGGGAGTTCCTGCAACTGGAGGCGGGAACCCAGACACATCAATAGTACACCACGAAGTTCAACGAGAAGGCACGTCTGGTTTCGGATCAGGTGACGCCACTTTCACGAAAGATCAAGAGGTATATTCAGGGCTTGCCGATGGTCGGCAGTTGACCTGGCGGGAAGGTTGTACGACGAGCGGGGGGTGATGGCGATAACAGACGCAGGAGAGGAGCGAACCTATGTTAAGAAGGGGAAAGGAAGGCGAGGCAATGATGGTGGATTGGTGTATGAAGGTACGGTGTCGAGGGACGATGATCGGAAGAGAATAGAAAGAACAGTAGAAGTATGCAAAAAGTGTGGTAGAGGCCCTGAGGGGGAATGCAAGTGGGGACTGAACGTTTGTTTCCAGTGCAGGAAGGAAGGCCACAGGGCGAGGGATTGTCGCACGTCTAAGTGCTACGACTGTGGCGAGACTGGACACCTGAGCAGGGATTGTAAGAAGTCGAAAGCAGGAAGCTCCGGTGCAAGGAAAGGGAACAGAGGGTGAAGGCTAGAGCTTTTGCCATGATCGAGAGGAGGCTGGAGCGGACTTCGACTTGACTTCAGGTAAGTTTCTGGTAATTTCAAATTTTGTGCATCTATGGTTTGATGCGATGCTAGTAGTAGTCTCGTTCCTACTACTTTCTGTTGTAAGTGGCATGTTTAGGAGAAAGAACATCGATGAGCCCTTCGATGTAGAGATTGCTATTAATGAATCCACTAGGTTACCTAGATGCCCTAGAGGATTGCACGATAGAATTGCGAGAGAGTGCTTGTTCTTGCTAATGTAACACCCGATTATTTTAAAAAGACAAGACATAAAGAATAAAAGAAAGAAAAGCAATAAAGTCCAAGTGGCAGGACTAAAAGTGTCCAAAAGGACAAAAGTACACAAAAGTTGGTGTAAAGGTGGGCATGGCCGCCCACCCTTACTTCACATCACCATTTTCTTTCGGTTTTAGAGAGAGAGCAGAGGAACTCTCTGCTGAAGAAA